>MU226082.1:593455-636328 GCA_018584345.1 Thuja plicata
AAAAAAAATATGAAAAATATGTAGGAAAAGGGTATTTGTGTTACCTTTCTATTAAAAAAAAAATTTGAATTTCGATATATACATTTCAAGTTATGGTGATCAAAGTGACCTTATGTCTAAATTACAGATATTGTCACTTTAGAACTCAATAAAATATGAAATATTGACCCAAAATGAATGCAACCAATTATATCCTCTGGATATTGAAGTTAAAAATATAATTTTGAAATAATTACATCGTTATCATATTTTAAAAAAAAATTATGTTGATCAAAGTGACAGTCACTTCTTAAAATCACAGTTTTTTTACAAGAACCACTTTTTGAAGGAGAAAGAAAAATGAATTTTAATGAATTTTTTTTTTTTTTTTAAATATATTTAGAAACTAGAAATAAAATTCAAAAATACCCTAGTTTACATTATCTTCAAATTCCTTATAGTTTTCCGGCAATAGGTGTTCAAAAATGAAGTTTTTTCTCAAAATGTTGATCTCTATGTCAAAGTTGGCCAAAAAGTGGGACACACTATTGTGGGATCACCCTCTTCTTCTTCTCTTTCTTCCCCAATCAAACATTGTGGTGAATCACAACATCTAGTACATGAATTTGTGTCTTACATTATTTCCTTTTGTTTTTTGTGTTGATTCAAAGCTATTGCATCAACATACTTGATCACATTTAAAGGGGTAATTGCATCTACATGGTATGATATACTTTTTTTTCTAGATCAAATTTTTGCTATATAAAAACATTGTTTTCCTTTATTTAATTTCATTTCCACATTGATTCATATACACGGGTTTGACTAAGGAAAACCCCTCCCTTAAACCTTCTTTCCCTTCTTTTTCATGGGTTGCAGTAGGTAGAGGAGTTGTAAATATGGATCTAAAAGGTATATATACATAGTCACAGGAACCCAAAAAATTTAATCAGATTCAGAGTATTCAGGAACAAATTGACATGTCAACTTGTACCTAGAATCTTGACTCATTCCTGCACTTTTGGTTCAAATTTGCATAGCACACAGCTACATGTCCCAGGTTTCTAGATCTGGAGTTATAGTAGATTTTAAAATTCTAACGATAGTCAAATTCAGATCCAAAGTTCCAATCTCCTCATCTAGTTTCAAAGGTGCACTTTTCTTCCTCTTTCTTTGCATCTACTTTCATAAATCAGATCTGTTGTCCACTTTATCATTTATCACATACATATCAATGTCTCCTTAAAGGAATATGGAATCCCCCTTTGGTCTAGATCTTGCATTAGCACCATCCTTTCTTTGGTTGTGTTAATCAGATTTTTCTTAAGGCTTGGGTGTGTATTCCTAAGTATAGGTTCCTCCCACGAATTTGGTGAGTGAACTACATCCTAACATTTATCACCATTTTCCACAATACATTTTTGGTGAACCTAATGCATTACATTTCTATTTTGATTTGATGTCTAGATCTCTTTATTTTTATTATATTTGATCATATATTTATTACATTGTATGCATCTAGATATATAGGTTCACCCACTATAAATTTTGGTGAACCTGACTTATGACATTTCCATTCTGATCTTGGCTCCCTTTATATGCATTTATTCATCTAGATCTAATTTGTATGTGTTTTGATTTGGTGGCTAGATCTTTGTTTACATTAGATCCTATCTATACCATATCCTTAGATTGAGATCTAGTTTTGTGTTTTTTATCTTTCATCATGGCACTTTCTAAGTTAGATTGGTGTGAAATAACTTATGTTCTTACATTCCTTCTTACTTATTTTTATCAATCTCATGAAGGGTAAGTGCACCAAGTTGCTGGTAAAAATAGTGGCCACATGGAAAAAAAACTAAATTTTTCATAACCTAATCTAGTTCCTTAAATTCAAAGATGTCCTTGGCTTGGTAATACCAAGCCTAATAAAAACATTAAAAAAAATAAAAAAATTCTCAAAAACCCGTGCGGGTTTTGAGGAACAAAATTTTTCTCATAACCTGTAAAAGTTATGAGAAACATTACATATTTTCAAAGCCCACGGATTTGGGCCATTTTCAATCCCAAATCCGTTGAAACTGTGACTTTGAGGAAGCAAAAAACTCAATAATCCATGCGTGTTCTTCTTTCAATTGTATTTTATCAGCATTTAGAGTAATTTCCAACAATGTCACCCTGTCAAATAGGTAAGACTTCATTATTTTAATTTTAAGTTTTTTTTATTAATTTGATGTCAGATTCTAGAAACAATTCCTGAAATGAAAGTGACAACAAAAACCTCTTCGTGCACAACCAAAAAAAGAAAACTCTGAAAATAATGAACATGAGAAACAAGAAAACCCTCAAATAATTGCTCCACCTATGAAAAATCATCAAAAAATTTATCATGAACAACCATCACCACCCATAAACCCTTTGTGTCCTCTAGTAGATCATGTATAGGTCACACAAGATGATCTTATCAATCGCCTAACACAAAACACTGCCCAAATTTCTATATTAGTGAATAGGTTGAGGTCCTCTAATTAGGAGCACAACTCATCCCTCATGAAAATCATAGAAACAATGGCCAATAGCACGAATGAGGTATCTAGAGAGGTCACAAAATCGGGTTCATGGACGGATAGATTTCGTGCATTTTATGGAGATGGGTTGTCATGTGTTGAGGTGAAAAGAAAGGGCATACTTAAAGATGACATATGTGTTGTTTTCATTGATCCTAGAACTAGTAACAATATACTTACTACTACAAATCAATTTCCTATACATTAGTATGTTCACGCTAGGATGAAAGCAGCTTTTTGGGATAGGTGGTATATGGTCTTTGAGAAACCACCTTGTAACAATTGGGAGGTGCCACTGTATTTTTTGAGAAAGATTTATTGTGAGTTCATCCTCGTCTTGAAACCAAATTACTTTTAGATTTCACATTTCTAGGGTAGAGGGAGTGGCTTTGCACTAGGTATGCTTCCATCGTGCTTTTCTTCTTAACTCTTTTTTACTAAGCGCACAACGGAGTTGAAACCCTCTTGTTAAATCCTTTTGGATTTCTTTATTCTTTGTTTGAAAGCCCTATTTCCTTCTTGTATGACCATAATATCTTTTATCATTTACCATATAGGAAATGATTGTAACTGATTCAATGGTGACTTTGCCTCCTATGATGATAGGAGATCCATCTGAGGCTCTGGTATGGATTCATTTTTTAGTCCATTCATTTTTAGTTATTTAGTGCTTTTTGACATATATTTTATTAAATTATATTAATTTTGTTTTACCTATTATAGCCCCCTTCAGGACTTCCCATGGATCCTCAGCCTTTTCCAAGTACAGAAGAAAGAGGTGTTGTAATCAACACTTCAACTGCAAACAATTTATAGTTCATTATTTAGTTATTTTGATGTTATATTAAGAAAATATATTTAATTCAACATTTGAAATTTCCTTGTGCAGCCACCTACTACTTCGAAGAGGCTCAATTTTGATGATCCTCCACATCCATAGATATTAATAGAGACATATAGTTCTAGTTGTGGTCATTGATGGACCAATTTGTGTATATATTTGACATTTGTATTGTATATGTCGGCCTTGACATGGCACATGGCACATGCCATATTTTTGTAACTCTATTATTGACTTGACATTTATGCTATTTTGGTATATGTACACAATTAATTTTCATTTTTATATATATGAAAATTGATATTCGATCCAATTTGTTCATTGTGTACATATCTTTGTACATCAAAACTTAGTTATTTGCATTTTTGAATGTGATCAAAATTGTTCATTATGTGTATGTCATGATTAGCCTCAGATAGTAAATTATGGTTTTTTGATGAATTTTGATTAGATTTAACTTAATTTCTAAGGTTACTTTAGACCATTTTTTATGTTTCCCCAATTTGTAAACCTTTATTCATCAAGATGTAAAAGTTGCTAAAATGTAGGAAATGTTGTCAAGCAATTGTTTTGTAAAAAGTTGAAAAAGAGGAAAAAATATTGAAAAGTCACTTTTTAAAATGGTGTTGGGACCCTAACCAATAAAATATAGCATTTGAAAAAAACATTTTTTTCAAAGACAAGTCCTCATCTCTTGACTATCTATTGAAGGAACTCAGTCACACTGTAACAATCCAAGACAAGTTTGTAAAAAACCTAAAATGCATTGAGACAAGGTTGCATTCATATTTCATGTGTCCATAGGAGGGATAGGGTCCTTAAAACACAAATACAAAAAAATATACCATTTTTTGCATTGGTTACATGCTATTAGTTGTGACTATCCTATGCATTGCTAAAATCACAATCACAGTTATGTGGGAGAAAATTAGTACAGTTATTTGTTTTTCTTGTAGTTCTCTCTTGATTTCATATGGTGTGTATTCATGGTGGGTTAGGATCCTTGGAATCCAAAGGAAATAGAGATAGAACCTAATTTACATTGGTTGTACTTCATTAGGACCTAACTGTCCAAATTTCACTGTCATAGTCACAGTCCAAAGTTGTATTTTGTCACTATTTCAAATACATTGAGTGTATGGAGGCTTGATATTTTTTTAGCATACACCAATATCAACCTATTAGGTATATCTTCCTCCCAACTCACCTATTCAATACGTAAAAAAACCCCAAGCCCTCACTAGGCTACTATCCCCTTAAGTTGCTTCAATACCCAAAAGACTCACTCCTACTCTGAAATCCCATTAAACCACTGACACACATCACCTTAGGCATACTCATCTTGCCAAAATATATCTTGAGGTCTTCCAACCTTTGAATCACACCAAATCATGAAATATTACTTCCAAAATTCCTTTCCCAATTAGTACATCACATTAGGCATACTCATCTTGCCAAAATATATCTTGAGGCCTTCCAACCCTTGAATCATACCAACTAATGAAATCTTAGTTCCACAAGTCCTTTTCCCAATTAGGACTCCTAGTTACTTGTAGAAACAACTCCAAATGCTAATTAGGAACCCACCAACCCAAGGGTACTAAAGGGAATATAAATGAATCACTCTTCCATATTCAAAACAAAAATCTTAACCCCCCCCCATCCACCCTAGGAAACAACATAACACCCTGTTGTCTTAACATTGTTTACAGTGACAAATAAGCAGTCATAGGACAATCAAAATGTGCAAGGACAATAATACTTGTATGGAATATTATTTTTTTGACACTTCCATAATATTGGAAATTAGGATGGAAACACTTTAAACTTCACCCTTGGCATCAGATCCAACCATCAAACCCACTTCCAATTCTACAAGAGCAGTGATGCGGCCCACTATCAAACTGTGACACTATCAACACAAGGCTTAGGAAAATCAAGAGTATTTGATTGTTAGATGGATGTATAGACCCACCATGAGCTGGAAAATTTATATTTTTCTCCCACACACCCCACTACACCTTTACCACTCTTCCAAGGCTACTAATTGTCATTAATACTCTTGCCAAAGCTCCAATTCATTGTCAATCGTGGAGATCTAATTGTTATTCATACCCTTACCATAACATGTTTTGTGTCTTCCCTAACACGATCCAAAGTCTTCATGGATATCTGCAGCCAATACAAAATTAAATAGAATACTAATTTACATCTTTCCACCAATTTGTGTGGTTTTATTCAATGTGGAAATAACACATAATGCATTTTCTTCACTCCCGGGTTACCCTAGATAGGGTTATTGATAGTTTTTACCAAAATCAAGATATGTTTAATAATAGTGGATAAAATTGAATAAAAAAAATGGAAATAACATAATATTCACTCCCCTTCAATTCCCAATCAACTCTAAAGGCATATCAATGAGATTCAATGGTGAAAAGTGATCATTTTTAGACTATTATGTGGTGACAACTCAAAAAAAGCATAGAAAACTCCAATTTTATTGATTCTTTTCACAATATTTTGACCATCAACCACTCCACCAAGGTTTAACAAGAATTTATAAACCTTAAAAACCATATCAACCAACCAAAATTGAATTACAACTCCTCATGACCGTTGGAGGCACTAATATAACTTTCTTTGTGTTATTGACAATTTGACAACATTTTAGTCCTAAACCCTTATATGACCCAAAAATCATCAAAATAGATCCAAATAGGTATAAAATACCTTTACATGACATTATACATCAAATTTTTCCATTTGACTCTTATTTTCCACATAATAGCAACTTTTATAATTTTGACAATTTTTTAGTAACTTTGACAATTTGACCCAACAATGACTTGATCTAACATCTCATGGTCCTAATGACCTTATTACAACTAAAATGGTCTCACAATACCTTATTTACATCCTTGAAACTTCAAAACATAAAAGATCCATATCTATCCTCATAGAGACTTGAGGGCAAGTTAGGTGCTCCTGCACCACATGTGTCAAGTTTGATCTTTAAAAATTCAGATACATCAATGGTCTCATTGTACTCATAGTCCTATGTTAGGACAGTCATGTGGAAACAAGAGAAATTTACACGTTTAGAATTTTTGGAAGCCCTGATTTCTTGCATCTTAGATTTTGTCTATTATATAGGACCTCGAAGACCTTGAATTGATGTTTGTTACACCAAGTTAGTGAGAGGGAAGTGGATCAACTGAATGTCCCAAAAGAACCTTAATTATGTCCTATGAACAAGTCTAAAATTTGATAAAATAATATGCAAGAAGTTAGTGCTTGACATTTGGATAGTCTTTTGTGACTATTTGTCATGTTACTAATGCTTGATGATAATTTTATATACCATGAGAAAGTCATGATAGTAGAAAGTGGATTGGGTCCTAGTTGCACTACCTAATTTTGAAATAGTACTGGAGCTAATGGCATAGATGGTGTGAGGCCATGATGAACGATTTAAAAGATACCTAGTGTTGCAACTTTCAACTGAGCCACATTGTAAGTTTTGACATAAACCAAGATTGTGTTGCCAAATTAAAACAAAGTTGAATATCCCAAAACTGAGATACGTTATTGTAGGCCTTTATAGCATGGTCTCATAGCACTTGAGGATTCATCAGTACCTCAAACAAGCTCTGAGATATGGGCCTCAAAATATCACTGCCCAATGGTACTTAGTGCATCTTAGGGACACTTTGGTATGATGTGGTTCCCAACGTTCGACCGATGATGCAGCCACTTCCGGAGGTCATAACTTTTGACTCGGATGTGGTTTTTTGCTGAAATTTTACAAGAAGATGCATGAGGAAGAGTTAATGGAAATTCCAACTAAGCCAACTCTATTGGTGACCATTTTGACATCTTTTCGGGAGCCTGAAGTTTCATCTTGACCTTCAAAATTAGCTTTTTCTATTTCTTTCCAATTTTTTGAGTTTTTCTTTTGTAATAAATTGAAATCGTGTTTCTAATTTCATGGGTTAGTTGGAAATTCATCTTGCCTTAGTTGAGATATTTTCTTGAGAAAAATCAAGATTCTTAGGATGAGTTTTAAAAGTTACCAAAAATGGAAAAAATTGTTTTTCCTGAAAATCTGCCAAATATGGTAATTTTTAGAATTGTAACAAGTAGGAGTTTTCTTTCATTGTAGAGGAGAGTAGACTGGATGCATTTAATGAGAATTGGGAGTTATATTATTCTAGCATTGTGTTATTCTTTTTGAATTGTTGTTCCTGAAGGTTTTGTGCTACATCAACCGACTCGATGGAAAAAACAAGGTTGTCACTGGAATTTACCCAGCCAACCAGAGCTAATGGTGTAAAAATTTCAAGGCCATGATGAATGGTTTGAAAGATACCCAATGTTGAAACTTTCAACTTAGCCACATTGCAAGTTTTGGCATAAAACGAGATTGTGTTTCCAAATTAAAATAAAGTCAAATCTTCCAAAACTGAGATAGGTTATTGTGTGCCTCCATAGAATGGTCTCATAGAAATTGACATTTCACTGATACCTCACACAATCTCTAAGATATGGGCCTCAAAAAATCACTACCTAATGGTGCTTAGTGCACCTTAGGGACACTTCAGTCCAGCGTGGTTCCCAACATTTGAGCAACTTCGTGGGAGAAACAAGGTTTTCAATGGTGTTTACCTGGCCAACCAAATTTTATAATGGCATAGATGGTTTGAGGCCATGAAAAATGTTTTTAAAGGTACCCAGTGTTACAACTTTCAACTGAGCCACATTGCAAGTTTTGATATACATCGAGTTTTCTTTTCCAAATTAAAATGAAGATGAATCTCCCAAAAATGAGATAAGTTATTGTAGGCCTCCATAACACGCTCTTGTATCACCTAATGGTTCACCAATACCTAATATGAGATTAAAGATATGGGCCTCTAAAGATCATTTCTGAATGCTTCTTAGTGCACCTTAGGGACACTTCAGACTGGCGTTGTTTCCAACGTTCGAGCGACTACATAGGCGAAACAAGATTGGCATTGTTATATACTCGTCCAACCAGAGATAATGGCATAGATGATTTGAGGCCATGACAAATGGTTTGAAATATACCCAGTGTTGCAACTTTCAACTGAGCCACATTTCAAGTTTTGACATAAAACAAGATTGTATTGCCAAATTGAAACAAAGTCAAATCTCCCAAAATTGAGATTTTTTATTGTAGGCCTCCATATCATGGTCTTGTAGCACCTGAAGTTTTTTTGATACCTCGCATGAGCTCTGAGATATGGTCCTCAAAATATTTCTTCCCAATGGTGCTTAAGTGCACCTTAGGGACACTTCAGTTCGGTGTGGTTCCCAATGTTTGAGAAACTCCATGAGCAAAACAAGGTTGTCACTAGAATTGACCCGGCCAACCTGAGATAATTGCGTAGAGGTTTTGAGGCCATGATGAATGGTTTGAAAGATACCCAGTGTTGTAAATTTCAACGAAGTCACATTGCAAGTTTTGACATAAAATGAGATTGCTTTGCCAAATTAAAATGAAGTCAAAGCTCCCAAAAATGCAATAGGTTATTGTAGGTCTCTGTAGTATGGTCTCATAGCACCTAACGGTTCACCAATACCTCACATGAGTTCTGAGATGTGGGCCTTGAAATATTTCTTCCCAATGGTGCTTAGTGCACCTTAAGGACACTTTGGTCTGGCGTGGTTCCCAATGTTCAAGCGACTCCATGTGTGAAGCAAGGTTGTGATTGGCGTTTACCTAACCAACCAAAGATAATGACACAGACTATTTAAGGCCATGATGAATGGTTTGAAAGATACCCAATGTTGCAAATTTCAACTGAGCCACATTGCAATTTTTGACATAAATTGAGATTGTGTTTCCAAATTAAAATGAAGTTGAATCTCCTAAAACTAAGATAGGTTATTGTAGGCTTTTGTAGAACGATCATGTAGCACTTAACAGTTTTCCAATACCTTACATGCACTTTGCGATATGGGCCTCTAAATATCATTTCCCAATGGTTCTTAGTGCACCTTAGGGACACTTCACTCTGACATGGTGCCAATGTTTGAGTGACTCCGTGAGTGAAAAGAGGTTGTCACTAGCCTTTACCCAGCCAACCAAAGCTAATGGTGAAGATAGTTTGAGGTGATGCATAGCTCCTATCCCCACATCAACAAGGTTCCCCATTTTTCACTTATAGACACTCAAGGATCAATATATGACAAATTTTCACTCATACTCTCAAGGATTGATATCAAGGTCAATAAGGAATATCATTCTTGATCACTTGTTGACAGTACAATTTCCCCAATCCTTGATTGAACTTTGGAATGAAATCCTCTTCAACAAGAATTTTTTTGTAATAACACCTTTAAATAATGAGGAAATCTTATCATAAGATCAAATATTTTTTTTACTATAATCACATATATGAAATGGAACACCATATGGAACTGTCTTTGTTTGATAGCAAGATAGAGTATGAAGGGTAAAGCATTGATAAATTGACCTTAGAAAACCCTTGGCTGATGAAAGTAAGTGATTTAAGATCATTGACAAACCATTGAAACTTCAAGTGATCACAAGGAAAAATGAAATCTAATAGTAAGGACAATCCAAACTAACCAAGATAATCTAATACTTAGGATAGTTGACCGATTTAATGCAATCAGTCCTTTGGGTTATTGTAAAACATTCATTCCAAGATTGGAAAAGTATCATGAGTTAGATTTGAAGCCTTTATTTATATGTAGGAACACAAATAAGACTTTTCAAATGATTTTGAGTAAAGGACTAGCCTAGACTACCCTATCACAGTTAGGAATAGTTTAAACAACATCAAAGATAATCCAACTTTCAAAAATCAAGTATCTTTAAGAAACAAGGGAGGCACTTATGACATTTGTCTCACAATAATTTCACTGTCCACAAGACAAGAAATTGAAGTTAAAACCACGTGATCAAGGGATTGTCACTGTTATAGTTTTCAGACATTCATGAGTGTGATTGTGTATTTAATCAAAATAAAGCCAATTAGTTGGTAGTTAAAATCTCGTAATGACAACTGTTAATGCAAAGTTGCAAAAGTTGTCAAGCAAAGTTTTGCAACTTTTGCATTTTACATTCAATTGACCTCGTATTGACCCAAAATATTTCCAACATGTTGAAAAATGGCATAAAAATATGAATTTCATCATCCTTGACATCTTTGACCCATCCTAGGACCTTTGACCCACTTTGACCTACACAAGGCCTTTTAAGCCAAATGGTTACATGATGGCACAATAGGCCTTACAATTGTGATCCTATGTATGAGAAAACATTAATTAACTATGAAAAGAAAAGGTATAAAGTTATTTTGGGCATTAACATGTAATATGACTTCAACTATTTTGAGCATTAACATGAAATATGACTTCAAATATTCATAATTACCACATGGAGGCATGAAGACAATATTTTTTGCACTTCTCATGGCATGAAGATGATACAAATGTAATGATAAAAATTTCAATATGTATATGTAATCAAATGGTACATGATAGGATATATAAAATTTGGGCTCTCAATATTTGCAAATCAGCCCCATGGGCACTTTTATATATAAAATTTGGCATCGAAAATGTATGATCAAGCTCATTATTGTTTATATATACAAAATTTTGCATCCCAATATGCACATTATAGCTCATTGTTGTTTTAATATACAAAATTTAGCATCAAAATATGCACATTACAACTCATTGATGTTTTTATATGCACATTACATCTCTTATGCACATAGAGAACCTCCAAAAAAGTGAAGTTACAACATTTTGCAAAAGATATATACAAAATTGTAAAAAATATTCTACCATATTACAGAATCATTCTTCTAGAAGGTCCAAAATCAATCAAGTGAACCTTTTGGATCATCTCTAACCCTTATTGTGTCAAGTATTGCCTCATGGTTAGATTCATGACATTTATACAACTTCTTGTTAAGAGGTGTACCATGATATTTAATCAATTGAATATTTGTTGAAACAACAAGGTTTGAGTAATGAAGAATATGTCTATGTGTCTCAAAGTCCTCAAATAACTAGTAATTAGAATTTTTGATAGGGTACCTGCAATTTATATAAGGATAAGTTGATGATATATGATTGATGAGAACTCACATTGTTGATGATCCCATAAAGAGTATGGTTTTCATTGTTGGAAATCCAGTACATAGGTAAGTAAGTTTTATGTGAATACGGGAAGTTCTACCAACATGTAGACATTTTAACCAATCGGTAACGACAAGTTAAGTAGAACAAGTGAACTGAAAAACAGGCACGAAGGATAAATCAGTTAAATAATTCAAGTATACTAGAAGGTTCATGGACAATAGGTGAACTAATAATTGTGACCACACCACTTAGGTCACATCGATAAAGAACACTAATGAAGATACTACCAACCAGTCAGTTCAATGAACAGGAAAATGTTAAAGGATAAGAGAAAATTTTGAATGATTGATCAAAGCAGTTCTGATGAACTACAATTGATTATATGTTTGAAGTCATTTGCTGATATTCAACCAAGTTGCAGAAGTGATGATAAACATTATCAGCTAATGTATTGTCATTGATGTCAACTTATTTGAGTATTATTATGGTGGAAAACATTTGTTATGTATTGAAGATCTGGAACAAACAATGTTTATGTGGTTGGTAAATGAAGACTTCTGTATACATTGAGAGACAATGTAAACCAATTAAATCATAGTGTATACTGAGCACCAGTGATAATCGAGCAAGCGATTGCCGACACAACTATTGACCTAGCAATTAATTCAAACTAAGGCCAACTAAGATGCTCAGCTGGCAATTGATGATTTTGAGGTAAAAGATAAAAAAAATTATTTGATCAAACGGCTATTAAAATTCAAGGAAGATCAGATGATAAAGATTGAAATGTATTTTTAACACAACTCTCGATGAAGGTTTAAATGGTTAAATCAACGATGGAGATTAAGCAAAAAATTTTAAGGATGAAAATTAAATGATATATGATGTCTATATAAGAGACACGAAATTAATTTTTGAATCATGTGTTGTTGACAAATGCTGAAGCATACATGTAAATTTATGCATGAGTGATAAAACCAATTAAAGATAGAACCAAGTGTTTTTCTGCAGACATCACTGAGAAAACAGAGGAAAGAGCATTACCGAGTAGAACAGAGTATGAGATGAACTGAAGTGAACAATTGATCAGAGGTATTATGTACTTGAATAGACTTGAATATCTATAAATCAGAGTTGTATTTGAATAAGATCATTACTGTAACATTTTAACCATTGCTACAGATAAATCTCTTAACCAAGTAGGATAGTGAGTCCTTATTATAACATTCAGAGAACGTTGGTTGTTTTCTTGTTGACCCCATAGTGAATGCATGGTCAAGATAGAACTGTTAGTTTTAAATCCTCTAACCAGGTCACATTTAATAGTGTGCATTGTAACCTTTAACAGGGTTGGCTCTTCACCGAGCTCACTTCAGAAGAGTGAAAATATTTTGGGTTACCGGTCCCAGGTGGTTTTTCCCTTAGCAGGGTTTCCATGTTAAAATCTATGTGTCAATGTGCATGAAATTTGTGGATTGTTATTTTACTTTACACTACATTTTATTGACCTAGATTGGTAATCACATTATTAATTTACTGACATTCGGTAAACACTATTGATGAAAGTTTAAGATTACAGAATACATTTTCACAGAGTTTAATTATATGATTGAATTTTTTTTTTTATACATCTGGAGGAATTTGGGACTCTAGGATACTTTGTGAGGGCACTGAGTCTAACCGATTCACCCGCCTTTCAATAATTTTAACAATTAGTATCAGAGCATACAGTGCTTCTTAGGGAGTAGACAATGCATAGAAGAATGTTTTGAAGGACTTAAGCTAAAGATCACAAGATGTATAAGAGAGACACACATAAGATGAATAGGGAGAAATTCCTAACATGGAAAAGCAGAATGAGATTATACCTATTAGGAATTGCAAGCAACATTGAATATTTTATGGACAATGAATTCATTCTACCTACTAGACCTTTGACAGTAAATCAGTTGAAAGAAAAACATGAACATAACCTTATCATGGTGGAGATTGTTTCTTCACTTACAAATTTAGAATTTGAGGACATCAAGACATGTACAACTTCCAAGCAGATGTGGGATCAGCTTACAACAGTTTATGGAGGAGATGTAAATGTACTGAGAGCCAAAGCTGGGAGTCTTCATGGAAATTTTAATGACATGTGAATGAAGGAAGGAGGAAACATCACACAATATGGTAACCGACTTAAAGAAGTTGTGAATTTTATTTGAGGATCTGGTGGAACCATTGATGAAGACACAATTGTGAGTAAGATTCTTATAACTCTATTGCCTATTTATTCTTTAAGAGTCTATACAATACATGAAATGAGAGTTGCACCTGGAAATAACATTACTATTGATAGTCTTGTTGGAAGATTGATTTCTTTTCAGTTGAATAACTTTGATAACAGTATTGTACCATCTATGGTGTCCGCATTTATGTCTACTTTGAAAATTGGTAATTCTAGTAGCAAACACATAATCAGAGATAATAGTGACAGTGATAGTGATGACAAGGAACTTGATGAACTTGAAGCTTTAATGGTTAGGAGATTGCACAGAGGAAAAGGAAGATATAAAGGTGAACTACCTTTGATATGCTTTAATTGTAAAGAGATTGGCCATTTTTCTGCAAGATGCCCTAACAGAAAGACCGATGAAAGAAATTAAAGATCTAATAACCAAAAGGAGGACTGAGATTTTAGAAGCAACCGACAGTACGACAGGAGAGATAACTAAGATTACAAGGATAAAGGTAAGAAAGCTTGTTACATTGTTGAAGATAATAATAACATTGGATCTGACATTGATGAAGATAATGAGATAGTGTTTGTAGCTTTAAAAGATGATTCATATGAAGATGAAACGTATGTAGAGACAACACTTATCTCTAAAGTTAGTAAACATGATATTTGGGTTATTGGTAGTGGCTGTACACATCACATGACTGGTGATAAAGGAAAATTTGAATTTCTTGAACATTATGATGGAGGATCTGTAAGAATGGGAAATGATACACCCTATCAAGTAAAAGGAAAAGGTACTATTATGCTGAACAATCAAATCAAAAATGAAAATGATTATTGGGTAAAAGGACTTACCTACAATCTGTTGAGTGTTTCACAGTTGAATAACACAGGTCACTGAGTTGCATTGAAAATAGAAAAGAAAGAATCTATGATGGAAAAGGAAAATTGATCGGTACTGGTGAGAAATCTAGAGGTAACCTATTCTATCTTGACACAGCTGAAAATACTTGTTTATTGGCAAAGAATGAAGATATATGGTTATGGAATAAAATAATTTGTCATGTAAATTTTGACAGGGTTAAGATTAGTAGAAAAACAAAATTTAGAGGCTTACCGAGCTTATCTAAACTTGACCATGTAATGTGCAAAAATTATCAAATGGGAAATATGTCAAAATCTAGTTTCAAGAGAAAAAAAATTTCATCTAATGATATTTTGGAGTTAGTTCATACAAACCTATGTTGACCAATGAGAACACAAAGTTATTATGGGGAATGATACTTTATTTTATTTGTTGATGACTACTCTAGGATGATGATTGTCGTGTTCTTAAAAGAAAAATCTAAAGCATTTAAGATGTTTAGGTGGTATAAAGCTAAAGTGGAAAAATAAACTGGTAGAGATCTGAAGTGTTTGAGATCTGATTGAGGAGGTGAATTTATGTCTGATGAGTTCACTAACTTTTGTAATGAGTATGGTATCAAAAGAAAGGTTTCTGCACCGAGGACACCACAACAAAATGGAATTGCTAAAAGAAGAAATAGATCAATTGTTGATTGTTCCAAAACACTGCTGATTGAAAAGAAAGTTGCACAAACATACTGGAGAGAAGCAGTCAGCACAACTATTTACACATTGAACCGAGTATAACTGAAGACAGATTCAAACAAAACACCTTATGAGCTATGGTATGGTTATACACCTAATGTGAGTTATTTTAGAATATTTGGAAGTAGGTGTTATATTCTAAAAGATGGTTTAAATGGAAAATTTGAATCAAAAAGTGATGAAGGAATATTTCTTGGATATTCTACTAAGAGTAAAGCTTACAAATATTTGACCAAGACAACTAACAAAATCATTGAAAGTATAAATGTGAAAGTTGATGAATTTGTTGAGATAAATGATGAGGATAGCATGAAAGAACTTGAAGGTTATAGTAAATTTTTTTACTAGGAAGAACCTGATACTATATGGACGTAGATGCCTAGTGTTACTAGGCAATAGGGTAATGTCACTGGGCAAGAGGTAGCATAGACCGAGCATCAGGAAAATGTTGAAACTGGAGATCGTGAACCAGAAGACCATGAACCTACAGGAGAAGATAATGAAGAACAAAGAGTTGAACCTGTACTTGCTAAATATGTCAGAAGACACCATCCACGGAATAAGATTATTAGAGACAAAAGAGCAGGCATGATGACAAGAAGTAAGTTTAGAGATGACACTTGTTTAATTTGTGAATTTGAGCCTAAGAATGTTAGAGATACATTAGAAAATGAAGAGTGGATTAATGCTATGAATGGGGAAATTGAGTAGATATAGAAAAATAATACATGGACATTAGTATCAAGACCGCGTGATAAAAATGTCATTGGAACCAAATGGATTTTCAGAAACAAATTGAATGAAGATGGGAATGTAACCAGAAGTAAAGCAAGATTAGTTTGCAAAGAGTATCCACAAGAAGAAGGAATTGACTATGGAGAAACTTTTGCACCTATTGCTAGACTTGAAGGAGTAAGAATACTACTTGCATACGCTGCATATAAAGGATTCAAGGTATATTAGTTGGATGTGAAGCCTGCATTTTTGAATGGAATATTAGAAGAAGAGGTATACATTGAGAAACTTGAAGGATTTATTGATCCTAATCAGACACACATGGTATGTAAGCTACACAAATCTTTATATGGACTGAAACAAGCACTGAGAGCATGGTATGAAAGATTGCATTCTTATCTAATAAGTATTGGATTTATTAGAACAAGTGATAATAACAATTTGTATTTAAAATGAGGAACTGATGAGAAGATACTTATTGCTGAAATTTTGTTGATGATATTATATTTGGAGGTAATGATAACTTATGCACTTCATTTTTTGATGAAATGAGGAAAGAATTTGAAATGTCGATGTTTGGTGAGATCAAATTTTTTCTTGGATTGCAAATTTTAGAACAACCTGCAAGAATCTACATTACTCAATCAAATACATCAAGGAAGTACTAAAGACATCCAAAATGGAAGAATCAAAACCAGTCAGAACACCTATGGTTATAGGATGCAAACTGACAAAACAAGACAAGACACCTGAAGTAAATCAAACTTTGTATAGATATATTATTGGTAAATTGATGTATGTTGTACACACAAGACCTAACATAGCACACACAGTTGGAATAGTTGAAATATTTTATGCTAATCCCATAGAATCAGATATGAGTGCTGTGAAAATAATTTTTAGATACTTGAAGAATACTAAGGATTATGGACTATGGTATAAAAGAGAAGGAAAGTTTGAATTGATAGTTTATATTGATGTTGATTGAGCTGGGAACATTGATGATAGAAAGAGCACTATTGGTGGAGCATTCTTTATTGGAGAAAGATTAGTTACTTGGATAAGCAAGAAGCAAGGATGCATATCTCAGTCAACTGTAGAAGCAGAGTATGTTGTTGCTGCTGCAAATTTTTCTAACATAGCATGGATAAAACAACTATTGAAAGAAATGAATGAAGAGATCACTAAACCAGTGATGATTTATTGTGACAATACAAGTGCTATAAATATTTCAAAGAATCATGGGATGCATGAAAATACAAAGAAAATATCTATAAAATATTAGTACTTGAGGGAATAAGTACAAGACAAACAAGTAATACTGGAATATGTCCAATCAAAAGAATAACTTGCAAACATATTCACAAAACCCTTACCGAAGGATACATTTGAGTACTTGAGAGGTAGACTAGGGGTTTTTCCCTTGTCTATTGACAACTAAGATGATTAGGAGGTTGCATCAACCTACATGAAATCATAATATCAATCATGTTGATGTAAAGTTGAACTAGACCGAAACACAGACATATCAGTACACTGAAAGGTACCTATTGCACCGAATCTCAAAGATATTTTATTTTGGATATTGAAGAGCTATATTTATTTTTGGCATTGTTTTCAAAGGGAGAGAGTTTCATGAAATATAAAAGGAGAGAGTTGCACTATCTATCCACTAAAGGGAGAAAAGAGAAAGGGATACACATATCTAATCTACAGAGAGATTCAAAAGCTGAAAATTCAAAACTGCAGGGAGAGTCTTCATGGTAAATTTTTATACTGACACAGATTATATTCAAGCTAGGGAGAGCTACTGAATTGTTGGAGTCATAGAACAGATGTTTGGTATTTTTTGTATGGAATTATTTTTTTTCATATTTTATATTGTGTTGCCATCAATGCCAAAGGGAAATATTGATGAACTACAACTGATTATATGTTTGAATTCATTTGTTGATATTCAACCGAGTTGCAAAAGTGATCTTAAACATTATCAATTAATGTATTGTCATTGATGTCAACTTATTTGAGTATTATTATGGTGGAAAATATTTATTATCTATTGAAGATCTAGAACAAACAATGTTTATGTGGTCGGTAAATGAAGAGTTTTGTATACACCGAGAGACAGTGTAAACTGAGTAAACCATAGTGTATACCAAGCACCAATGATAACCGAGCAAGGGATTGTTGACATAACTATTGACCAAGAAATTAATTCAAACAGAGGCCAAATAAGATGTTGAGCTAGAAATTGATGATTTAGAGGTAAAAGATAAAGTTTTTTATTTCATCAAATAGCTATTAAAATTCAAGGAAGATCGGAAGACAAATATTGAAATGTGTTTTTAACACAACTCTCGAGGAAGGTTTAAACGGTTAAATCAATGATGGAGATTAAGAAACAAAATTTGAAGGATGAAAATTAAATGATAGATGATGTCTATATAAGAGACAAGAGATCCATGTTTATGAATCATGTGTTGTTGACAGATGCTGAAGCATACATGGGAATTTATGCATGACTGATCAAACTAGTTAAAGATAGAACCGAGTGTTTTTCTGTAGACATCACTGGGAAATAAGAGGAAAGAGCATCACCGAGCATAACAGATTATGAGATGAACTGAAGTGAACAATTTATCAGAGGTATTATGTACTTAGAATAGATTTGAATATCTATAAATCAGAGTTGTAATTGAATTAGATCATTACTATAATAGTTTAACCATTGCTACAGATAAATCTCTTAACTGAGTAGGACAGTGGGTTCTTATTATATAACATTCAGAGAATGTTGATTGTTTTCTTTTTGACCCCATAGTGAATGCATGGTCAAGAGAGAACTGTTAGTTTTAAATCCTCTAACTAGGTCACATTTAACAGTGTGCATTGTAACCTTTAACAGGGTTGGCTCTTCACCGAGCTCACTTCAGAAGAGTGAAAATATTTTGGGTAATTGGTCCCAGGTGGTTTTTCCCTTAGCAGGGTTTCCACATTAAAAATATATGTGTCAATGTACATGAAATTTTTTGATTGTTATTTTACTTTACACTTTATTTTATTAACCTAGATCGGTAATCACAGTATTAATTTACTAACATTCGTTAAACACTATTGATGAAATTTTAAGATTACAGAATACATTTTCACCGAGTTGAATTATATGATTGAATTTGTTTTGTTATACATCTGGAGGAATTTGGGACTGTAGGATAATTTGTAAGGGCACTGATTCTAACCGATTCACCATCCTCTCATTTAATCTAATAATGATGGTGGACGAATCAATGAATCTAGATAGAATGAAAAATGTAGTACATCATTTCAAGAGTTGAATAAGTCAATTTCTTGGTATTTGTGTATAGATCTGGTTATGACTTCAAGGCACATTTGAACCAATAATATTGAATAAATATTTCACATTGGATAAAACAACTTGATGCTTGTTATGGATGACGTGATGAGATTGTAATATTTTTATAAGTTGTTTATGATTGAAAAAGTTATCTTGGAGGGAAACAAAAACCCTAATCAGGTTTTCCATTGAAGGTGAAAGGATATAAGAGGGTAGTTGTTTTTATTGTAAAGAGGTTGTTGTGATGGTATTGAAAGATAACAGTTTAAGTGTTAGATCTTGAACGATGATTGCAGAGAAGATTACAGAGAAGATTCAGAGTAGAGTTTAGAGAAAGAACAGAGCATCAAGGATCTAATTAGCATTTAGAAGTGCATTTTCACAGGTCAATTTTATTATTGTATTCCTAATAGTTTCAACAAGATAAAATCCCTTAACTAGGTAGTCTTTCATAATACTTTTATTGTATTTCCCTTAACAGGGTGAACACTGTATTAGTAGGATTAAATCCTTTAACATGGTAGTCTATAATAGGACTTTAGATACTTCTAACAAGGTATCGGTCACTCCTAATAGGGTGAGTCACCTGGAAAGTGACATGAGATTGTAAGATTCTAACAGAGTACTCTTTTCTACTCCAGTGAGAAGATTGTGGGTGTCATCCCCGCCATAGTTTTTCCCTCTGACCAAGGGTTTCCACGATAAAAATATGTGTTATGAGTGTGAATGTGTTGTTACTTCATGCATTTCACTTTTACATTAAAGTTATAGTTATGTTCTTATTAGTTTGGAAGTTTCTTTTGTTGTTATTTAAAGGTATTAGTAGAAGTCTAAAAGTTTTATTAGTCCTGATTCACCCCCCTCTTAGTACCTATTATTTCCAACATAAGTTATTGCCAAAATCAATGCAAAGTGTAATAAAATGAGTTTAAGAGGTCTTAATACAACTCAAGAAAACAATGGTACCTTCTAATCCATGTCCCTGTCACAACAACGGATCCTATTGGGTACTCAATACCCTCTCCATCAATGACTATAGTTTTCAAATTTTTTTGGGCATCAATACAACAAGACAAAAATTAATTTTTTTTCTTCTTCATTGTACTTTTCTCCAATAACTACATATACATTACCTGCATTTAATAGAAGGATATAAGTTAATACTAAAATCAACATAAAGCACTAATAAATTGAGCTAAAAATTTATTTTTCCTCAGTAATAAATTGAGAAATTACCTGGTTCAACTAGGTCAAATACATGGTCAAAATCTATGGATGCTTCAATCTAGTTTAGTTTTTTTTCTCTAGAAAGTTGATATGTATATATGGTTTGTAAAGGTCTACAAGACCATTGCTCAACCCACTCTTTTGATTCACATTCACCCCACACAAAATGTATACACGAAGAGAAAAAGCATGCAGTATGTCTAGTATAAATAACTAATGATGCTACATTTGAACTTCTAAATGAAAGCATGTCACTTGATCCTCCAAGTATACAACAATCTAGATAGTTTTCAATGTTAGATTCACATATTAACCAAAAATATATAGAAACCATAGACTTACCTTCTTTACATGGTCTCATCATAGAGTTACACCGTTGCATAATTTTTTTTGCATCTATTAACATTGCACTACCTTTGTACAAGTCAATTCCTCTCTAGTAAGATATCTTTTCACACATGCTCCCCCACCATCATTCTCTCCCTTTCCATGCCCTATCTCAGTGAAATTCCACAAATGTTTCACACCTCTTGTCACATACATCATAGTCAACTAGTAGAACATCCTTACATTCTTGAAGTGTGAGGTGCAATTTTCTGACTATATTATGTGTTGGTTTTATCTTATATCTCTTTCCCTTAAACTATCATAGAAAACTATAAATCATCCTTACACAAACTCTAATGAATGAGTAAGATCATCACTGATATAGAAGTGATAATCTCTCATAACCTTTCTATCCTCCTCTGTACTATCATGTACATGCATGAATGCTACGTATACAAAAATTGTAACTTGTGTAGAGTGGTAATACATAAATTGAGCTTCATTTTAAGGTTTTAGTGTATAATTCTTAGCAAAATCAATGATAGAGACAATAGTATCAAGTTGAAAAGTATCCTTACACAACTTGAACTTCTCATCTAACCACCTTTCTCTATGTGTATGACCTATGTACTCATAACCTAGTTTCTCTTGAAAAATATTAATAAAATCAGCTACCCATATATCCTTTTTCACTAACTCACACCTCTTTAATTATTTTCCATCTTTAACACCATATGTGATTGACTTGTATTTTCCAATAGAAACTAGTTTCTTATGAATTTCATGTGTTCTATCTAGATGTATGCATCCATGAAACTATTTAAAACCACCACATGTAGGATAAAAACCTTTCAAATACATCATCTTATAATAAATGCACCCATCATCTCATTTACATAGTACACTTGAAATAAATTCTCTTGCTGACTTAGTAGGTTCTTGTATACCACATTCCTATAAAACATTGTTAGTGTGCAAAGTACAACATACATGGAGATAAATATCATAATACTTGAGACAAAGAGAGAAGGAGGGGCAGAGAGATGATAATTAGGGCTCAGAATAGAACAAAATGGTGATGGGGGAAGGAAACAAAGACACGTATTATATATGTACATATGTACATGTATATTTAAAGACCTTTATCAATATTTTATGTCTCTTCCTTATTCAAGTTTTAACAAAATGCATGCAGTATATAGACAACATAAGGGTATTTGTGAATGATCCTAATGATAATCCTAATACTCCTAATCATACTCCTAAATTGCACATTAATCCTCCTCAAGATCAAGTTCCTAGTGATCTTTTGAAAGCGAGGCCTAGATCTTCTTTTCCTCAACTTAATTTAATAGGTTTTTTTGAAGAGGTTAGCCACTACCTTGATTCATATCAAAAACTTATTCATGATCTGGATGTTAGACATTTCTTATATGATTTCTCTCCAACAATATCAAATAATCTTCCTTCTTCTTCGCAACCTCAAGATAATAGGAAGGATTATTTTCCCAAAACAAACATCTCTACCTCTTCCACTCACAAACATCAATATGACTCATCTTCTGCCTCTAAATCACACCCTATTCTACAAGGTCAAAGATTTAGTTAATAGAGCCTTAAGGTTCCTCTTGACCCTCCTAAAGAATATCATGTACCTCAAGATAACATTTTCTTTCAACCAAGACCACCTCTCGATGTTCTCTTTCCAACACCTTCTCATGATCCACCACCTTATGATAATCGTTTATCTTTGGCCAAAAGAATCTATTTGAGTATCAAGTATAAATCTAGGATATGGGTTCCTTATATAGACCTTGAAAATAAAAAATGACCCATCAATAGTGAATTTTCATGTTTCTTTTATTACTCAAATAAGCATTCTATTTGTGATTATGTTGAGTTTAGACAATTTGTTCAATATTTGGTTGATAGATGTCTTCTTCTTTTAGCACCGGACATTTTATGTTTTCTTCATATCAAAGTAATACATTAGCATCTTCTTTTCCTATTATGTTTCTCTCCATTATAAAAATTCATTTGTATAATGACCTTGAGGGCATCATAATAGGAAATCTCTCTTTCTCTCTCAACTATGGGGCAAGGGATCATCATTTTTTCTTTCTTTCCAAGGATCCATTATCTCTTTGTTGATCATATATTTTCTACTATGATGTCCTCCCATGTATGAACTTATTATTCAGGTTCTTTCTCCTTAATGAGATTAGTATCCTTCTTAAAATTTCTTCCTTTCTTGTAAGTTCATATCCTGTATAACTGGATTGGCCACTAAGTAGACATAATGTGTCATCCTTCTTCTTCATTCTTTCTTATCTCTATATGGCTTTGCATTATTTCAAGATGGTACATCCTTTTTGGCATGAGATATTTTATTTCACACAAGATTCTAACATCTTTTATTTATAATTTTTTTCATGCCTCAAAGGACATGTCTATCCTTAAATAATCATCCATATCCTTGCATCTCTTTCCTTGATGACTTTATTACTTTACATTGTGATATATTTTTGGAGAAATTATGTCAATTTTACATTAGGCATTTTCTCTGGTTTTCAACTTATTTTTCTCAGAATTGTATGACTATTATGAAGTGACTATCATTAGGGATGCATATTTTATACTACCTTCATAGTTGGGGGGTAGGGGTTCATGTCATTTTCCTTTCTCTTATCTAAGGATATACTTTCCTTAGTATAGTGGCATTGTTTTTATCATGTGGCATTTCTTTTATAAAGAATTGGTTGTTCTGATTCGGGATTCTCTGTTATGAAAGAGGCGTGCATCCTTGGTTACAACCTCTTCTTTATTTGCAAAAATATGGTCATCATAAGAAAATACCCTTACTTTGCGTTTCAAATTTGTTCATCCTTCATCAAGAATCCCTTTTTCACCAAGCAATAGGGGCTAAATGGGCGCATTCTTGTTCTATTCCCCTCTTTGTCTTTAAGATGTCATCTTTGTTCAAGAACTCCTCTTGAAGGTAAATGTCTTGCAGCCAAGATCTCTTCCTTTCAAGGGTCCCTTTCAATAAGTGGAATATCCTTTCACAACTATTAATTTTCTTATCTCATAAGAGTTAACCATCTTATCTGATTTTATGGCATACATTTTTTCTTTAAGGATATCTTCTATTTGTTGGAAGTAGGTATCCTTTCTTATGTTTCCTTATAATCTCTTCTGATTTGTCATCATAAGGAGGGGGGCATACATGCAGCCTCCCTTGTACATTATATGCATATTTTTGTTTATTTGATCCCTAGGGAAATAGCTTTTCCTTAGGACTAATCACTTGTCATGGATTCAAATGGAAACAATATTTCCATAAGACTGATCCCTTAAATCGCTCTTGTTTGCAAAACATTTTAAAGCTTCTCCTATGTGAAAAACATTTTCAAGCCGCCCATGTTCACAAAACATTTTCAATCTACCCCTGTGTGTAAAACATTTTTAAGCCACCCCTATGCACAAAACATTTTCAAGCTATCGTCATACGAAAATTCTTCAAGGTAGAATTGACTAACATAACACAAAATGCTAAACTCTCTCTCTCTCTCTCTCTCTCTCTCATGGCTATGCTAGTGAGTTAGATCATGGAGTTTTTATCATCTTTTGTGGTGACCTTTCCATTTTTATGTAATCACTTATGCTCTTACAATAGTTTTCCAGATATGATATTAGTGCATGGGATATTTTTTATCGAGGTCTCTTCTACAATTTGATTTGAATTTTTGTTTTTAGTGCTAACCCCTTTTGTGTGTTGTGTTTTTTGTCTTTTTTTTTTCCTTTATTTCCTTTGTTCTTGTTCCCTTGTGCATAGATTTAGAGTTAAGATATGTTGTTTGGGGATTACATTCTTGAACTTAGTGTCATCTCTTTGTGATTTGACCATGATCATCGTGTATATCTTATCATTATTTTCTTCTTATATCTCTTCCTTTAGCATGAGCATGAGATTGTCTCATACTCTCACTAAGGAGCTAAATGTGTCATCCTAAAATGTAAGCTCTTAATTTGTGCTCATTGTGTGCCTACTTTATTTTGTTTCTTAAGGTAGGACCTCATATTGCTTTTAAATTCATACAAAATTCAAATATAGTGTTGGCATATTGGAAAATTTGGTTTATGGTTGTGTTGGCATTAATGTAAACTTAGCAGAAGGATTGATTAGAAGAAGAAATCAAAAGATTTATTTGCTTGATGCTAACTTATTTTTTGTAAGTTAGCTAATGGAATAGGATGTTAAAAGGGTTGGTGAGAAGAGGATATTGCAGAGATGAAGTCAAAAATGTAGAGGAATCATTTTGGACATGTTTAATATGTTCACCCAAAGTTACATAAGGTTTCATGATTATTTTAATAGGTAACATGGTTACAAAAGGTGATTGGAAGACAGGGTAATAGACTATATTAATAAGAAGATGGAAAGAGGTTTGGTCTGCACAATAGAGTGAGAATTTCATGGAGTGAACCTAGGAGTGTGTTGGAGATATAATAAAGTGTCTTCAACTTAGAGGGTTTGTACTTTAGAGGTTCACAAGGCATAATCTTATTATCTCACAGAATTGTTGATAGTGTTCTTCGTGTTTTATGGAAAAGAGATACCAAATCTAATAGTTGTGGTGGATTTAAACTTTTGAGTGTTTTTCATGATGCTATAGGATATTCTTAAAGTATGTGCTTGATGAGTTGAAAACACACATGGATCCAAAGGATCAAATTGGTGTATTTTTCAGTCAATGATAATATCTTTATTATTGTTCATGTTCTTGGTCAACTTAGTTGGTAATTGTGTTACACAAGCACTAAACCATGAAATCTGGGAGATTTACGATCTTGACATGGTAGTTATAGGCAATGGATATGATTTAGTAGTCAGAGATGGATTTGAATCAAGAAATAAGACACATTGATTGAAGAAATGGTGAATTAGGTTTCACTGGCCTAGTTCTTGGTATAAATTTATGAATGAGGGAGAATTCAAGGTGTGAATCATGGATGTGGATGCTAGAGGTGGCTAGTGAAGGAAGAGAATGATTCAGTGGGAATTAGAAGTGTTTCAACAAGCAGTTGAATAGAGATCTACATTGTACTACATTGGAACTGTATCATACATGAGGTAGATGTCACTTACATAGTTCACAAAAAGTTTGTATTGATTATTCTAGTGATCATATTTTAAGGTAGTGAGCCTTCCTCAGGGTTGTAGCCCAAGGATTTTTATTTGAGAAGTGAGCACTAGGAAATGATCATGAATGCATGTGCATTCCCCATACATTGTAATAAGGTCATACTTCTAATAAGTTATTTTCTTATTATGGGTAATCAGCTTCACCATGGTTTTTACCCTAATAGGGTTTCCACCATTAAAATCTTGTGTCAACTTGTGTGGATGTATTTTTGTTTTGTATATGCATGCATGTTTCATACTCCATTTATTTAGATCAGATTTAAGGATACACAAGTTACAAGGTTTTTAGATTTAAGGGTTTGAGGTTTATGCTTTTGGTAATAACTAATTCACCCCCTCCCCCCACTTAGTTGTTCATTGTCATAATATTAACATATAGGTCCTCCTTAGATCCTTCAATATTTATTAAACTTCAGGTTGGCTCTAACTTCTATTCTTGATTTCCCATTTTCTATCCAATACCATAATTAATTTCACACCTAGGACCCATGCATTTGTTTATGAATTTCAAGATTTTCCCTAATTCCTGGAAACCTATATTTTCTCCCTCCATTCTTTTTAACCTTTCCTAGCATCTCAAAAAAAATTGAGCCTAATTTTCCTAGGACAAGTCTGTTGGAATCTGATGAAGATGATCATATCCTAGATCATGGGATGAATTTTATAGTGTTTTCATTTTTGGAAACAAGTCTATGCCATAGGTCAGATCAGTTATACCAGTGATGAAGCTTACTATGCATGAATTTGTCTAAGTATCCATTGTACCGGTGATAACATAGTGTGTGATGACAATTTTGGTGTGTGGTGATAATCTAAAGGATCGATATTATGTGATCATATAGAAAGTATCTATAGAGTCACATTTAACTACATCTATGATCACATAAGAAGATTCAACATGAAGAAAGAGATTTGAGACAAACACCAAAAATATCAGGAAGAAAAATGAACAGTCAAACCGTTCTAGTCAATTGGATAAATCGATTCAGTAGTGAAGTGAAAGTCAAATACTGATCAATTTAAGTGTTGAATAGTTGAGGGATGACCTTGAGGAGTTCAATTTTCTATGTTGGAGTGATTTCTTATGAATTTTGATTAGGATTTGGAGTTTGACTTAGCTAACATGTTTAAGGATTATTCCACCAACCTAAATGTGGTTATAAGAGATGAAATTGAGTTATTGTTGAGAGTTTTTGTTGTGTGATGATTGCAGTGGTTGAAGTAGATGTTTGTATGAATATAAAAATGATTTGAGCATTGTTGAAGTGGATTTTTCAAGAAAATTGTGCTACTTTCAGATCATTTCATTTGAGTTTATTCTCAAGGCAAGTCCTAATCGAGTTGTGATCGAAATCCTCTAACAAGGTTACTCTTAATAGGGTAAGAAGGATCCTAAAAGGTCTGAAGAATAAATACTCTAACAGGGTGACTCTCAGAAGGATTTTCAAATCCCTTAATAGGGCAGTTCCTAACAGTACTTGTGTAATATTTTCTAACTGGACTATAGATACTCTTAACCGGGATACCCTTAGTAGGGTGTTGTAATGCTCCTAACAGGGAAAGACTTATTGGTGCACTAGTAAGATTTGTGGGTGATAATTCCCACCATGGTTTTTCCCTCTAATAAGGGTTTCCATGGTAAGATATTGGTGTCATTATGTTGATTTCATGGATGTATGCTTTGTTATCCTTTTATGTTATATTTAGCTTTGCATGTTGGTTTCTTTGGAAGTTGATGAAAAGATTTTATAAATATGTGGTTACACCGATTCACCCCCCCCCCCTCTTAGTGCCTTATAACATTAACTAATTGGTATCAGAGACAAGTTCCCTTGAATAATCCTAACAGCTTGGGAAGGATCCTTAAGGAAGATACAAAGAGTTTAAGATATCAAAGGAAACTTGATAAGAAGCTTGAAGATGTAGAAGAGTTTATTTACCAGTTGAAGGAGAAAATCAAGAAATCAAGAGCTAATAGGTTTGAGATTGTTCAATAATTATCTGAGAGACATGATCTCATTGATAATCTATCTAAAAAAAGTGATTCTAAGGAATCTAAGGTTGGCCTAGAAGCTTTGACCTAGGAGAATAAGAAAATTTATGGAGACAAAAAGAATCTAAAGAGAGAGTTAGAATCATTGTTAATCAAGATGGGTGAAGAAATGGAAGCAATGAAGGTTGCAAAAGAAGTAAGGAAAGTTGTAGAGGAAACCCTAACAACTAAAGTAGATGAGCTTTTCAAATCTGAATAAGAAGTTGGCACATTGCATGAGCACCTACATGAGACAAATGAAGAAAACCAATAATCCCTAAGGCACAATGAGAACCTGAGAAGAGAAAATGAGAAACTGAAAGGCGATTTGAAGGTTGCAAATGATTTACTTAAGAAGTTCAATGAGACTACTACAAAACTTGATGAACAACTTAAGAATCAAAGAATGGATCAAGAAAAGCATGGTCTTGGCTAC
Source organism: Thuja plicata (assembly GCA_018584345.1). Taxonomy (NCBI): domain Eukaryota; kingdom Viridiplantae; phylum Streptophyta; class Pinopsida; order Cupressales; family Cupressaceae; genus Thuja; species Thuja plicata. The sequence goes on from MU226082.1 coordinate 622,147, forward strand.
ACAATTTATGAAGTTGAAGAATGCTCTGGAACCAAGAAGGAAATGCAAGATAAGAAAGTCTCACAAAAGGTAACCCCAATGAGTCCTGGTAAGAAACCTTACAAATTGGCCTGCTTTAAATGTCATAAGGTTGGACATACTGCTAATTTTTGCAATAAAAATGTCAAATCTAGTATTCCAAGTGTTAGATCTAATGCTAGACCAAGTATTTTTCATGGTTTTTATTACAATTATAACAAGTAAGCTCATAGAGATAATGAGTGCAAGACAACGATGAAAAATCAATGGTCACAAATCAACTAATAAAGTCCTTATCAGAATGAGATCTGGTAGAATCTTACATATTCACATTTACACAACTATGGACACGTGGAAATTAACTATAGATTGAGGGAAAATATAGGCAATGTTGGACCTTGAAGATCAATAGGCATGGAATGTTTTCATTGTCACAAGATAGGACACGTTGCAAGGTTTTGTAGAGAAAGGAAAAATAGGGTGAACCAACCATTTAATTAGTTATACAAGAAAAAGGGAAAGCAAGATCTGAATGGTGAAGAGACCAGGAATCAAATGAGGAATATTTGGACAAAGAAGAGTGAAGAAAAATCATCTAAAGATACCACATATTCACTAGGTGTGGAGAATTATTCATCTAACTAAGTCATCATTGACTTAGTGGGAGAAAGAATTGTTGAATCTATTGAAGACCCCCCAGATGCATGTGTAGTAATTTCTATTTGCATATTTAGATGCATGTCATTATTTTTTTATGATATGAAGTTTTTATTTAAGTGCGTAAAGAATTGGTTGACCGCTAACAAGATTTTAGAATTTATATGATGTTTTGTTAGCAAGGGGTGATGTAATTGATTTTGTAGAGAAAAAGAATATAAAAGGTGATTTTTAGGTCTTATTGTGCACCTATGCACTCAAAGAGAAGACACATAGAAATACAAGTAAATATTGAACAATTTGACAACATTCAAGTTGATTAATTGAAGAATTTGTAGTGATTGTGTGAAGGAAACAATAAGGGTTTGAATTTTATTCAAGTGGGGGTTGTAAAATGTATGTATTTGATCTTCTGAGCTTGAATTTTTCATTTTCAAGATAGATACATTGATCATTGTGGAGATTATTGAGATACCTAGGCAAGAATTTAAGAAACATCCATTCAAATCAGTCGAAGATGATCCAAAGGGTGTCCTATCTAGTGTGCCATATGATGTGATACATATTTAATATGTGTGATCATACATTCATTGTAAGTTTGAAGATCTAGGTGAATCTTATATTCATCCATTGTATGAAATGTTGTGTAGTGATATGGTACTAAATTATGAGCACCAAGTGGTTGTAGACAATGGTTTTTCTCACGCGATCAATTTTCATAATGAGTTTGAGGAAGATCAAGTCATATATGTGTTGATCCAAGTGCATGACCAGTTTATGTGGCTTGATTGTCCACATAATATTACTAAGGAGGCCATACATGTAGTGAAAGATTTCTTTGCAATCGGTGAAGAAATGATACTTAGGTCAATCTCAAAGGATGTAAATCACAAATTTAACTAAATCAAAGCGGGATAAGAGAGAGATGATAATCAATGATATCCCTGATCTGAATATGAGATTTACATCTATGGTGATAAGATACAAGGTTTATCACTCCAGGAGAATCAACAATGTGCCCACTGCTGCAATCCACACTACATATAGAATGGTGATTTGTGTGTTGTGATGAGAGATCAATTGTATCTGAACATGGAGAAGATCAGAAAGGAAAAAATGAAAGTATTTAAATTCAGCCAATTGATTATAGGATTGTTCTTTTACTTTCAAAATTTCTTTCCTGGTGTTGCTTATATAAATTGGATAGAAGGTACAACCGTTGTTGTCGAGTTGAAAAACTATATTAGATTATTGGGTAATGGTTTTAATGAGAAATGTTGGGGCTATTTCAAAGACTTTCGAAGAAAAATGTATCAAAGGGAAAGGATACCAGACCATATTATTGATAAATATAAGGATGATATATGTTTTATGGTGGATACTGACACTTGTCAGATGAGGACAGTAGTGCCTAGGACATCATGGGATATTCCTATGGCATATGAAGTAGAAGGTGATATGTTGACCTTACATGCTAAAGATTTATTTGAGCTTAGATTTGGAACCTATAAGGAGAAGAGCATGGAAGTAGACAACAAATTGACAAAACCAATGATTAAGAAGAATATTGAAAAAAGAGGTGGAACAATTTTCATTGAAGAAAGGATTTTCATAGGAATCCATAAACAAGGCAAGACCCAAACATGATGTAGAGAAAGATGTAACATCTAAAGTAGCAGCAAGTATAGGTGAATAAGAAGATGCAAAATTTATTTCTTCTACAAATGGTGGTGTCCTAACCAGTAGGAAAACAAGAAGTTCCTCAGTAAGAGTAAAGAAGGAGAAAGTCACTCCTCCTGTAAAGGCACCATCAAAAGATAATAAAAATAAAACATAACCTAAGCCCTCAAAAGAAAAGGAGGCTACCACATTAAATAAGGTTGGTGGCAAGAGGAAGAAGCAGAAGTCTCAAAGGAACAAGGAAGCTATAAATATTGAAGAAGAAGAAGAATCATAAGGAACAAAGTCTGATGAAGAACAAAAGGAGATGAAGGAAAGTGGAAAAAATTTAAAGGTGATTGGTGCTCCTACCACTAAGTCTATCAAGCCTAATTTTGGAAAATTCATCTCTGATGACAATATAGTTGAAAGAGTCAATAAGTGGGGTGTACTTGTTGGTGTAAGAAAATTTTATGACAAGGTTAATAAAGAAAACTAGAAAAATATTGAGGATGCAGTTGTGTTTAAGATGTGCAAATTGAGTAAAGCACTTATTGAATTACAAGGATAGATTCTTGCATCTCTATATGCTAAGATTTAAGCTAGGTGGCATACAGTACTAAAGCAAGACAAGGAAATAATTTAATATGTCTTAGTGAAATCACAACCGAAAATGTCTATAGAGGAAATCAATGAGACACTTAAGAAAGTTAGACCTGCATTCAAAACTAAGTCAAAAATTATAATATTATTGATTGGTGACTCTCAATCAGTGCATGAAGAAACTAAGAGTATCTAGAAGAAATTATTAGGCTTTGTTGAAGAGAAGAAAGATAATCAAGGAAAAGATGAAGAGGGAAAAAGACAAGATGATAATGAACCTAAGATTACCCATACTTATGATGGAATAATGGTTGATTTTTGAAGATCACGCTTGATAATATTTATTTTGATGGGCCCAAGTTTACATGGATACCACAGGTGATGTTCATGTCATAGATATTCTAGAGGAACAAAGAGACACTATGCTTATGGATGATTCAGAGGAGTCTAAGGATACAAATGATGAATAGGTAGATATAATAATAGATCTCATGATGACCGATGATACCACAGTCAAAGTTCCTACTGGTAAGAAAAAACAAGAACCAACAGTAGAGGAAAATGGTGAAATAGAAGCCAAGAAGAAGCAAGAGCATGCACATACTGCGGATGTGTAGAAGAAAGGAGAACAAGAAAATTAAGAAAAACAAAATGAGAAGACTACTAACAGAGAAAATGAAAAGGTAATATCTCCCATGTCTATTGTACAAAAACAAATTAGTAAAATGGTTGAAGATGGCTTGTTGGTCATTCAAGGACCAATAGACCTTAGTACAATGAGCCCTAAAGAATTCATGAATTTTTCTATGGTCATTAAGTCTAAGGCCAAAAGAGATCAAAAGCATAAGGAGGCACAAATTACTCAAACTACAAGATATATGTTTTCTAATTTAGTGCCTGAAGAAACTTATAATGAGAAGGATGCACCTCTTAAATAGTTAGGTCAATTGGTGATAGCTGCAAGTGAGAAAATACAAAGTATCAAGGATGTTACTACAATGAGAGCAAAAAGAGATTATGAAAGAAAGAGGTCAGAAAAGATGGCTCAATCCACTGTACTTTACATAAATACCTTAAAAATGGTTGTGACCAAGGTGAAAGATTCTCTAGCTGAAGGTGGTAATATTCTTACCTCAACTTCTGATTTTTCACAATTTTTGAAGGACTTAGATAGGAAGAGTTGTGAAGCTCAATAGGAGCTAAGGATGTTGACAACAAATTTTGATCCTATTGATGGTTCAACTACAAGTTTTGGATCAGAATTTAGTGCAATCAATGATAAGCTTAAGGCTTATAGGGATAAGAAGTAAAAGAGGGTTGTAAACTTGGTTGAGTTACATATTTAATTGATTCCAAATTGGAGATTTTGAAAAAAGGTGTTAAAGAGGCTGGAATATTTTTAGTCTCACCTGCTTCATGTACTGAAGAAGGATGTGAGGAGCTTGTACATTTCTACATGGATAGATATTAATCATAGAGAACCTACTAACACTAGGGTTAATGAATTACAAGTTTTTGAAAACCAATTTGGCATATATATTCAACAGATTGTAATAGGCATATGCTACTCTCTATAAATAAATTTTGTTTCTAATTATTTATTGTAATACCTTTGTCATTGTTGTCAAAGGGGGGGTAGATAGAGTAGCATAGAGTGAAAAAAATTTGCTAAGTATTTGTGTGAGGGAGAAGTAGAAACATGAATCGATTTGATGAAATATGTTGCATGATTTTTTTTTGTAATTACCTTAGGGGGAGCGATCCTAAGATTATTCATTTTTTGCATAGTCAGACACTTAGTAATTTTCTCTAAGTGTTGTCATCAAAGCCAAAGGGAGAGATTGTTGGAATCTGATGAAGATGATCATATCCTAGATTATGGAATAAATGTTATAGTATTTTCATTGCTGGTAACAAGTCTATTTCACAGGTCAAATCAGTTATACTGGGGATGAAGATGATTGTACATGAATTTGTCTAAGTATCCATTGTACTGGTGATAACATAGTCTATGATGAAAATTTTTGTGTACAGTGATAACCTGAAGGATTCAGATGATGCAATCATGTAGACAATATCTACATAGTCATGTTTACCTATATCTATGATTACATAAGAAGATTCAATGTACAGGCAGAGATTTGAGACAAACACCATAAATATCAGTAAGAACAATGAGCAGTCAAACCAGTCTAGTTAATTGGATAAATTGATTCAGCGGTGAAGTCAAAGTCAAAGACCGATCAGTTTAAGTGTTGAATAGTTTAGGGATTACCTTGAGGAGTTCAATTTACTACGTTGGAGTGATCACTTATGAATTTTTATTAGGATTTGGAGGCTGACTAAGGTAACAAATTTTAGGGTTATTCCACCGACTTAAATATGGCTATAAGAGATAAAATTGAGTTTTTGTTGAGATTTGTTGTTGATGCAATGAATTTAGTGGTCGAAGTGGATATTCATATGAAAATAATAGTGATTGGACTAGTGCTAAAGTGGATCTGTCAAGCAAAGTGTTCTACTTTTAGATCATTTCATTTGAGTTTATTCTCAAGTAAAATCCTAACTGGCTTGTGATCAAAATCCTCTAACAAGGTTAATCTTAACAGGGTAAGAAGGATCCTAACAGGTCTGAATACTAAATCCTCTAACAAGGTTAATCTTAACAGGGTAAGAAGGATCCTAACAGGTCTGAATACTAAATCCTCTAACAGGGTGACTCTCACAAGGAGTTTTAATTCCCTTAATAGGGTAGTTCCTAACCAGACTTTTTTAATAGCTTCTAACTGGGCTATAGATACTCTTAACCCGGTATACCCTTAGTAGGGTGTTGTAATGCTCCTAACAAGGAAATACTTATTGGTGCACTAGTGATATTTTTGGTTGATAATTCCCACCATGGTTTTTCCCTCTAACAAGAGTTTCCATGATAAAATATTGGTGTCATTGTGTTGATTTCATGGATGTATGCTTTGTTATGCTTTTATGTTATATTTAGCTTTGCATGTTGGTTACTTTGGAAGTTTATGAAAAGATTTTATAGATCTTTGGTTACACTGATTCACCCCCCCCCCCCCTCTCAANGATTCCCCCCCCCCCCCCCTCTCAATTCCTTATGAAATTAACAAAGTTGACCTGTCAACTTTTCTGATGTAGAGAGGGTAGTAGGAAGCCTCCAAAGGCTCAAAAGGGCAATATACCCCTTCAATACCCAACTCAAAAGGAAAAGTGCTTCACACCTATCACAAGTGTGGAAAGGACTTGGTCCAAGGTTATCACAACCCAATACCCTAAGGGAAACCTATTCAATAGGTCTCACCAAGCCTCAAACACCAACTACCTAGGTTGGCTACCAAGCACTCTAACCCAAATTATCAACAATACCCCATAAAGTGATACTCAAGATTAGGGGTTACCTACACTCGGATATATGTTCTATTTAGGTCCCAAAAAACTTACTCCAATGGTTCTATTCATACTTTGCAACTTTTGAGACATAGTTGCTACACAAACCCAACACTAGGCTTGTAGCCTTTTATCGAAGGATAATTGCTTTTAAACAAGATTTTTCCAACAACCCCTAGAATGGATTAGGGATTCAGACACCCTTTATGTCCTAAGATATTATAATTAAGCACCAAAACATGAAGGTAAAGGAAAGATAGGAAGATACACAAAATTACTTCTGTAATTAGGGCTAATTAGGCCTGCACTTACACTAAAAGTGCTTCTTAAATGCATCCAATACCAAAAATAGTGATTGGATCATGTGAGGGAATTTAAAATGGTCTCCTACACTAATTTAGGGCCTTTGATGAATCCCCAAACATGAGTTATGATGACTGTCCTAATTCAGTGAATGGTGCATACATAACAATATACACCTAGGGCATCATGGCAAGCCCATCTTCCTACGCTTTGGTGAACCTATCTTGAAAATTATTGAATAAAATTTCTAAAACATTCTTTCCACCAAGGTTTATTGAATTTCATGGTGGAAACAAGAAATACACTCAATACTTTGTGAAACCCTAAATTAGGGCCTAAAATCTAGGGCAGGAAGAATGAAAATTAGATAACTTTCAATGGGTAGGGTATTAGACCATGAAACCAAATGTAGAAGAAGGCTAACACATGGGGTTAACTTATTCAATCAGCCTTTCCCTTAGATGGATCTGTACTTGACCGTACAAATAGACTGTTGCTCAAGAATGCAGGAAAATGGTAGTTTCTTTATTGATTTTGCCAAAAATACACCAAGTTAGGCCTACCAACTGCCTATGAGGGATTTGTAGGAACTCCCAATGGTTACATAACAAATTTTAACCAACTATCCATTTGGGAATTGTTTTACAAACTTTGACAAAAATTTGTCATGTATGCTCAAAAGTTGCTTGACAACTTTTGAGCAATTTGTGCATATTTTACAATTTTGCAAATTTGGTGACCAAACTTGGTCCCAACCTTATTTTTTTGATCCCTAGTGGATCCAAAAATGAAAAACATAAAAAAAACCTATAAATAGGGTTTTGGACAATCATTTACCAATAGTTGACCAAGGGCTCATAGGATGCCAATCTTGGAACTATGGTCTTACAAAGGAGTCCAATGATTAACCCATGCTTCTAAAATGACTAGAGGCCACTTAGGACCTTGATGGAAACCCTAAGTTCCAAAGGAACACTTATTTCATTTAGGGTGCTCCTGCACTATTTTCCCTAGGTACAAGTTGACCTATCAACTTGTATGTGGGTTTTTGGGCCCAGATTTGGCCCGAGGCTCGACGCTAGGGTTTTCCTCTGAGATTTAGATTTGTGGTCGGTGTGGACTTAATCTGAGCCCCATAATGAGTATAAAAGGAGGTCCTCTCCCTTAATTTTGAGATCCATCCATATATCCATTATTAAGAATCTACTATTGTGCAAGTTATCATCTATCATTGTGGAGACATCCATTAGCAACAAGTTCAAAGAAGTTCAATGGAGTTCAAATTTTAAACAGATCCAAGTGTTACTTAGTATTTCCTATAGAATTTTTAGTCAATATCAATCTTGAACTACTTCAAACCACGTTGAATCCCCTTGTACCCAGTTCATAATAGTGCATCATGGTTCATTCAATTTCATTGAAGTTAACCCTACATTTTAAAGTACCTGAGTCAAATGAACAACTTAGTGCGTCAGTTCTACATCAGCACTTTTTCATGTCGCACAATTTAGGGTTGCACACACATTGAAAATCTATGAACCAAGTTGGACCAGGTTCTTTCAAGTTCAAATAGGTTCAATGAGGTACAGATGATATTAAATTTCATTAAAAGGGGATATTAAATGCCAAAGTGATAGATTTTAATGTGATTAGACCAAGTACATGTGCAACCTTAGAGAGAGTCTCAGGAAATGGGGCTATTTAAGAGCTAAATAATCATGATTGAGTGAGATGGCCTGATGACATCACAAACAATAAATATGCATGCTTTGAAAGTCACATCATCCTCATCGTGCCCAGATTACAGATTTGGTAATTAATTTTCAAGATTTTTCATGAGGTAAGAAATTTTTAAAAGGAAATTTAGATAGTTTTCATTTTGTCATTTCGCATGCAAAGAATAGAAAAATAGTAGTGAGTTTTATGGGTTATCTCGATGAATTATTGCATTGTGTGTAGTTTGCAAGGTGAGTTTTGTAATCCTTCTTTGTTTGTGAGGTCTGGTTTAATAAGTTGCCTACCTTGTCTGTTATATGATAATAAGGTTAGCCTTTCAAATTTTTTCACAATGGGGATGATTCAATTTGTCAATCCCCCATATATGTGAACACTTCCCTATATAGTTTTGATATATAATAATTTAGGCAGAGGCTTAGGAATTTCCCATATGAACTATTTACTAAAGAAATAGTTGCTAGTGGCCTTGTTGAATGTTCTTTTTCTTTAGTGGTCTCTTATCCTAGATTGGTGTAGGAGTGTGTCAACATATGTGATGCAAGACATCAATGCATCTATAAAGATTATGGTGAAGTTTTATTTCCCATCAATAGAGAGACCATTATCTATATTTTTAGGATCCCTATGCAAGAAGTTTATTCTTACTTTGACCCCCTCTCATCTAATTATTACAAAAAGGAGGATAAAACATGCAAGAATATCATAGCTCACAGTTGGCTATTGAAGCCTCAAAAAGGAGGGTCTAGGTTACCCAAACCACTATCTGCTACACACATGAAACCCTATATTTGGGATTTAATTATATTGTTGCACAAAATTAGGGGGTCTAAAAGTGCCAAGATATGTTTTGGTTAGATGTACTTTTTCATACACATCATCCTAGAAGGAGAATGGTGGATAGATAGGGGAAAAGTGATTTCTGAATGAATGGTTGAATAGCTTAATCTAGCCCACCTTAGCTCAAGGAACTTCTATATGTCATCCTATCTGATATATTATCTCGCCCATACTCAGGAGTGGGTAGGCTAGCCTCACAAGCCATGGAATCAAGAGATTACAATTCATGAATATTACCCATTAATATAGAGAGACAAAGTTTTATAAATTTATAGGAGGTTGCACAATATTTTTATAGGAAGTTTTTTATTTGAAGTTATTGGTTTGACAGTTAAGAGACTCACAGATGAGGCAAAGTAGTTCATTAGAGTGTATGGAAGCTACTACATTCACTTCCCTCCTTTTAATTACATCCATGTGGGGATATGAAGGGAATTCCATTAAACTACCAAGGTATGTCATGGACTATTTTGTCTTGGCTGAAATTTTCAAATAGTTAACAGTAGTAGCTAAGAACTACTTTCCTGAAGAAGAACAAGATACTCTATTTTCATTGGAGTTAGGGCTCTATTCTTGTAAAGCCTTCTCTGATGTAGTTAGCATTGGGTATGACTTGAACAAGTTTTACTTCAAGTGTTATAACATCAAACAAGGCTTTGATAATAAAGGGTATGCATGCCAACACTTTAACCTTGGTGATCAGTTCTAGACTATTGGTCACGTAGAGGATTATTGAGAGGATTTCACATATGAGTATAAGGTCAGGAAAAGACAATGGAGTAGGATTAGTCTTCAGAAGATACAGGCCATGAAATTAGATGTGGATGTTACTCATGTGTTGAATGACAGTGAAGATGTTGTTGATCCCAAATTTGAAGAAGAGAGGAATCAATCACTTCCAGAAGTCAATTGGGTTGCAGAAGAAAAAATGGCATTGAAGCAAGAACATCTGGTGTTTTGTGGAGAATTGATCTCTGGTTGAATTGGAATAAATAAAAACAAAGTCTAAAACCCCAAGGATCAACTCCCACATAAAAAATAAAATCCCCCCAACTTATCATTTCTTCTTATGTTAACATTGACTATTTTGGTGCAGGTAAAACAAAGAAGAAATCTAAAGGTCCTATAAGAAACAAGAAACCAAAGAGTCAAAATGTTGTAAAATCCCTTGTTCAGCTGACCAAGTCAAGATTAAAGGCCTAGAGAGGTGAAGGAACAAAGGTCAAGGTGGTGATTGATTTGGATTTGAAAGAAGATAGTGTGGAAGAATGAGAATAGTCTCCCCCATCAATGGATCCTTTAAATATCTCTCCAGGTTCATGTGCAATGGTTGTGATTGATACCACTCCAACCAAGCCTAATATTATCAAATGTTTGACCATTATCACCCCTACTTGATTGACTTATAGCATCAGTAAGAAGATGAATGTAGTCCATGTTTCTATCCCAGTTGGAGATATAGTAAGTAAGTACACTGGCAAAGAATCAAAGCCTAAGAAACTAAAATTTACATCCATATTTTATGTTGATTCAAAAATAGGAAACAAGATAGATGAGGTGGAAAGGCCCAAGACAGGGGATGAAGTTGCAGATCCTTCAATTGATGATTTCACTATTGAAAATTTTGATCTAGATCCTACTAACAGGGTTGCAGATAATTACCATTTCAAATTCTCTGCTAAGAAGATGTTGACTCATTCTTGGAAGGATATAAAGGAAAAGAAAGAGATGAAGGAAACAATCAGATCCCTGGCTAACTATATTGATGCTATTAACATCTCAAGTCCTCATCCTATTTCAAGCACCGCAACATTTTGATCTGACCTCTCCCGATAATCAAAAGATACTTAATCAAATTCAAAGAGGTAAATGTTGGCTAATGCTTTTAATGAGTGGGTAGAAACTATTATGAAAAATGGAAAAGAGTAGTTTATAATTAGGTCATAGAGATGTTGACTAAAGTTTAGACTTAATTTTCCACTTCAGAGAATGAAGAGGAAAAATGGACAGAAGTCGCTCTAAGGATTCAGGAGGTGCAAAATTATGGAATAGACAAGTTCCTCACTGAAAAACCACTAAAATATGTAGACACAAGCTAGTTATTCATTTAAAATAAATATATGGAATGGAGGAACTCAGTGACTAAGTCTGGGTAGTTGGAATTCAAAAATATGGAAAAGGGGTTACTTGATCTAGCTAAGCACTTGGATAATGACATGTGATGCATTAATGTCACCTATATATGACATGATGGTATAGTAGAACATGACATGGATGAAAATTGGTTAAAGCCTTTAATAAATCAATTGCGGAGGTCAAGATGGATAAAATTCCCACCGTCAAACTCTTATAAAAAATGGCAAAGATTGAGTCCATGTTATCCTCACTGGAGGAGAAACTGCCTCCTCATGCGCATAGGCTTGAGGATATGAAATGTGAGAAGAGAACCTAGAAGCAAAAAATGTCATCCATCAAAACTCCTAATTCTGCTTTATCTTTGCAGTTCACAAATACCTATAAGTAGTGGAAACAAGAATGGAAAGCGGCCATGGAATCTATAGGAGGTGCCAACAAGAAGTCGCCTAGCTCTTCTTGATTTTATTTTTCATGATTTAAAACTTTTCTGAAAGACTGGGATATGTCCATCCATTTAGTTATAATTTTTTAGTTATTAAAAATAATGCAGTTATAACCTGTGGTTAAGCTGAAACCACACATAGTTTTAAATTTAGTTATTGTTAATAACTTATGTTTAAATGTTAGAACAAACTATGTGATTGGGTTCAGAATTTTGGATAAAAAAATATTAGCTAGTAATACTTTGGAGGCTTAGTACTTATTTTTGAATATAAGACATGGAAGTGTTTATTTGTGAATAGAAGTATTTGAATTGGATCAGAGAAATATAAATTTGTGCATTTATATGTGGTTTATGTTTGTTATGCGTAAAGGGTGGATCCACTTCTGTGGATTCAGTTATTTCAAGTCTTTGTGAATGGTTATGAGATTTTATATTATCAATTGAGTATACTTATTATTGGTTAATGTGGATATGAATAAATATTCATAGAAAATAGGTTTTTTATTTGTAATTTGTATCGGTATTTGGTTTCAAATGTGTTCAATGCATGTTGATGGTTAAATGTTTCATACCTTTTGTGTTTTCTAGTGAAAACATGTCTGAGTGTTAATTTAGTTCAATTCACTAAATATTAAATCAGGGAATTGTACCTTGTAAAATTCAGAGGGAATCAAATGTGATTGCTTGCCCAACTATTGACTAACATAAATGTTTCTTTATGGGTTGGAGCCATAAGTAGAAATTCATTTTTTTTTGTGAGAAAAAAATATGTTTGCCAACATATTTTTGGCGACTCCATTGGGGAATGATCTAGAAACAAAGTTATATAAGTTTCTATTTATGTTAGTAATAATGGAGAGAGGGGGTGAATCAGTGGCCTCAAAAATTAATCCTTAAATCAACCCTTCAACTCTTATAACCACTAATTATTTCTCATGTTATCTTTTGTCCTGTAAGATGAATTCCTTGAATAACTTATATCAATTTACTACTTGTAGGATTACTATATTAAACCTTCTTCTTAATGTTTACCAATAAGCAGTCATCTATTTACCAAAATACAGTAAATATGCAGATTATACCGATATATCCCAAATGATTTATGTAAGATACAAAACAGTAAAGAAATGAATCATACACACATAACACATGGATTTTAACATGGAAACCCTATTAAGGGAAAAACCACTGGGACCAGTACCCCAAATTTTAACTCTTCTGAAGTGATCCCTGTTAAGAGCCAACCCTGTTAAAGGTTAAAAACACAATGTTAGGTGTGACCTTGTTAGAGGATTTTATACATAGAGGTTGTCACTTAGTATCAGTAATCTAATGTTGCCATCCTTGAATCAGCCTCTCTCTTAGACTGTCAATAGGCATCGGGCATATCCAATGCTACTTTCATGAATCAACCTTTTTGGCACTCCTTGAGATGTACCTCAATGTATAGAATGTTAAATCCTACTCTGTTAAGAGACTTGATGCTTCAATGGTTAAATTGAAATACTATGATCTGTTTCTAATGCAACTTTGAATTGCAGATTTTCAGATCTATTTAAGTACATTACCTCTCTGATCAATGAATCAATTCAATTCTTTGTGCTCCACACTTTCTCCTCTGTGATGTTGTGCTCACTTTTCGTTGGTGTCTAAAGAATTCCTTAGCTCTCCTTTTAGCTTGATTAATCAGGACTGTATGAAGTAGTTCTTCATCAGTTTCTCTTCAGCGTCATCTTTCTATTCACTCCCCTTAATCCCCTTTTCATGCATTCTAAAAATGAATTAGCCTTGTCTCTTATATAGACATGATATTCATTGTTTCTTGATTCTTGATTCTTGGTGTGAAAAACAATCCAGCCAATTAGATTTAAAGTATAATTCCTAATTTGTCTCGTAGATATCTTCTTTCCAACTGTACAAATCAGCTTTAAATCAATCATTTATATATGGTCAAATAAAACAAAGTAGACAACCAGTTAAGTCCTTATTTAGCTCTGTCAGCTACATATTTTGTCATTTTCTAAACTCTTTATTCCATCAGTCACCATTGTAGTTAGTTGTCAGTGACAACTGACAGTTTTGTTGGTGAGACTCCAGTTAGCTTCATGATCTTCGTCCATCATGCATCATTGGAATTTTACTCGTCGGGAAACATTGTGGTTTTCTTCATCGGGAAACACTATCTTCTAATTGTTAGGTATCACTATGACTGTTCCTCTTTGCTTTTACTGATGGTATGCACTCCGTCGGTGTTTTTTGTCACTTAGTGAATACATGACTTTTATGTATTGCTGAAAGCATAACCTTGGTTCTTTTGGTTCTCTGACATCTTTGGCTTTATGTATATGACTGTACAGATGATATCAAGTTGACATCAATGAC
>MU226082.1:636395-647275 GCA_018584345.1 Thuja plicata
TTCAACTTAACATTGTCAAACATTCAATCAGTTACATGTCATCAATCTCTCCCTTTGGCATTGATGGAAACATACTATATTATCACACTATACTATTTCTAATACAATATGAAATACAATAGTTGAGTTTCATCAAACTACCATTCTTTTGTTTTGATAACCGATAAATGTCTAACCGTCGATAAGCTCTATTTCAAGCTTAGATTTGATTCTTTGAGCTCTCTTTATTCTAATGTGTTGTGTCCTCTCCTTGTGTAAATTTATTTCCCTTAACTTTTCTTCTCTTTTGATTTTTTTCTCTCTTGTCTGCAACTCTCCCTTTGTATAATCTTTTCATACAATTTCTCTCCCTAATGATAAAATTTCTCCATGTTGGAGTAATGTGCTAATAGATACTTTTTCTTTCTTTCCAGAAGAATGTGTGATAATATGGATAATTTATCTCCCTTTGACAGCAATGCCAAACAAATATCTGACATTCATGTCAAACTATCATTTCTCTCCATCCATAAAATATTCCTTGAATTTCCCTTATCCATCAACAATACAAAAATATGTTTTGGTTCTTGGTTTTGATATATACTTGTCTTTATATAGATGTATCTTTGAAGTTCATCTCTTTTCTAGCATCAACATGAATGATATTATGATAATATGTAGGCTGATGTAGCCTTCAGTCTTTTACTAACTAGTAGACAAGGGTTTGACCCCTAGTCTCTTTCTCAAGTACTCAAATGTATCCTTGGGCAGTGGCTAGGTGAAGATATCAGCTAATTATTCTTTTGATTGTACATACTCAAGAATCACCTATTTTTCTTGAACTTGTTCTCTCAAATAATGATACTTGATGGCAATGTGTTTAGTCTTTGCATACATGACTGGATTCTTGGAAATGTTTATTGCACTGGTGTTATCACAATAGATAATTACTGGTTCTAAGATCTTCATATTCCTACCTTCCAGCAACTATTTGATCCATCAATATTTGAGCAATTTGCAATAGCAGCAACATAATCTACTTCTGCAGTAGACTGAGAGATGCATCCTTGCTTCTTGGTAATCCATGTGACAAGTTTGTCACCCATAAAGAATGCTCCTCTAGTTGTGCTCTTCTGGTCATCAAGATTTCCAGCCCAATCAGCGTCGGTAAACACCTTAAGTTCAAATTTTCCTTCTCTTCTATACCATAAGCTAAATTCCTCAGTGTTCTTCAGATATCTTAGAATTATTTTCACAGTAGTCATATTTGATTCCCTAGGGTTAGCAGAAAATCTAGCAACAATTCTCACTGCATGTGCAATATCTGGTCTAGTATGTACAACATACATGAGTTTTCCAATCATTGATCTATACAAAGTCTAATTTACCTATGTTGTCTTGTCCTCCTTTATCAAATTACATCCAATAGCCATCGATGTTCCAACTAGTTTTGATTCTTCCATCTTGAATATTTTCAGGACCTCTTTAATGTATTTGGACTGTGTAATGAAAATACCTTCACATTGTTGCATGATCTGTAGACCAAGAAAGAACGTGATCTCTCCAAACATATACATCTCAAACTCTTTTCTCATCTTATTAGAAAATTATTTTCATAGCATATCATTTCCTCCAAATATAATGTCATCAAAAAATATTTTAGCAATCAAAGTGTTAGCATCATTATCTTCCTTCAAATAAAGATTATTGTTTTCACTAGTCCTTACAAATCTAATACTTATAAGATAGGAATGAAATCATTCATAGCAGGCTCTAGGAGCTTGTTTTAATCCATACAAGGCTTTATGAAGTCTACATACCATGTTTCCCTTGTCTAGGTCTACAAACCCTTCTGGTTGTTCAATGTATACCTCTTCTTCAAGTATTCCATTCAGGAATGCAGACTTGACATCCATTTAATATACCTTGAATCCTTTATATGCAGCATAAGAAAGTAATATTCTCACTCCTTCTAGCCTAGCAACAGGTGAAAAATTTTCTCCATAGTCAATACCTTCCTCTTGTGCATACCCCTTGCATACTATTCTTGCTTTGTTTCTTGTGACTTCTCCATTCTCATTTAGCTTATTCTTGAATATCCATTTTGTACCGATGACATTCTTGTCATCTGGTCTTGGAACAAGTGACCATGTTTTTTTTTCTCAATCTTCTCAATCTCATCATTCATAACACTTATCCATTCTTCATTATCAAGTGTAGCATTGAAAAATTTTGGCTCAACCTCACAAATTAAACAATTTGAGTTTAAACAAAGTTGATCCAATCACGGCTTCTAGAAGAAGACTTACACATGCCAGAATATGCATAGGTATTATACCAGATGTTGATATGCCAGAAGAGATACACTTGGAGTCAAGAATAGGGAAATGGACTCAAAAAATCAAATATGAGTCAGTTCCATTTGCTTGTTTCAGATGCAAAAAGATGGGGCATTGGGCAAAGAAATGCCCAATGAACAAAGTCAAGAGAAATCAACAGAAAAAAGAATGGAAGCCGACTGGAAAAAGTGTAGAACCATTGGAAGGAGAAGGTAGTAAGGAACCCAAGAACACAAAGAAACAAATAGAAGAGAAAAATGGACTGTCTAAAGAAAAATAAAAGGAGGGGAAAGACAAAGGAGAAACACAAAATAATCAAGAGAAAAGTGTGACAGAAAGATCAGGAAAAGATATGAAAGATCAGAAGGAGAAAGGAAATGAGACTGAACTATCCAAGATTGAAAAGATAGACTTTGTCAAGGAAACACTAGAAGATGAGAGCAATGACATTTGTAAATCCCAAGATGGAAAGGAAAAAACTGATCAAGAGGATAACCAGTCGACTACTCAAGAAGTAGAGGAACCATCTATAAAACAGGGAGATCAGGAAAATCTCTATGAAAATAACATCTTCTTAGATTCTCAAAAAGATATTGTCTTGGGTCCTAGACTATCAAAGATGATACAAATCTCATCACAAGAGGAAAGGAAAGACTCAGAGGAAATAGGTAAGCCGAAATGGGGTGATCAAGAAGAAATAGACAAAATCCTTGAGAAACAACACAAATCCAATCTGGTGGAAAAAACTAAACAAAAGAAGGGTACAACATCAAAAGGCTAGAAGAATGCAAAAAATTACCAACCAGATGTTGGAGAATGCCAACTTTCACCACCAGGAAGACCACTAAGCTCTAGAAAAATAAATCAAGAGGCGGCAAGAAATATAGCAGATGGAACAAAGAAAACTATTACCCAGTTGGGTATCACCAAAAAGAAATGAAGATTATATCTTGGAACATAAGAAGGTTAAATAATCCTCACAAATAGGATCTTATCATAAATGTGGTTAGAGATAGCAGACCAAAAATATTTCTCATCCAGTAAACTAAAATGGCTAAGGAAAAAGTTGAAAAGCTTAAATACTATAGAAATAATTGTTGTAGTGGAGGTATCTCGAAAGGAGCCTCAGGGGGTATTGTAACTTTTTGTAATGGGGATATCATTGAGGGAGATGTTCTCATGCAGGAAAATAACATGGATTGTATTAGATTCCACCATATCAAGGAAGGAACCTGTTGGATTCTTACCAATATCTATGCTCCCAACATGAAGAGGGGGAGACACTCTTTCTAGACTAAACTAGATCAGGTCAGGAAGTCTTTTGAGAAAGAAAGATGGCTCATTATGGGGGATTTCAATACTCCTCTTAAGGAAGACAAAAAATTTGGTGGAAAACAACCTAATTTGGAAAGCAGGATTGACCTGATGAACTTTATATCTAGTCAAGCTCTTACTGATATTGATCTCCAAGGCATCAATTATACTTGGTCTAACCAGAGAGAAGGAAATGATTTGATCCAGGTAAGATTAGATAGAGCCTTAATTTCTAGTGAATGGTTTTAGCAATATAATTGTTCTTTAACTGCCTTTATCAGAGCCAGCTCTAACCACTACCTATTGTCCTTTATTGTTGACCCTATAGTTAGAAGTAAGAACTATCCTTTTAGATTTGAAAAAATGTGGACCATTCATCATGAAATGTTCCTCAAAATTAGTGAATGGTGGAATATTAAGATAGAAGGAATAGTAATGTATAGAATGACCTATAAATTGAAACATGTGAAAGATGGAATTAAGAAGTGGAAGAAAGAAACTTTTCACAATATTTTTTCTTCTAAGGTTGATATTATGACTGAGCTTAAAGAGGTGCAGGAGTCTATTCAAAAGGTTGGGTATGTGAGTACTCTTAAAGAATAGGAAACTGAAATCTTGAGTTAATATCATGACATTGTGCACAAGGAGGAAATCTTTTGGAAGCCGAGATCTAGAAACACTTGGCTGAGAGAGGGGGACAGGAACACAAAATTCTTTCACATGATGGCTACCAAACACAAGGCAGCCAATAGGATATCTAAACTCAAAGTTGACAATAGACAAATGGAAATGGAGGAGGATATTTCCAAGGAAGCTAAAGTCTTCTTCTCTAATCTCCTATCCCAGGATGACCAGCTTGACTAGGATCTTCAAAGTAATCTTCTAGAGAGTATTCCTAATATCTTGAATGAAAATGATAATCACTATCTTTAAGCCGTCCCATCCAATGATGAGATTAAAGAGGCTATCTTTTCTTTTGATGGGAACAAATCTCTAGGTCCTGACAGTTTTCCTATGTTCTTCTTTCATGAATATTGGGAGATCATACATAAGGATATTACTAACGCTATTAAAGAATTCTTTGGATATACAAAAATTCTCAGAGAAATGAATGGTACTTTCATTTCTCTCATCCCAAAAAAAGCTGGGGTTGATACTATGGACCTCTTTCATCCTATTCGTATGTGTAACTCTTCCTACAAAATTATATCAAAAGTTATCACTTCTAGGATTCTGAATCTGCTTCCTAAGATAATTGCCCATCAACAAACTGGTTTTATTCCAGGAAGGCATATTTTAGACTCTATCATCACTATCCATGAAAACATACACTCACTAACTATGGCTAGAAAAGAAGGATTCATACTCAAGATTGATCTCTCTAAAGCTTATGATAGAGTTGACTAGAATTTTATGCAGAATGTTCTAAGAACCTTTGGTTTCAACCCCAAATGTATAAGATTGATAATGTAGTTGGTTTCTTCTCCCACTTTCTCAGTTCTTGTAAATGGATCTCCTTTAGCCTTCTTTAAATCTACCAGAGGTCTGAGATAGGGAGATCCTTTATCTCCTGTTCTGTTTGTAATTGTTGCTAAATCTTTGGGTAGGTACATTGAAAGTAGTGTCAGAAATGGGGATCTCAAAGGGTTAAGACCTTCCTCATCAAACTATGTGTGCTCTCACCAGAAATTTGTGGATGATTCAATTTTTATGGGGGAAGCTACCATTAATGAAGTGTGGAATCTTAAAAATGTCCTCAACAATTATGGTAAGGCTACTAGTCAACTTATCAACTGGAATAAAAGCTTTATTTATTTCATTAATACACCTAAGTACAGACAATACAAGATTAGCATAATTATGAACTAACAAATTGGGGAGCTCCCTGCTACCTATCTAGGCCTCCCCCTTGGGATTAACCCTCATGACTCCTTTTGGAGCTCTCTAGTGGAAAAATGTCATAAGAAACTTGCTGGGTGGAAAGGAGTTCTTCTCAGTCAGGCTGGTAAAATTTAGCTTCTTAAATCTTCTCTTTAGAGTATACCTATTTATTCCCTAAGTCTTTATAGGATTCCCAACAAATTTTCTAAGGCTATTGATAAAATTCAAAGGCACTTCCTTTGGAATGGTGTTGAAAAAACCAACAGATTTTCTCTTATTGCCTGGGATAAAGTTTGTATGCCCAAGTCCAAAGGTGGTTTGGGTATAAGGAAAATCAAAAGAATGAATGAAGCTCTCCTAGCTAAACTTGGTTGGAGGGGTTTCACACTGAAGGGTGAATGGAATTCTATTTGGCACAGAAAATATAACAGGAAGTCTGATTCAATTATTGACTTTCTTAATACTGAAGATATCTTGATGGGGTCTTGTATATGGAAGAATCTGATAAAATTCAAAAATATAATAAGAAAATGCGTGAAGTGGAAAGTTGGCAAGGGAAACAAAGTGGATTTCTGGGAGGATATCTGGATAGGTAGACAACCTCTTGCTATGAATACTGTTTGGAGTCCCTTTGCTGACTTATGCAAAGAAAAAATTGGCACTAAGGTTATGGATTATAGCTGTAATAGGATTTGGAAGGACCTTACTACTATGGATGATGCCCTCCTATCTCTCAATATTACTCTCAATGCCATGATTCTTAATTCTGAAGAAGACTCTATGATCTAGAAAGACACCACGCATGGTAATATCACTGCGGGATCAACTTATAATCTTAATGATGAGAACAAGGCAATTCCCTTCTAGGCCAAGGCCTGGATCAAAGGGCTTACCCCTAAAATCAACATCTTCTTCTGGACTATGATTCAAAACAAAATCCTCACTCTTGACAATCTCAAGAATAGAGGTATGTATATTACTAATATGTGTGTTTTGTGTAGGAAAGAGGAAGAATTTGTCAATCATTTGTTCATCCATTGCAATTATGCTAATGAGGTTTGGTCCTATTGGATGAAGGCTCTCAATGTTGATTGGGTTTTACCCAATGATATCTAGAATATGTTCACTTCATGGGGTATTAATTATAAGAGTGAGTGCATTAGAAAAATTTGGCAAATTTCCCTTCCCCACATATCTTGGGCAATTTGGAAGGAAAGAAATGAAAGAATTTTCAGAGAGAATGAAACTTCCCCTAAAATTTTATTCATAAAAAGTTAGAATATGATTATTGAGAACTTCAAAATTATGAAAACCAAAGAGAACTCTAAGGGAAAAGAGGATAGGGCAATCCTTGAAAAATGGGGTATTAAGTTTGATGAGAAAATCCACAATAATAATAGAGAGGGAATTGCTTGGGAAAGTCCTCCGAATGGCTGGATCAAGATTAACTTTGACGGGGCTTCGAAGGGTAATCCAGGTATTGCAAGATGTGGTATGATCATGCATGATGAGAAAGGCCATTCTATTGTTGTAAGGGCTATCCCTATAGGGGTTCAAAATAATCACATGGCTGAGGCTTTAGCTGCCCTCAATGGTCTAATTATGGCTAAAGAAAATAACTATAAAAATGTTTGGGTTGAAGGGGATTCCTTAAATATTGTTAAAGCCCTCAACAATATTTCCAAACCCTCATGGATGATTAGCAATATTATTGATTATGCTAAATCCATAAGCAAGGATATGAATAAATGCATTGTGACACACATGTACCGAGAAGGCAATATTTGTGCAGATTGGGCGGCCAACTACACATGCAAAAGTGACTGAGCCTATACTTGGAATGATGAAAGCATAATGTCATACAATCTCATATCCCTTACACATAAGGAGTTGATCTATGGCAGGAAGAGAAATGAAATCATTTATTTAAATGAAAATAGATAACATGAGTGTTGTAAGTCTTAATTATGAGGATTTAATCCTCTACAAAGCCTCTTGGTGTCGTATTATTTGTTTGCACAGATTTTGGGGGTTCATGAAAATTGAGGAGAACATTATTGAAAAGGAGAACAATGGTATAATCAAGCACAAAGAGAACCAGAGAAACACTAATAGAAGATATAGAATGGGTGGAGGGAAGAAAAGACATGAACCTGCTGATTGTAGCGAATGGAAGCAGAGTGACAAAGTGTGGGAAATTCTACAGAAGGAAAATTTTGTTGTGTATATGGAGAAGCTTCATGGGGGAAACCCTGCAATTACCAGTTTCTGTATGCGTAATTGGAAAAAAGGTAAGATCAATTTCAACAATCAATGGATAGAAATCATAGAGGAACTCATTGCGGAGGCCACTGGTCTCCCTATGAATGGCATGAAATTTTACTGTGACCGTAGTTATTCTGATAAAGCGTACGAGTGATTTCCTAAGAATGAGGAGGAAGCTGACAGACTTGCAAAGAAGGTAGGAGGCTTCTTTAGTACTACTAATATTAGTCACCCTTGGCATTTTGTGTTATATGTTGCTATTTTTTATCTTACCCTTGATGGCATATTTACTAGAGCCTACGGGCATCACTTTGTTATCTTGAATTATTTTAGGCATAATGAAGATATTAGCATTCCCTTCTATTTAATGAGCTCTCTGAATGTCACCATGAAAGAGTTTTAGAAAGACCCTTTTGGGGATCATGCCTCCCACCAAGGCTTAATGGTTCTCATTTATGATGTTTTAAAAATGAGGAAGTTGGATAAATTTGTTGGTAAGGGTAAAATTCTCAATGATTTGGAGACTGGGGATGAAGAGTCGGGGGAAATATTTGATGAAGACACTGAGGATGAGAACATTCCTAGTACTAGGGGTAAGGGAAGCTTGAAGGGTAGCTCTTCGAAGATTTCTAATAATAAGTTGGAGAATGAGGATATGAACCCTAATCTGGAGGGTTTTAGAACTAAAGATGAGGAAACCCCCAAAAGCTAGAGAAAAAGGAAAGCTAACTTCTGGCCTAATATTTATGCCTTCAAGAAATTGAAAAGGAAAAAGGGTATCCTCATTTCATCTGATGAGGAGGATCTTGGTCACGAGAGTTTGGAAAATAAAGAGAAAGTAGAGAAAGAAAAGGATAATACTAAAATAGAGATTGAGGAAAAAGAGGCTAGTCTTCAGGATAAGACTAATTTTGAAAATAATGGGAATGCTAAGGAAAGATTCAATATTGGAGCGGACCAGAAAGATAGCATCCTCTCTTTTGGGAAGTTCATGGCTACCATTGCTCATGATATTAAGAAAATGAAGACTGATATCAATGAACAGGCTAAGATTGTGGGTATGATAAAAGTTGCTACCTTCGGGGAAGATTCTATGGCAACCAATCTGAAGAACTGGACTGAAGCCATTAAAAAAGGTGAAGCCTTTGGGGAATTGGGCACAAAAGTGTTGACTATGGAGGATAAGATTAACAACAAAGAGGTTGAAGTCAGCAATATTTAGGAGCGTCTGTCCTCTCAGGAAGGTAAAATGGAAAAAATGGATCTGATGGTTAGAAGAATTTGTGATCAGAGCTATAACATTTTGAAAGTGTCTATTGAGCAATTCAAGAACCTGATGGAGAGATTCAAGGCCAATAGAGGGGAGGAGAGTGAGGACCCAAAGAGGAAATGGGTACTGGAATCTGTACTCGTTCAAGTATAAATAAGAAAGATACAGATGATCTCAGGATGTTGGTGGATAATATGGAGCTCCTTGCAGAGTAGGTGAAACACCTGATGGAGACCAGCTAGCTCCCTGTGCACTTTCTTTTGTTTTCAGGATGTCTTTTCCTCCTACGTTGTCTTTTTCTATTTTTTGGTTTGTAGGGCCTAGGGCCCCTGTTTCTCTTTTGTCTAGTTTTATGGTTGTTTGACTAATCATCTTTGTCTATCTTCTGTACAAGGTTTTAGGACCTTTCAAATCCTACTTTTACTTAATCAAAACAATTTGATTTTAAGGACTTACTTCTTTTTCTTGTACCAGCTTTCTTATCTCCTATGATCAGGATCTCTGGATGGTTCCTTCTTACATATCTTGCAAGTATAGGTTCAACTCTTTTTCTATCAGCTTGATCATCATTTTTTCCTTCATTTTTTTCTTCATCACCTTGCACATTATTTTGATCATTATCCTGACCGTTGGTATTTACAGCATTTTGTTGTTTTGGATTTAAGCATTGTTGCTCAAGAGCTCTATATTGTTGGTAGGGTAGGGTGTTAGGTTCCTCATTGTAAGTGAACTTATTGTAGTCCTCTATTGCTTTATTTCTTTCATGTTCATTCTTTTATGAAAATTCATCTATCTTTACATTTTCACTTTTAATAATTTTGTTAGAGGCTTTGTTTAAACATTTATAAGCCTTTCTCTTGGTAGAGTACCCTAGAAAAATTCCTTCATCACTCTTAGAGGAAAGTTTTCCATTTCTATCATCTTTTAAGATATAACATTGACTGCCAAAAATTTTGAAATAACTTACATTGGGTGTGTATCCATATCAGAGCTCATAAGGTGTCTTTTTGGTGTCTTTCTTCAATTGAACTCTGTTCAAAGTGTAAATAGCAGTACTAACAGCTTCCCTCCAGAAGATTTGGGTGATTCCTTTCTCTATCATCAGTGTCCTTGCACAGTCAACTATGGATATGTTCCTTCTTTCAGCAATTCCATTCTGTTGTAAGTTCCTTGGTGCAGAGACCTATCTTTTGATTTCATGCTCATTACAAAAATTAGTGAATTTATCTGATATAAACTCTCCTCCTCTATCTGATCTCAAACATTTCAGATCCTTACCACTTTTTTTTTCTACCATAGCCTTATACCATTTAAACATCTTAAATGCTTCTGATTTATCTTTTAGAAACATAACTGTCATCATTCTAGAGTAATCATAAACAAAGAGAATAAAATATCTATCTCCATAGTAACTCTTTGTCCTCGTAGGTCAACATAAATCAGTATGGACTAATTCTAGAATTGCATCAGATGTATGGGTTTTTCTTTTGAAGCTAGACTTTTTCATTTTTCCTTTTTGACAATTCTTACACATGATATTGTCAGGCTTGGTCATTGTCGATAAGCCTCTGACATTTCTCTTTTTGCTAATCTTTATCATGTTGTCAAAGTTCACATGACACAGTCTTTTATACCATAACCATATGTCTTTGTTTGTGGAAATCAAACAAGTGGAGTCAGTTGTTCGTGTGTAAATGGGTACCTTTCGGATCATACACAAACAATCAATAGATCATTATATTAGCAACATGGGGTTAGTGAAAAATATGAAAACATAGTGAAACCCACTAAAATCGATCTATTGCCTTCTAACTTAGGAAGAGTGTGACCAA
>MU226082.1:652732-678122 GCA_018584345.1 Thuja plicata
GTCTAAAGATAAAGTTTGAAGATTTAATTAAATATTATATCTAAATGGAAATTAAAAGGCATATTTAATATAAATAAATTATTAATATGCTACAAATATTATTCCTAATTAAAAATAATAATATGCATTGTAATTGCATTTAAATAATAATAATAAATTGAGTTTTAATTCTAATTAAAATTTGAGTTTTATGGAGAATTGGTTATTTAATTAAAAACAAGAAAAAACAAGAAAGAAAACAAAAAAAAGAGAGAAGAAAAGAAAGAAAGGATATTTATTTATTTATAATATATATAAATATAGATACTTAATTTGGGAAAAGAAAATAAATAAATAATACTTATTTATTTAATATTAAAAGAAGAAAGAGGAAGGAAATTGTGTATTTGTTTCTTTAAAAAAAAAAATAAGTAAATTG
Source organism: Thuja plicata (assembly GCA_018584345.1). Lineage (NCBI taxonomy): Eukaryota > Viridiplantae > Streptophyta > Pinopsida > Cupressales > Cupressaceae > Thuja > Thuja plicata. The sequence goes on from MU226082.1 coordinate 653,151, forward strand.
ATTTTATTTAAAAAATAAGAAGAAAAATAAAGAAAATAATTATTTTATCTTTTTTCAGGGTTAAGTTTTTTAGGAAGTTGTCCTAGAAACCCTAGTTGAATAGTTTTTATTTTATTAGAGTTTTTTGGTCATTTTAAAAGGGAGGACAGAGATTTTTTAGAATAGAAGTTTTAGGAGACAGGATTACAGGTTTTGCATCGATATTTTGAAGTTAAAAAATATATTTTTAAAGCTTGGGAGTGAAGTTTTCTTTTTGGTTCTTCTTCTTCTTAGTAAGTCTACCTCGCGTTTTCAAGGTAAAACTTTTTTATTCTTTTTGCAATTTATGTTGGAAAGATTGTTTTTTCCGTGTTTTCTTAATTGTGATTTGATTTTGAGTTAAGGTTCTTTTGATTTCTAAAAAATTTATACATATGATTAGGGTGTTCTTGTGAGTTATGTTTATGGCATGTCTGGTATTCTGTGAGAATTTGTATGGAAACCCTAGGAGAGAATGATTTAAAAAGGATACATTTATGTTGTATATTCATTAAGATTTTACAAAATTGTACAAATTTCGTTGCATAAATTTCAATTGTATGGCGGAATCATTTCTTATGAACTATGTGTATTGTAGATACCTATATGTAAGGATATGGGTTTGAAAACATACATTTTTGGATTAGGGTTGTGAAGAGTCCAGATAAGGAAAAAAATTTATTTTAGATGTCACCTTAAAAATATAAATACACTTTAAGATACTCATTTGGGTTTTCTTAACATATATCAAAATCAAATAGGGTTCTTTTGTATGGAAAGGGTCAAATATTGGTTGTTATAGTAAAATTAGGCCTATTTAAGCTTAATTTTTCAATCGGAGTCTGACAAACATTCATCCATATATTTTTTAAATTACATAATTAGGGAAAATTTTAACTAATACTATTATTAATGTTGTAACTGAGTTTTATGACGATCCAACAGTTCAAAACAAAGTTATGCTCTTTTTACCAAACTAGTAGCCTTCATTCCTGAACAGGGCTGTTAGAGAGATTTACTTTTTACACCATTTAAATGACCTTATCTTTAGGACTGGAAAAAAAGAAAAATGTGTCAAATTAAATTTTCTTTACATCGATATAAGTTTCAGATCTGTATCATTCCATATGAGATTATACCATTCAAATTACCAACTGATCTAGATAGAGGAAATACATAAAAACTCATTGTTATAAAATTAAAATTGTTAATAAGGCTTATTAATTGAAAATTAATCAATTTGAAAATTATTAAATAATTAATATGACTGATCTAATCAATTTATAATTTAATTTTAAAGATCATAGAGATTCACTAAAATTTCATATATGTTCCATGTGTGTACTTTATGTTATTAACTAAGTCATTTATGACTTAAGAGTATTTTAATAAATATAATGATGTTACATAAATGGAGTTAAATAATATGTCAAATGTATGCATTCCTTCTTTCATGTGATCTTGGTGTTGTTAAGTGTCAGTGTGGGTAGGTTGTTACCATAGGTGGGTTTTGTCTTCGAACTTGTACTATCTTACAATTTTATGCATTTTTGCTCTTTGGGTTTGATGTTGTGGAGAGTTCATAACCTATTTATGTCATGATTGGTTCATGTGTTGTCTTGGGTACATCTATGAATGATTTTATTTATTCCTTGAGTCTTTTATCTTTATATTATTTGACCACAAGAGGTGACAACCAATATTGTGTTGAGTACGATTTATTCACTTGGTCACATTGTTTCTTCTGCTATGATTGTTCAATATTTGAGTGATGGTAGTTTTTATTATGATTTACTCCATGTTGGAGAGAGATTCTTTTGATACTATTGAGGATCGTTGATTTTTTGATATGAGATTATAAGAATTTGGTGATTGTTTATTCAAATGTCCATTATGTGGTGGACGGTTTGGATCCTTATATAGGATGTGATATTTAATATTATGCTCCATCATTTTACCTTGGTGATTTTCATGACTTTATTATTTATGAGGAATCTTTTGTGGCTTTGGATTTGGATTTTATTTGGTTCTTTTGATTGAAATATTAGGGTAGGTTATCTAGGAGCATAGAGGGGAAGTGGCTTGCAATGAGTGTTTGGGCCCTCAAGTGGCTTCTAGGATCGCTCATTGTAAGTTGACTTAATAAGTGATAACTTAATGAAATTAATTGAGAGAGAACATTAATAAGATAAATATGTGCCTCGCCCATGCCTTGAGTGCTAGTACAGGCTAAGGATGAGAGTGGTAGAAGATGCTTGATTGAGGTCTTGCATGGTTAGAATCCTTGTCTGTATGAAAGGATTACTGAGCCGCATATGGTCACTTGAGTATCAGGCTCCAGAGAGGCTGCTAGAACAAAACTCAAGGGTTATACATATGTGATGACACTTCCCTATATGTGTTCTAGCTAGGTTCCTACATGATTTTTGGTACACTTGTTGGTCTCTTGATCTTTTATACTTTAAACCTTGAATCTTCTTGTTACCTTTTTGTTCAGTGTACCTTTGTTTTAGTCTTTCTTGTTTGGTTCTTTCATGTTTGTGTGGGTCTATTTTTATCTCCTCAGAACGGTGGGAGTGGACCTTTAGTTCCACGAGGTCGGGTGGTAGTGATTCTTTTACCATTAAGATCTGGTGTTTGTGACTTTATGCTTGGATGATCTGTGTTGCAGTTGCAACTTCTTGTTCTTCATTGTAGGAGACTTTCTCTTGTCGTTCTTATTATGTATATTTTTATCACCATATCAGTTGTGATATTCTTAGATATTGTATTGTACTTTGTATTGAGTTTTATTACATACCCCGTGACTTGTGCATTGGCTGTTGGTTCGTTATGTATACCTTATGGTATTAGTTGTATCTAGATTTCATTTATGTGATGTACTTATTATTCTTTTGTATTATGGAGATTGTACATTGGTTATTGTATTTAGTAGATTAGTTAGCTTATGTAATTCTACGTCGTGGAACCCTCAGGATTTGTAATCTATAAATGAGTTACATTTATGTGTATGTATTGTCTTATGTTATATTGTTTCCGCATTGTTATTCTTTATCAATTGTAAACTCTTTAAAAAATCATTCTGTAAATTTAGTACCATGTTTTAGATTAATTTATCCTAGGTTCCCTAGCGGGGTATTACATATGGTATCAGAGCCTAAGTTTCTACACTGGAAACTCTAGGAATTTTGTACGCCCATTAGGTGTCTGGTAGTTAAACTTTAAACAAAAACATAGACACATAACTCTTTTATATTTGAGAACCTTTGTATTGTAACTACATTATGTATTTTTATCTCTTAGCTTATTTGAGACGTGGCTTTGTCTATTGGTTGTCATAGGTTAAATACATACTGGGGATCGATTAGTTTCTAGAACCCGTGGTAACACAATGAGATCTCTAGTTACAATAGTTGATCATAAATTTGGTGGCTTTCTATTTCAGTTTTTTGTTGTGAGTTAGTAGTTAGCTTGCTTGTTGTGTCCCTTGTATGGTTTTTGGATGCTTGGTGATCATGTTTGAGTTGCCTCATTTGACGTAGCATGATATTTGATGAGTTTTTTTGTTTAGAGTTTATGTGACCCTCCTTAGTGTGAGTTTCCTAGTTTGAGGGACTCCTTATGTCATGATCCTTATTCCTTCAGGCATTTTATGTTCTTTGAGTAACCCTATTCTTTATACCCCTAGTGATATGATATTATTATTTATTTAATGGATATAATTATATGTTACTAATTAGGTCTTATTTAAGTGTTGCATACTACATTTTGTGAGTGTCTTAATCATATGTGAAAGGATAAGATTAATTATGACATTAGGAAATAATTTATAGTATTTACATTTATAATTAAATATATTGTGCACAATTTGAAATAATATATCATGTAAGATATGCATTTATAAGATTAGGACCTTTCTTTCTTCATAATAGATCAAATTGGGTCAAGGACCTATGTCCCCAATTGAATTATGCATTGTATTCTTAAGAGAACCATTGTATCTTATAGCCATCTGATAACACTTTTCAAAAATTTATTAGTTACATTGCATTAGATGCATCTTACCTTGGTGGAATCGTCATTCTCTTTCCTTGTTAATTTGTAACCTGTGTCAAGCTCCTAAAGGTTGGTCTTATCTCCTTAGTGCTAATATGGAAAGATCATCTTGCTGGGTTGTCCTGATAATTATGAGAGCCACAGTCAGTTTTTTTTTTTTGTGATAGTAATTATGTTGTGAGCCTATGCATTCCCTTATGAGGAAATTCTAGTTGTATATGAGTATTGACCATTAATGTTTGTGGCAATGGATTAGGACCTTTGAGTTAGAACCATGTTTTACCTCATGGATATCCTTCTATATTTTTTCCATGTATCCATAATTCTTTTTATTTTTTATCAAAAGGAGTTACCTTGTGTGTAACCAATATGTACCATACTATACTCAAGTTTTATAAATTATGTTATTCTATTGGTCCTTGCCAAAAACTAAGTGTGTAGGTACTCTTATTAAAGGATCATAAAAGAGTCATGTATTACCCTTAGATATGTTTGAGCTCAGGTGATAGTATCCCTACATCAGTTGTGTTTACCTATGAATGTGGTATGATTCCTCAATCATGTATACTATCATGAATTAGGAAATCAAATACCTGTAATGAAATCCTAAATGGTTGCAAGTAAGTAGAAAACATAAAAGATGAATGTAACAAAGCATAAATTATTTATTTGTCTATTGTGTTTGGGTACATTCTCTAATGTGTCCATTATATTGGTTCCCTGGATGTCATGAAGTGGTTACTCCCTTCATGTGATTGATACTAGTCACTTTGTTATGTGAAATGTTTTATGGACAATTTATTCCGTTAGCGATGAATTTTTTGTGTTGTGTGTGGGCTAGCATTGAATTTTTGAACTTTCTTATGCTTGGATTAGTCAGCTGACTCTCTTTTCACTTCCTATTTTGTGGCATCGGTCACACATTATTTACTATTGAAATCACTGCATTTTTTTATTGAAATTTGTATTCCCCCGCTTGGGTTTTTCCTTTTTAAATTTTTGAGGTGACTATTCTGAATGTTTGTTATTGTTGGCCCTGTTTTGTGATAAGTATTATTTCTATCATGTTCATTTTGGACCTCTAATAGTATGTGTAAGGTAGGACATCACAGAGGTTGTACTACATTTTTATGTAAAAAACAAAATACTTTGTGTATCATATATGTTTGCATAGTTTTTCATTAACTAGGATTGCATAAAATTTTCAATTACTATTCAATATAAATGCAAGTGTGTACTCTATACAATTATTTAGTAGATATCTTCCATGATGTTGAATTATTAGAAGATCTTGATCTTTTTGAAAATATGTAAGGATGATGAGTGATTGATAAATGTGAACTTCATTTTGTGTATTAGCTATAATTACGTTGTAAATGATATTCTTAGTGAATGTTTATGCATGTCTTTGTGAGAATGGATAAATGGAGTGTTTTGTAATAATTATTGTGTGAAGTGTGATTGTATGACTGTTATGTCCATTAAATCTTCTAGTATACTCTACTCATAGAGATTATGAAAACATGTGGACCCTTCTTGTTTAATCCTATTCAGTGGTGCTTTAGCACCTGACATTTACTTATCTACATATATTTTTATAGATTTAATAAAATTGGTTGCATTGGTCTCTTCTTGGGGTTCCTTGATAGAGTATGGTGGTTTTTGAAAGGAGATTTTTCTAGTATAATTCACTTTTCCATTATCTTGGTTTGGTTGGAAGGGAATTGTGATGATAGCTATGTGGATTTGTATAATTCTCTGTGTGACATTTGTAGATAGTATATTTTGTCTTACAGTTTACCAAGTTGTAGTTGATGGCTTTTAGGAGTAAGCCTAATTTAAGGGGAGAGGATGTAATACCCACCCCTATGCTGCCATTTCAGTTTAGGATGTCAAACTCCTTTAGACCACTTTTCATGTACATATTAGATCTTTAGTTGCATTTGATAATGTTTTAATGTTATTACAATATCTATGGATGATGCAAAACATTGGTACTTTGAGTATTTGATTTATATCATGATGTTAGATAGATGATGATGATTATTTGCATATGATGATTTTATGTATATTATAGTTTTTTTTTACTAACCCCATACTTACATGTGTATGGTTAGTGTGTATGTTTTACATCTCTGTCTGATGTTCCTGATATGCTGAGGGATGGAGACATAGTTCCTTGCGACATGCATCCATAGGAAACACATCACAAAGTGATTTATCCTTATACCCTACAATAGAAAACTCCATCCAAGTTTTCTCATTCACCAACACACTTTTCCCTTTGTTCAATCATGTCACTTTGTATGGATTGACATGAGGTATCTTTACCAATTTTTTTTTGTTTATTTCTTCCTCTGATATGATATTTTCTATGGAGCCTGAATCCACAATCACTTTGCAAACTTTACCAAGGATTTTACATCTCACTCTAAACAATGCTCTCCTATGCTTGTGCTCATCCTTAACTGGTTGTCTAATCAAAACTATTATGAACATTAGGTTTTCTCTCATCTCTAACTCAATGTGATCAACCTCTGGTGTCTTGAAACTTGTTGTGTCTTCATGAGCATATGCTATCCTCTTACCATTGTTTGATGAAGTAGGATTATCAGGACATCTATAGGCTGGGTGACCCAACTGACCATAGTTATAACATTTCATACTTGAAAAGTATTAGGTTCTTCTACCTAAACCCCTTCCTCTACTAGATCCTCCTTAAGTACCTCTTCCTCTGTATAACCCCCTCTTGGAGTAGTTTCACTACCATGCTCTATCAACTTGGACTCTCCTTGGTTTCTTTGTTCATTACCTATGCCTTGATAACCACCTCTATGACCCCCTTGGTCTCTTCCTCTACCTCTTCCTCCTATATTAGAGTCTTCTTTCTTCTTATTCCTTTCTTCCACCTTAAGAGCTAATTGGTGGCACTTCTGAATAGTAGTTGGAGTCTACAAACTTATCTCTTCGTGGATGTTCCATTTTAGTCCACCCAAGTATCTTGCTACCTTGATAGGTTCCTCTTCTTGAATCTTGGACCTAAGACATAACTTCTTAAACTCCTATGTATAAGAGGCCACATCCAAATCATTTTTCTTCAAACCTTGTCTCTTTCTATGAAGTTATATTTCATAGGCTTCTGGTAGATAGTTTTCTTTTACTTTAATCACCATGGCTTTCCAATTTGTTATAGGTTGTTTACCCATTCTAACTCGTTCATCTTGCAGGTACTTACACCATGTCAATGTTGATCCTCTTAGCCTTGACTTTGAAACCTTGAGTTTTTGTGCCTTTGTAACACCTTCACACTCAAAATAGTTTTCCACCCCCTTAATCCACTCCATTACTGCCTCAATATCCATTTTCCCACTAAATAGTGGTACACCTTCTAATGCCTTTCCACCTAGTTCCTTGATGGCTTTCAAGAATGGTTCTTCATTCAATGGTGGGTTTATTTCAGGGATGATATCTTCCTCATCAATCTTCTTTTTACCTCGGTCACTACTTTCACCTTCTTTGCCTTTATCTCTAGCTCCATCAACAACTTCTTGTAGTTTTACTGTCATTTCATCTAGGGCTTCTTCAGGGAGTATATTTTACTCCTTTTTCTCACCCATCTCCTTAGCTAACTATGCATTAGTCACCATACTTATCTCCCCTAGTGATTCACCAGTATATAGAGACATACACCAACTCCCAAATCTTTAACTTGCTCTGATATCAATCTGATGTAATGACAAGTCTTGCTCACAACCCTATCTTCTCCTAGGGTCTTCTATAGGCCACTTCTCTAGCCTATTAGGGTCCCTCACAAACCCTAATTCATAGGATTCTATTCTCAATCCTTCACCTATTCAGCTTGTCCATACCAATGATTAAATCAACTCAAGTGTCATCATACCACATGGATGACTTCTTACATCTTCCACACTAAGTGATCCAATATGATCATGACTAACCACCAATTGAGGGGAAGGTTTATAAAAAGGAAAATTAATCCAATACAATTCCTAATAACAAATACTTCAATGAAACCCTATTCGATTCCAAGAACTTACTTCAACCTAGTCAAAACAGGGCTACAAGGAATTAGGCCTAATTAGACACCTTTTGCACATAACTACAAAACTTGCTTAAAAATTTGGTAAAAAAAATGTATTTCCTGACACCCTTTTCCAAAAAACCTAATATTTATCTAGTCTCACTTCCCCAAACTGTCCCTACAATGGGTTGTTATAATTAAGCCTAAAAATAAGGGTTTCTCAAATTTTAGAGAACAACCATAAGGGTTTGTTCTTTCACATCGAAGAAATATTCACCAAAACTTCTCCTTGGACATGGGGCTCCCTTACACACATATCCTCCCCTCCACATGATCATATTGAAGCATCCAATGCATTCAATCACTCATAATTCCTTTGAAGTTCACTGTATTCCCTAGCCATGCATCTCTGGCTTGCCTAGGGCATCACTGCGAAAATATCTCTCTTACTTTCCAGGGCCCATCCTCTTGCACTAATAATGTGCAAGGATTCATATTCCAAATCCCAAGGAACTAGACAAAATCCATGGTGGGAAGAGGAGTTATGACTCCATTACTAAAAATTGTCTGGATCAAACCAGCAACTGTAAAGAACACAAAATATTTATAAGAAGTGAATAAATATAAACAAAAGGACTATCTAATGCCACAAAAAATTCAAATAGATACTACCCTACATCATGCATGAGTTATAGTGCTAAAACCATTCCATTAAAGACCCTCTATAATGCAAAAACAACAAAATTCTACACACAATCACATATGCTTGTTTGAATTCAAAAATGTAGGTCCATACAGTGGCAACCAAACTTGCTACAATGTCTAAATTCCCCTTATATAGGGTGGAAAATTAGTTATCAGCCCCTTAGGGCATCCTTTGAACAATTTGTCCAAATCTTGCAAATGTTGTCGGAGCAATGCAAAATGCAACTTTGACAACTTTTCCCATTTCTTGCAAACCATATCAAAATGCTTCTAAACTTCACTAAACTTCACTAAACTTCACCAAAGACCCAAATAAGGGTAGAAATAATATTTTTACCTACCTTAGACCCTACTAAACTCATTATGACATCGTCATGACACATGTGCCAATTTGAAGGCTTTACAACATAATAGCCCTAATTGCACTTCCAAAAAAGGTCCTAAGACACAAACTAAACACTTCCTATCTCACCTAGGCTATGGTAAACATTACCTTAAGCTTGACTCAAGCTTATTACAAACAAAAATTCCATAATTCACACAAACACACACACTTAACTAGATATATTTCCAAAACAACCTATTGGTGCTCCTACACCACCTAGGGTTTTGACCAAGTTTTGGATGTTTACAAACATTTTGACATTGTTTGGACCTAATTTGCAGATTGCCTAACCAACTACATAACTTGGGAAACCAAGTGTGGTCAGAACTGCACTTGGCATGCCAAGTGTGGCCAAGACCAAAGTTGGGTGCATTTTTTTTTCACTTGGGGTGTGTAGAAGAAATAACTACCCCTTTGACCTATGTTTGACCCCAAAATGACTCCCTAGACCCCTAGAAATACATGTAATACATCGAAACCACAAAGAGGATCACATGTACTCACCTCTATTCGTGCATCCTCTGGTCATTGGTATCTCTGCACTCATTCCCCATGATGAATCTCCACTGGAAATTAATCTATGCTTGTAGCTCCAGAGCTCCAATTCCTCCAAAAGTCAGGGTGAAAATGACCTCCAAACTCCACTTTAAGCCTTGTATAGCCTTTTTATTCCTATATTGGCATGAAACCCTTTCCTTTTGTATTGGTTGCAATGCTTTTTTCCACTCCAAGCCTCATAAATTTTGCATTTGACCTTCATTTTTTGATATGTTTGTTGTTGTAGATCTATCTCATCATTGTTGACAAATTGACCTATCACTTGCATTTTTCGGTCAATTTCTTAAGGGGGCACCCATGTATCATGTTTTCACTGGGGCATGTTTTAATTTTATTTTTCTTCAAAATTCTTTGACACAACGTTCTGAATCGTATTGTATCAAAGAGGGGAAAAATATAGACGCTTAAATATGGTTCAAGCCTGCTAGTTTATGTGTTAACATTTTTAACATTACAATTGAAACTTTTTTTCATTCTAATTATTCCTCTATGTTGTGCATATGGTTTTCAATATATGTCAATATTGTTTCTTTTGTCATTAATTGAACATTTAAAATAGTTCAATTGATTTATTAACATTTCTTATCCTAATCAATCCTCAATCAATCCTACTCGATCCTAAACATTCCTAAATCATATCAAATCTTCCTAAATCAATCTTGGCTAGTCCCAATCCCTTCCTAATTACTCCAATATCATTTCTAACTCATTCGACCCTTTTCAAATCATTCTAGGGCATTGTCAAATTTCATCTATGCCTCATCATTTCAATCATTTAAAATCATTTCAAACCTTATCAATCCTCTGGTGGTGCCAAATATCATCAATTCAATCCATGTCTTATGAATCTCATCATTTTTTAGCACATTCTCAAATTTCATCAATCCCTCGTCATCATCAATCCATTTAATGGCATTGTCAAAGTTCATCAATGTTGTTTCAAATCAACCTTATCAACCAATTTCAAACCAATCAATTTGAGTGCAATTTCAAAGTTCATTGATGCCTTGTCATCATCAAACTGATTAAATTCAATTCAATAGCATTGTCAAATTTCATCAATGCTATTTTAGATCATCATCATCAATCATTTTTATCATTATTCAAGCACATTGTCAAAGTTCATCTATGCCTCATCATTTCCTAAACCATTTTGAAACCATCAGAATTGTTTCTAATCCTCATCAAAATCATCAAAACCAATTCAATTTTGCATCAATGTCATCAATTTGGTCAACAATCAACTAATTTTTCCTTTTGGGGTAAATAACCCATAGTTTATCCCTATGTCCTAATTTAATAAATAAATTGAATTTATTTATTCCCTCTTTCCTATGTCTCCCACAATTAATTAATTGGTCCTCGTTTTGAATTATGGAATTTCCTAAACTCCTAATTTCCAATTTGGAGGGAGTAAATGAATTCAAAATTCAAAATTCTAACTTTTACACCTTTCCCTCAATTAGCTTCATCTCCTATTTTCTAGACACCACCTCTCCCTTCACATTTTCTCCCCTAATTGTGCTTCCGAATTTCCTAATTTGCCTCCATCTTTCCCTTCCACATTTCCATTAATTATGCATTGATTTATGCATTCCCTTTTGTGAATTCAATTTTTCATAATTATGACAATATTCTAATTTGCACGCCTAATTGTCATTTCTGCAATTTGGCTCTCTCATCCTATAAATTGAGATCATTTTTCTCAATCAAACTAACCACACTCCAATTATTCTCACTATAGTAATTTTTCTTTTAATCATAAGTGAATTTTGTCAAAATAAAGAGCTACATGCATACACTTCAATGGATAATAAAGGAGAACATTGGAGCCACATTTGAAGGGAGTTTTAGAGTTTATTTACTTGTTTTTATACTCTCTTTTCAAATGGCTTTAATGGTAGATTAGATTACATTTGCATGATTTTTTGAGAGTTTGTGGTTTCTCTCATTATGCATTCTAACCCATTTTCTGGTCTTACAAGTATATCAATATTCTATAGGATATAATTATCTCATAATTAATCCTAATCAACCCTTAATCCACTAAGCACAAAAACTCACATCAAAAACACAACCAACAACAAGAAGGAAAATCGACCAACACAAAAATTAGCAATCATGCTCAAAGGAAAGGTTCTTGAATTCATGTCACCTTTTTGAATTCATATGGGTAGTAAAACAAATACATGTCCACTATTTTAGGACAAATGATGGATTAGGTTTGGGTTTGGACCTTATTCTTAACTCCCCTCTGTTATAATTGAGATATTGTGATAGGTCATGCTCGTCCTTGAAATTTAGGGAATTCAATGCCCGGTACCTGTAATCCTACATCAAAGATGAGAATGTACATATATGCATATAGCACAAAATGGTAGTGTTGGTTCCCAAATCAAAAAATTGTAAAAATCTAAGAGTATTCCAAATTCTATGATCAATCTTCCAAAAATGATTTGGCCAACTAACGGGAATGATCGATATGATTCTATTCCCCTTCTCTTCAGGCTCTACAAACCTAGGCAGGTGAACCTGTTCTCCAACTGTATCTTCTCTAGTTAAATATTTTTATAGCAGATATTCTTCTTCTAATGATTATATATGTTATCTCAAAATGGCATAGAATTCTAAAATAATAAAATTCTTCTCTTATCTTACTTGTTGTTACTTCTTGATATCTTACTAGTCTTTCTTATCTTTTAATTTCCTACTTTTGATTTACAACTATTCTCCTACTGTAACTTATTCAATCTAACTGATTAATGTTATCAATTTATCTTCCTATTGCTTTATCACTTCTACTTGAATATTTATTCCTATCTGATCTCTAACTTTCTCTTACTACAATATTATCTTGATGATTTTTGTTTTGATTATTTAAAATGATAGACCAGTGCCTTCTTTCTATTGGAATGTAGAGTCTCTCTTCTCCTCGACCTTCATGTATAACCCCTGTGAGATATTTGTTAATACCACCACTTGGATGACCCTATCAACTTATATGACATTCAATGTCTTCAATTATTAGATAACATCACAATTATTCCTATTGAGGTTAACTTTTTCTTGAAAAGATCAACAAGACAAAATAAGTATGGACAACAAATTCACATACAAATTTCGATAATCAGATTGCAGTGTGATATAAATAATCTATCCAAACAAAGACTCTAGATAGCTTCTATTTACTTGAAATAGAAATCACATAAGAATGAATCAACTTAAAGATTGTATCCACAACTTTTTAAAATTAAAGCACTGCCATTGTATTAATTTTAAAAATATCTCTTACAACTGATAAAGTATATATTCTATCCTATATCTTATGTTTTGATATTAAAAAATCATATCCCTTAAGTATTGGAAGAATCAGACCTTGAAAGATAATTTATTTTGATTCCAAAAGGTTACATCCCTTCAAAAGAAAATCTATGAGCTTCACAAACACCTAAATAACTTTTAAAGATAACAAATTCATAAATTATGACTAATTGTTCCTACTAAGGAACAAATTAACTTTCCCTATATGATCTACATAATCTTGGGCTCTGTAGGTGACGCTATCATAAACCAGCCACTTCATTATGTACTCCTATTGGCACATTATTTCTATGATCTTTGTCACATGGGGCACCAAGTCATCTCCTTCTTTAATATTCTTGATGATGTTAGCCATGTTTCCTCCAAAATATACTTTCCATTGATCTATTTGCACAATTTATCCATCACACATGAGGCCAGGAAGCACATCTGTATCTTTTTATTTGATTTTCTCCATATCCCCCTTTAATTCTTTATAGAAACTTTCATGTTTCTCCAATAGTTATTTTCTTTTTGCGGTGGTACTTTGTTCAAGTTCATTTTGTGACCTTACTTTGTTCCTCGGTCTTTGTTGTAACTTCTTCTCAATTTTTTCTGATTTATATTTCTAATATATTACATCCTATGAAGCTAAGGCTATCCTCTGTTCTTCCTCATAGTCAATTGGTTTTTCTAGATATCCAATTTTTTTGAAGACTTCTGATGTTACACATCTATTTATTTCCATTTTTTTCTTTTCCATCTCAAAAAATTGATATAGGTTCTTATAGTTGTGTCTTCCTCTAACAAGGAGGTCTACCTAATCCTTTTTTCAATCTAGTCATGTTCAAAGTAAGCATACTTGTCTATGAAGGATTAGTCTTTCCCACCTATTGAACCATTAAGTGACCAAATGCCTCCTCTATATTGACAATAATTGGCCTTTATGCCTTGAGTAGATGGCCAACTGTAAAATCATCTTTTAAGAACCAATTGATTTTGCAAAACTATCAAAAATAATTGTAGTCTCCATATTCTATCCTTGGTAGATAATTGTCCCTAGCTCCTTCAATAATTGTCTACCCATTTGTGGATTTAGCTCATTCATTTCATTATCAATGTGCATCTGTAATCCTACAATAAACTTTCTTCATTTGAAATGTCATCACATCTCTTTCTTATCTATTTTTCCTTGTACTAATACAAAAAGGCCTTGAATTATGTGGTATAGATAAATCATTCATCTAATATGAAATTATCACACTCCTTAATCCTTTCATTAGAAATATCATATGTAGGAGGTTCCAATATGATCTCATTCATATCTGATTCATCTATTATTTCCTCTGGAATATCATCATGTCTTTCATCTACATGAGAATTTGGGGATAAATGATCCAAAGGCATGACGGCGCTGATATCTTTTTATCTTCCTTGTATTGCATATTTAGGAATTCCTTCTAGTATTTTCTCACTATGTTATAACATCTCTTCTTTGGTAACTGTATCCTTAATTATTTTTAGAACTTGTAAGTTAATCTTATTTCTGAACACCTTCCACTGATAACATTCAAGAACCCTTTCATATACTTATTTTTTCTTGATGGATTCGTCTCTTTCTAAATTCCTAATCAAGTCATCATCCATTATTGGAACATATTCATATACCTTCAATATATACAAACCTTTATCCCATTGAATATATCCCTCTAGATCAAATTTAACCCTTGAATCATTAGATGACATGGCATAATATTTCAATTTTTTATCGACTAGCTTATAGCTCTTTGCATATTTTTACCAATAATTCACCAAAAGAAAAACATCCAGGAACAAATGATTCTTTACCATGTGATCTTAAATGCATTGTGTTGGATTCATACATTTTCCTGATTATCTCCAAGTATTTTATCTTGTCCAAGACTATTTTGGGTAAAGCATAAGGGCACCCTTCAAAGCCAAAGACCCTGATCAATGTGTGATCTTTCAGCCAATACCAACCCCCCCCCCACCCATTGTGGTTGATGGAACCTTGGTGATAAACATATTTTGGTATAAGGAACCTTTTTATCTCAGGAGAAAGTTAGTAATCATGTGAGTGTCCTAGTAAATCACATAGTGGCTTCACAGAGTAATTCTTGAAGTAGACACATTGACAATTGGTATATCTTGAATTCTGGATTGGTAACCACAACTAGACTGGTTTCTTGAAACCCATTTTATCAGATACATTCCTTGGTAGTTCCCTTCCCCATAGCCCAATAAAATCACCCACATATATTAACACATCCATCAGCTAAGAGTAAAGTTTAAAATGTATTTGGTTGGAGTCCCCTTTTATCTTTTCTAGGCTATGATTAAATTGATCTGTAATATATGTAGCATAGTCAAATTATGTAGGGTCTTATGACTCTATGTCAACAGCTAATACCTTTGATGTTATAACCATGAGAGGGGGAGCATTAATTTCTAAAACATTCCCTATAGTATAATAGGTGTACTTGATATGTGGTCTAAATAAATTAACATCAAATGGAGGATTATCTTTGTCCTCAAACACCTCTATAATTCCCTCATTCCTCTTCCTATGAAATTGTAGTCTCAATTTTTTATATGTACTCTCAAGAGAAAACTATTCTTCTTGCAATTTATTCATGTGTATACACCTCTCATAACCCCACTCTAAGTCAAAAACATATTTAACATAATATTTTCTTATTGGAAATAAGGGTTTCCCACTGTAATCATTGATATTTTTGTGTTTGGATCATATCTCCCTGCCAAAGCTCTTACCAATTCAACACTGACAAATACATTAGGAGCATCCAACCTTTCTCTTATAATGAAACATAAACATATCATAACCCCATAATTTTGTCCAGGTATCACCTAGATGTTTGAAATTGGCTACTAATGCCTCATTAATTATTTTTAACTTTTTGGATTTTAGACTAGAAGCATGAAATGGGTCTAAAAAATCTTGATTTAATGCCCTCCCTTCCCTTTTCTACCTCTTAAATTTTGTGTCTTCAATAGTATATTTCTTTAAGGGCTATTTATGTTTCCTACCTCTAAGTATCTTGGTCGACGAATTAGACTCCATAAAACATAAATTAGGATAACCAAAAGGAAGTATGGAAGTTACTTATTCTGCTATTGATTAGTAGCAATCCTGAATTTCCTCAATTGCCTCAGAATTGTGTCTTCAATCTCCTTGAGAGATTAAATTTATGCTCAGCACTTCTGGTATTATTTAGTTTCTCCAATAGTCTTTAATGCTCACAATTCAAATTTAATATCAAAATGATTTTTAGAACAGTACTTTCATGGTAATTAATTCATTTCCATCTTGTAATCAACTATTTGTAATATCAATCTTTTGATGAAATATTCGACTCTGAGTATGCCCTTTTGTCATTTCATCATAAATTTTAATTTAATTGAAAACCTTAGAGATTTATCTCATGTGATTTATTTTGATGAAATTAAATACACTAATAAATTTACATTTCACCCTCATCAAAGCGTATATTATCGTCAGGCTTCTTTTTACCATTGGGGAATCTCTTCGATGAAGTATAACCTACCGATGAATCTATGGTGTAGGAGAACCTAGGATCTCAAATTACACCCTTGGAATACCTTGGGGTATGGAATAATTAAACATTATACATAGTTGCTTTGAGGCCCTTGGGACCCTTGCTTTGTAATAACGATCAACTTATAAGACTAGTTTCCACAAGGTGTCATTATAAACCTTGGGATTCAAACTTAGTCAAAGATCCAAAAATTGTTTTTTTGGTTGATTTTATGTTTATAAGATGGTTTTGGGAATGTATAATCCATCTAGGGTCCTAATAGGTCCTAGAAACCAAAGTAGAGCACCTTTGCAACAAATTTTTTAAAAGTTACAAAAGTTGCTCGACAATTTTTGTACTTTTGTACAACTTTGTTATAACCCCCCCCCCCATCAGCTCCAATATTTAAAATTAGGTTGTGGAAATTGGATTTTGGGTCTATATGTTCAAAAATGTCAAACATGAAAGGTTTTTCATGTAATCAAAAATTTGGTATATATATATATATAACACATTGGTAGAAATTGGTACATTGTGTGGACCTCTCAAGCAAGTAACTATGACTCCAACCCTAACCATATCAAACATGTCAAATAGAAAATTAAAAAATACATGGTAACCATACACATGCAAGTAACATCCTCATATGTAGATAATCAACATGAAAGTAGTCAAAGTCATCTAACTATCAACTCGTGATATCACACAAATATCTAGTTCTCATGATATATAAACCAAATCATAAAATGTCAAACATCAACATCCTCAAGTATCACAAAAATAATAAACACACACTAAAAATATGGCCTAAAAGAGTTTGGCCATATGAACTAAAAAGAAAATTGTGTGGGTATTACATCCACCCCCCTAGAATTAGGCTAACTCCTAGAAGCCTAAAAACAAATAGGGATACAAGTATTTAAATCTCATTGTGTCCTCCCAATTAGCCAACGAATAATCATTTGGGTCCCATTAGATCCTTTCCTGCTCAATGGTACAGCCCGTGAGGGTCAAATCCAACTTCTGAAGTATATTAATGGGCTCCAAATCTAGTTTTCCATCATTGAACTATAAGTAATTCCAATCAATAACATGTGTTACATATGGAATATATCATCTAAGTACTTCAAAATATGGAAAACATCATGAATGTGAGACAAGCTGGCAGGAAATGCAAGATGGTAAGCAAATGATCCTATCCTCTCCAGAATCTCAAATCGACCAACAAAACAAGGTGCTAACTTCAAAGCATTTTCATAAATGATTGGACTCTTCCATGGATGCACTCTCAAAATGGCCCTATCACCAACTACAAACTAACTATCCACCCTATGAGCATCTACATACTTCTTTTGTCTATCTTGAGCTGTGATAAAATGCTCACAAATGCATTCAACCTATTGCCCCATATCCTAAAGCATCTTAGGACCTAGTATAATGTGGTCCTCTACTCTATCACTAATCAAAGGTGTATAAAAAGGATGGGCATACATTACTTGAAAAAGAAACATACCAATCGAGCTATGATGGTCATTGTCATAAGAAAACTCAACAAAATACGAATAGTCTTCGCAATGAGCCTACCTATCTATGACATACATCTCCAACACATCCTCTAACACCTTATTAACCCGCTCTATCTGTCCATCGCTCTCAAGGTGATATGTCAAACTAAATTTATGCTAGGCTCCAAGATCATGTTGTAATGAAGTCCAAAATGTCGAAGTGGATACAGGATCCCTATCTGCGATAATCCTATGTGGAATACCATGTAGTCTCACAATGTCATGCATAAATACTCTCTAGCTACTAAATTCATTGTAGAGGATTCCCTCATAGGAGAAAAGTGTTCCACCTTGGTCAATCGATCAACAATGGCCATTATAGCATCCTATCTACGAGGAGTCATAGGAAAACCTACAATGAATTCCATCAAGATGATATCCCATTTCCATGATGGAAAAATATTAGGTTGTAAAATCCCTATTAGATGTTAATGATATACCTTAACCATCTGACACTCTAGACACCTTTCCACAAAATCAGCAATGCCATGTTTCATACCAGACCAATGATATAGTTGTCAAAGATTTGCATGCATCTTCTTGACACTTGCATGTGTCAACTAAGGTGCATGATGAGCCTTAGATAAAACCAATGTACAAATATTATCTAATGGTGGTACACATATTTTTCTCATGTATCAAAAAAGACCATCTGACTCCAAAACATAAACTAAATTTTTTTCCCTCCAAAGGTCTCTCGGGCTCAATCTCTGCACTCACTTCTTGATACCAAGAATCTGAAGGAAGTGCCTGGAGTATATGACTCTACAAATCCCTGCTGAGAGTCAAATTTGATATCTCATGTCTCCTTAGACTCAAAGTTTCAACTACCATATTCCCTTTACCCTGAATATACTTAACCTCAAAGTCATACACACAAAGGAATTAAATCCATTACCTCTTCCTAGCATTCAGGTTAGACTAGGTAAATATATATTGTAAACTATAGTGATCACTATGTAGTTCAAACTGATGTCCCAATAGAAATTATCTCCATTTTAAAAAATCATGAACTACCATAGCTAATTCAAGATCATGTGTAGGATAACTCAACTTGCGATCCTTGGGTTTGAGAGACTAATAAGAAATCACACATCCTTCTTGCATAAGGACTGCTCCAATGCCTTCTATAGAAACATTAGTACATACCATGAAATCACCCAATGGATTGGGAATTTCTAGAATAGGTGCATTAGTCAAATTCTCCTTGAGCTTTTGAAAATCCCCTTCACACTTCTCTGTCCAAATGAACTTCTTCCCTTTAATCTGAAGATAATTGATAGGATGTGCAGCTCTAGGGAATTGTTTCAAAAAATAGAGGTAATATCCATCCTATCCCATGAAAATATGAACCTCGGACACATTATTGTGTGTTATCCACTCCAAAATTTCCTAAATCTTGGAGGAGTCTACTAAAATACCCTCACCTGAAATCACATGACCTAGGTACTGTACCTCTATTTGAAAGAAGTTACACTTTTCTACATTGTCATACAATTGATTATCTCAAAGGCATAGCAATACCTATCACAAATTTTCATCATTCTCTTGTATGGACTTATAATATATCAATATGTCATCCAAGAGGACAAGAAAAAAATGGTCAAGATAAGAATTAAATAATCCATTCATCAAGAACATGAAAATGGATGGAGCATTCATCAAACCAAAATATACCACTATGAATTCATAGTGTCCATAGCAAGTGTGAAATGCAGTCCTGTGAATATCTGCATCCTGGATACGCAACTGATGATACCCTGATTTGAGTTCTATCTTAGAGAACACCTTGACTCCCTTAATCTAGTCAAAATATCATCAATTATTGGCAAATGATATTGGTTATTATTTGTTACCTTATTCAACTATCTATAGTAAATACACATACAAGCATAAAGATCCAAATTTCTTCTTAACTAAGAGTATAGGTGCACCCCATGGGGAAAAATTTGGTCAAATGTAACCTTTTTCCAAAATATCTCCTAACTCAATCTTTAACTCACTCAAATCCTGTGTGATCATCCAATAAGGATCTCTAGAAATAGGCTATGCTCTTGAAAAAAGATTAATATGGAAATCTATGTCACGCTTTGGTGGTATACCAAATATCTCACTTGGAAAGACATCTACAAATTCTTGAAGAATATAATGATCAAGATTATTTTCCTTACTCTCAACTTCCTCTAGCTCTTTAATAGTCACAGCAAATATCTAATATCCCTTTCAGATGCATGGCTTGATCTGGATTGCAGAAATCATACAAAGATATATAGGATGTTGAATCCCTACAATCTGAATGTCTTTTCCAACATGATCTTTTCTCTTAACAATCATTTCTCCACAATCAATGCTAGCTCCATGAGATCCTAACCAACCCATCCCTAAGACAATATCATATGATCCCAACAGAATCACACAAAGATCAACTGAGGCACTGAATTTTTGCAAGTTTAACTCACTTACGCACTAGATTTTGTTGACACCCTAGCCCTAGAGGATAACTCAACTTTCCAAACTATGTCTTGCTTTCCTTCCAAAAGCCTACATCAATCTACTATAAAAGAATATATATAAGAATTTATAGCTCTTGAATCAAACAAGATAGAAAAAAATACCTCGAATACCACCTGAAGTCTCTAACATTGTGCACTGGTGCTCTGCATGATGATGATCCACTGCTACAAATACTCAATGAGATCTCCTATAATCTCATACTTTAGGCTCAGAAGCTATAGTCCTTTTTTTCCTGAGAACTGTGAAGCAGGATGATGATAATTCATGGTGATATGTTGAAACTGGCCACAAGAGAAGCAACCTAGAAGAGGATGAGCTAGACTGTTGAAAGCTTCCTTTACTAGAAACTGAATTTGTGCTTTGTCCAGGCTGACTAGGATGTTTTCACTTGAAGCACTGACTGTTATGGAAACTCCAAGAATGAGAACCATCACCTTGAGCTGAAGTAAAGGACCTCTTTTCCTACTGATTTTGATTACCTCTGAAGAATTTGGAAGATTTATTGAAGTTCCTAGTCCCTTGGGACTTTTTACCTCTGAACCCTAACAAAGATACACCTTTTGACTAAACACCAAATTGGCCTCCATAACCTCCAGCCAATTTTTTCTCTACCAATGTAGCCTTAATAACTACCTCCTTGAGGGTCTTAGGTTAGAAAACTTTAACATTCCTAATGATGTGACTATTAAGTCACCTAATGAAATGTTGAATCATTAGAGACGTATAATTACCAAAACCAGCATATTGTTTGAGCTCAAAGAAACAATGTTCATACTCCTGTATACTCATAAAAAACTATCACAGATTATGGAACTCATCTATGATATTTTGCCTCCACTGATCACATAGAAAGCATTCCTATAAATTCTTGAGAAACAACTCCCAAGTGATGGTATCAATGCTAAGATCAAGCTTGTGTTCCTAGATTTTCCTCCAAGTGGCTGCAAAGTCTACCAGTTGCATGATGGCACACCTTGCCTTGGTGTTTCTACCATATGGATGCATAGAAAATAAAATCATATATCCAAACCTATGAGTCATGTGTTTTACTCAAAACCAGTACCATGACCATTAAAGGAAAGAGGTCATGATCTGAGAAGGTCTCTCATATGATTAGCCATGATGGCATTTTGGTCAAATGCAATGTCCCTCCTTCTAGGACATCTTGATCTCTGCCTCTTCTCAATCTCATAATGATGGGAATCCTCCTGCTCATTCATGTTATGCACAAGTAGATGCTCTAAAATATCTTGAAGCAAATTCCTAGTATGAGGCTCCTTAGTCTTAGCCTACTACTCACCCCCATGATCTACCCTAGTCTTCACATTTTGACTATCTTGGTTGAAACTCATAGAAAGGATATGAATTCTACCCCTTCCACCTCCTATACCTCATCCTATGCCTCATCCCCTAGCACCATTTTTAGTCTCAACAAGCATCTTTCATGAAGTAACCAGAAGAATAAAATAATAACTCAAAACAAATCGAAGATAAAGACATAATGTATGATCATAAAGAAACGGTCTAAAAAACAAAAAGAGTTACGTGTCTATGTTTGGTTTCAAGTTTTCAACTATAAGAGACCTAAAGGTGTACAAATTCCCAGAGTTCCCACTGTAGAAACTCAGTCTCTAATACCAAATGTAACGCCCCGCTGGGAACCCAAGAGAAACTTACCTAAAACCTGATGCTAAGTTTACAGAATAATTTTTTTCTTAAAATTTTAAATGACAATCATGAGAAACAATTCAGAAGAAATACAACATAAGATAATACATACACATAGATGTAATCTCACCAATAGGTTACAACTCTTAAAGGTTCCATAACGTAGAATTACGTATAATTTAATTAATTCTTCAGAATAAACACAAGTACAAGGTCTCACATATACAATTGAATAAAAATACATCATCATATAAATGTGAACATAAATACAACCGATACCACAAGGTAACCATAATGAGTCAACATCACACAAGTTGTAGTGTATGTGATAATAAATCAAGTACAAGTACGTATACAATATCTCAAAAGGTATCAAAAATTGATACACTGATAAGGTACAGATATACAACATATACAAGATAAGATAAAAACTCCAATGATGAACAAGAAGAATGCAACAATTGTAAGGATCATCTAGCACTAGAATAGGAATGTGGGAACCTCGAATGGTAAGAGAAACACTACAACCCAACCACGTCAAACCCAGAGATCCACTCCCATTGTGCTAAGGAGATAACATCCAACCCCACTTGGTAAAAATCCACAAAACCATAAGATATAAACAAGGGATCCTAAAATCCCTCTATATCATTAGGCTAAATACACACTCTACCAGAGACACCTGACACATGTCAGAAACCTAATATGTATATAGGGAAGTTTCATCACATACATCTAACCCTTGATTCTCATCTTGGCAGCCTCTCTGGACCATGAAACACAAGCATCCATGTGCGGCATTAGTAAACCATTTGTACAAAAAAGGATATTAATTATGCTAGAACCAACGTCTCTTTAGATGGGAAATATCCCACTCACACTCCATCCTAGCCTATACTAGTGCTCAAGTCATGGGTGAGTTACTAATTTTCTTTTTAATTCAATTTAAACCCCATTTAATGTATTATGTTATCACTTGATTAAGTTACTTACAATAAGTTATTCTAGTAGCAACTTGTGGGCCTTGAGGCTTATTATAAGCCACCCAAATCTATACACTTAGATAACCTAACCTAGGCTCATAATCCACAAATAAAGCTCAAAAATCTCATAAAAGTATGATCCACAAATTCAATTCCTTAAAATCATCAAGAACACATATTGGTTATCAAAACCATATCCATCATAAATAAAGATAATTTCCAAAGTCTGTTCCATAATGCAACAAGGAACACATAGGACCCAATAACAATAACATCACAATGTATGATCAAGGATCATAATAAAGGTATGAGCTCAAAAACCACAACAGTGTCGGGAACCATACAAATCAAGATACAAAATACTCACATAAATAAGCAACTACAAAAGATCAACGCACAATCCCAAAGTCTTTGGAAACAATCCATAAAAGTCATCTAAACCCCCAAAAAATTTCCAAATCTCAAGCATTAATCTCACGAATCATCGAAACAGACATATGAAAGAAACAATCAATTAAAGTTTAAAACGCAATCAGATCGATTATATGTACTCTTTCATATATTACAAATATAAAAACAATATTTTAATCAAAATATATATGCATACACACAAAAACATTTATATATAAATTAAATCTGAATAAAAATATTTAAATAATCAACATTTTTATTAAATAATAATATTAACTAAAACATTAATAATAAACAACATTTATTAATCAATAATTTTAATTAACAAATATTAATGTTAACAATATTAACTAGTTAATATTAATATTTATTTTTAATAAATATTAGTTAATAGAAAATGTAATTAATAATCTAATTTAATAATAATAAAAATATCCCTAACCTAACTGCCTTGTGGGCTTCCCAACTCGCCTCCGTGAGCTCGACTCGCCCTGTTATTTTTCGTAGCGAGTGGCACTACAGAGAGCTCACCCCCGAGCTCACCTTGTGGAGAGCTTGTGCCAGGGGTAGGGCCGAGCCCTCCCCTTACCAAATTAATTGTGTGTGTGTGTGTGTGTGTGTGTGTGTGTGTGTGTGTGTGTGTGTGTGTGTGTGTGTGTGTGTGTGTGTGTGTGGGTAAAAGTATGAAATTGTGTCACACTTGGGGACCATTTGACATGTTTCATCCGTACACAGTTTGAACGGACCCCTTTCGGCTGAACATACGTGGCGCACATGCGGTGCCATATGGAGTCGATGTGGTAGGGGGGTTCCGACCGAAACATGTCTGGCCAAAACAAGTTTCGGCCGGAACCCATAAAAACTATATAAACGCCAAAATTTGGTTGAGCGGCTCATTTGCACTAAGTGCCTTCCAGGATTTGAGGAGCGGAATAGGAGTACTTCAGCCGAAAATAGGTAGGAATTTTTTTTTTGTTTTTTTTTAGTGTTTTTTTAATGTTTTTCAATTTTGTTATGTTAAATTAATGTAGTTTTGCTATTATTTGATATTTTTTTGTTTTAATTTTTTTATTTTTTATTTTAGAAAATATAAAATATTGTTTAATGTAGATTTAAATTTATTTTTTAGTTAGAATCATATGTTAGTTAGTTAGTTAATTAATTTAGTTTTATTACATGTTTCAAAACA
>MU226082.1:695721-730840 GCA_018584345.1 Thuja plicata
AGGTAAACCGACAGACAGTCATTTGTTTCAAGTATTTCAAAGGCATACATCTTGTAGGGACTTAATAATCTGAGGTGTATTAATTGGTGGATTGAAGTTTAAAAGGATAAATTTTTGAGGCCACTGACTCACCCCCCTCCCTCTCAGTTATTACTAACAATACATATACCTATACCTATGTGTATACATGTACGTATACATCTACATCTACATCTCCATCTCCATCTACATAAATATATTTAAACAGAAAATACAAAAATAATAGGGACTGTATTTTCCAAAATACAAAATTTAATTTTTTTTATAAGAATCTTCCAACAATCATATAATTGTAATCTATACATATATTTTATATATATAATAATATAAACAATGTATATAAAACTATACATAAGGCATATTTTTTCAAAATATAATTTCTCTAGATGAATTTTTTTTCAATACTAAAGTTTACAAATATAATCTAATAGGTTTTGAAATCCACGTGAATGATTTTAGGAAACTCTCTACCTGGAATCATCAAAATCCTAATTAATTTAATCATATGAATATCTAACCCTCTTTCCTGTAATTTCCTTAAAGAAAGCTAAAGTTTAACAGATTTAACATTACCATATTTTTTTCTTACAACAATCCTAATAGCTTCCCCTTTTAGTTTCCCAAGCTATAAAAGACATAATGCAACATTTCAGAACAATCAATCAAAAAAAAAACCTTTGCATACACAGTGAAAACAATATTTTTGAAACGAAAGATTTCCAACAAGGGTTTAAAAACCCTACCTTAAACACCAAGTTGACCAAAATCAGAAGAAAAACCCAAAAAGAAGACTTCACTCCCAAGCTTTAAAAATATATTCAACTTCAAAACAATCCTTATGATCTGAAAACATGTTCTTCTCAAAACCTGTATACTGCAAAATCTCTATGTATTTGTATCTAAAACCTGTGTGTTTGTCTGTGTCTCCCTCTATGTGTGCAAAATCCTCACAAAACCTCTAATAAAGAAAAAAAGATAAAGGTAAGCTTTCTAAAATGTGCGAAACAACAAAATCAGATAAAAGCGCTCAAAAAGAATAAAAGAATTCCTTACTTTGTTTTTTATGTGTTTTCTTTATTTTTTTAAAATTCAAATAAAGAATTCTCCACAAAAACAAAACCTTTAATAAATTAAAAACTAATTTTAATTTATTAATAAAGGTGCAATTATATTGCAAATAATTATCTTTAACTTGGAATAATAATTATGACATATTAATAATTTATTTATATTAATTAGGCCTTTTAATTTCCATTTAAATTTAATATTTCATAAATCCCTTTTATACTTTAGGTGTGTTTGTATAAATCATACCTTCATGAAATAAAGGTGCAACCTATCAATTCTATTGAAGCAATAATACAATTTAATCTAAGAATTGATAAATAAAGCATTTAACATTCCATGGATCTCTATCTAAGCATGGTATTAGATCTCTCAACCTTAATCTCCAAAAGTGATAGTCCTAGAATGAGAATTTGTGTAAGATGATGCCTAATCTAGCTCACAACTCTCAAATTGCCAATGCAATTCATTCTATTATGATCTCAATTGCTCAAAATATGCTCAAATGTGCTCTCAAATGCTTATGATCTTGCTGAATTTCTCTATAATAAGGATGCAATTGCTCATGAATGTATAGGATTGATAATCTCTAAAAATTCTTAGTATTTATAAGATTTCCCAAGGGTAGGGGGTAGAGTTAAGTTTATCATGATTTAGGCTTGGCTGAGTTGAAGGATTTCAAATGGTTTCAAATGGGGAGACCATTTAAATGGTGGTTTCAAGGTTGGGACAAAGAGACAAATTGAGTGATGAGGATTTAAAGTTCAAAAATGAGTGATCAAGATTGCAAAGTTTGGAGTGATCCATGTGCTTTCGATCCTTGATTCTCATTGGTTGTCCAAATTCTTGTCCCCTTTGTTGAAAGAAATAAGGATTTAATCAATTCAATTAATTAATTAATTAAATTAGCCATGTAAGGAATAAGGTTGATTTTTATTTTTTATTTAAAACTATACAATTAATTAATTGATTAAATCAATTATATAGCTTAGATTTATCCATTTTACGATTATATTTAATTAATCGATATATTTATTAATTGATCCTCTTATTTGATGAAATTTAGTCCCTTTTTATTTTGATCGGTCCATTTGATTTTATAAAATATCTTGTTGATTAATTAAAATACACCTGACCAAATTTAGGTGTCTACAAATGCCCCTCTTTGAATTGATGTGCAAAGCACATTGATTCAAAGAAAATTAATGTCCTGATCTTGATTGATTGATATCTGATACAAGGATGTCCGATGTAAAAATTTGATGTGAAACCTAATGCAAAATCTAATGTCGAACATGATGTGTAACCTGATGTGAATCTGAGGCAAAAACTTGATGACAAGAAACCCTGATGTGAAAACTGATGACAATGCCCCACTGATAGCAATTTGAAATTTTAGTGCCCTAGATTTTGTTCAAACTGTGATAACAACAATTTTTTGACCATATGATGCCCCCTCAAAAATTAAAATGAAATTGAAAGCAGAGGCAAAAATATATTTTTCACTTTTTACCCTGGATTTTAGCTCAGATTTTCTACCAGAAAAGGACAATGGTGGTCCCCATTCGCGAGGATCGGTTCAAGAAAGGCCACTAATTCCAGCAGAAAGAAAGAGGAGGGGAGCAAATGAATAGAAGAGATCATTGATCAAAGAGGCATTATGGACTTAAAATAGATCTGAAAATCTACAAGTTAAGTTTTATTAGTGAACAGATCATTTATTGTTTCAGTTTAACCATTGACTCAGAAAATCTCTTAACCGAGTGGAATTTAACAGTCCTTAATGTATTGAGATACTCAAGAGTATCAAAAGGTTTTTCTTGTTGATAGCATAGTGAATTCCCAATGTCAAAAGACTAAAAAATGGTTTTAAATCCTCTAATAAGGTCGCACTTAATAGTGTTTTTGTAACCTTTAACAGGGTTGGCTCTTCACCGAGCTCACTTTAGAAGAGTGAAATTTTTTGGTTACCGGTCCCAAGTGGTTTTCCCTTAACAAGGTTTCCACATTAAAAATCCATGTGTCAAATGTGTATATGGTTTCTTTCTTTGTTTTTTTCTTTACAAATTACTAAAACAGGATTGGTCAGTAAACACTAAGTTTATTTACTGATATTCAATAAAGGTTAGGAAAAGATAAACTGCTATTTGGTAAAGCTTAAGAAAATAATAAATAGTATGATCACCAAGAATTATATATATGTTAGATTTACACAAGGCATACATCTTGTAGGACTAAAGATATATAGAGGAATTATATATGTGATATAGAGTTGTGGTTGAATTATTGGATTAATTTTTGAGGCCACTGATTCACCCCCNCTGATTCCCCCCCCCCCCCCCCTCTCAGTTATTCTAACAGATGCAAGATCGAATGCTTGGTTTGAACAATGATATCCATCAAAGGTCCAAATAATTTCTCTCCTTTGAAGTTTTGAAAAATATCTTCTGTCATGTGACCAAAAATTAGCACTTATCAAATCCATTTGTATCAAAACCAATGCTTTTCCCCTAAGTGAAAATGAGATTGTGTAAATCTGGGCAAATGAAACCTAGTATGTGACAATGATTTAACAATGCAGCTCAAAGACTTTATTATGACTATGCACAAATGACAGATGCAATGAGGATATACAAATGAGATGATGAAAAGGAAATATGTACAAGTGCAACTAGATAAGACCTAAGGGATCAAAGAGTGTTTATTTTCTAGGTTTTCACCTTTTGGGTTTATTTCTCTTTTTCTTTTTTTTTCTTTTTTTTTCTACCAAGGCACCTATTGCTAGGTTTTCACCAAGGTGCTTTTCTCTTTCTTAATTTTTTTCTTGGATTTTTCTTTTTTATTTTTCTTTTTTTTTATATCATCAAGGTGCCTATTTGCTAGGTTTTCACCAAAAAACCATTTTTTTTATTTTTTGAATGTTTTGGCTTTCTTCATGCTCGATTATCCTCTTTTTATGCTTTTCTTCTTTTCCATTGTTTTTGAATTTTTTGATCTTTCTCATTTTTTTTGGATTTTGAACTTTTCTCATGTTTTTGGATTTTTGAACTTTTCTCATGTACAAAGAATGATGCTAAACTCATCGGATACACTCTCATCTGATACTCTTTCTTCCTATACTCTTTCATCTGATTAGATATAAAACCTCTTTAAATGGATGTTGTTAATAGGTTCTTGCAACTCATCACCTTCACAATCAGCTAGCTTGTATGTCCTCATTCCAAAAGAAGAAGTAATCACAAAAAGTCCAAGCCAATTTTTCTCCCATTTTCCTTTCTTTTCTCTCTCTTCTTGGTTTTTAGGGTTTTCCCTCAACACTAAGTCTCCCACTTTAAATTCTCTAGGTTTGATATGTTTGTTGTAATTCCTTGAGATTCTATTTTAATATACTTTCAAATGCTCATAATCTTGTGTTTAATGTTCTTCCAACAATTCCAATTGTTGAAGTCGGGCAACCCTATAATAATCATCATTTATTAACCCTTGTAATCAAACTCTTAAGGATGGGATCTCAACCTCCAAAGGTAGAATAGCTTATGCCACATAAACCAATGAAAATGGTGTAGCTCATGTTGGTGTTTGAATGCTTGTTTTGTGAAGGCGTTATATTTTTCCATTAGTATACACAAGGAAAAACATGATCTATACCATCAGTTTACACTACACTGACAAACAGGGCACAGCACTACCTAATGCCAAGGTTACCTGATACTACCAAGTTCAAAGCATCCTAACAAACACTATTTAGTCTTACCCGATGACAAAAAGGTTAAAGGAACTCGATGAGTAACAACAGTGAAACCTGATGGAACAGAAAAGAGAGGAACCTGATAGATGAAATGAACCCGATGATCAGTTAAACAAAGGAATGCTGAGAGACTTTTAGTTCAACCCAACGACCAAGAACCGACAGTCAGTTACATCCTGCAAAAAGTGGATCTGACTTTCCATGTCAGATATATCACTGAAGTTATATATATATCTTCTTGATTTGTTTTTAAATCCATTATGTGTGGAGGAAGCAATGTATTTATTATTGTTTTAATTAGTTTTACTGATTTAAAACATGCAAACTAAAGATCAAGGTCAAGTTGTAAACCTTGAATCTAAGGGTTAACATTGTAATGTGTGATTCTAAGATAGGTCAAATACTTGTATAAATAGATGCTCAATCTATTGTGAACATGTTGTTGTTTGATGAATATTGTAGCCACTAAGAGCATCTAAGGACCAGACAAGAGATTTCATGCACAAGGACATAAACGGATCAAATCAGTTTCAAGAATAAGAACACAGGCTACCAACAAGTAGATAAAGGTATTAATCAATCACTATAGGTGATATTCTTATTCTGAGAGCTTTAATGGATCTATGATCAGAAATTATAGATTGCATACTGTCAGGTCAAACATACGTGCTCATTCTAACAAGTGTAGTACACTTAAGAATCCTTTCAAGAAACGTGGACCTAACAGTCCTATTGTAAATCTCTTAACCAAGTGCACACTTAAATCATTGTTGCTAAAGCTCTTAACAGAGTAGATCTTAACTAGTCTCCACTTCAATACTCCTAAAAGGGTAGATCATCAGAAGTGATCAATTGTAAGCCTTTACTGGCTCCCTTCCATTCTGTAGATAGTGAAGTTTTTTGGGTGTCATCCTCATCACAATTTTTACTTCCTAATAGGAGTTTTCTTTGATATCATATCTTGTGTTATGTGTTTATTACTTTCATGAATGTTTCTATGAATATTGCAAACAATTAAAGATTATGAATTAATTCTCCATGCATAAGAAAGAACAACAATAATGGTTGGTAAAATAGTAAAGAATGATTGCTAATGATGAATGGTGAAAAGAGTTAAAAGTTTTAAAGGTACTGATTCACCCCTCCCCTCTCAGTACTACTTCCCATTAATCCCAACAATTGGTATCAGATCCAATTCTCTTCTTGGAAATCTTAAAGGCTTAAGAGCAAAGATCTTACAATGGAGAAGTACAAACTTGATAAGAATATTGAGAACAAAAAGCTTGAGATACAAATGTTCTATGAATAGTATAAAAAAGTGAGAGTCAAGATGAGAGAGCTGTTGGATGATAGGAAAGGTATGGAAACCCAGAACAATGAAAAGGATTATCAAGAAGAAGAGATTCAATATTTATTTGAATCTTCAGGAACAAATACAAGTAATGCATTAGATACATTAGAAGAGAACATCACAAGTCTATAGGAGATCAATCAACACCTGACAGAACAAATAAAGATGTTGCAAATTGGTAAAGAGACATAGATGGTAAGAATGATTGATGTGATGAGTTATGCTAGACAAGCTAAAACAGAAAGAACTCTAGCTATTGATGAAAGGAGGAAGATTACAGAGAAACTACAAGAGAAGGAGTCAGAAATTCAAAGACATGTTGAGCATCACCATGAGATTACAAAATAGATTTTTCTTATGAGTCAAGAAGCAAACAAAATGAATATAGAACTCATTGAAAGAGTACAGGCTATCGGTGAACTAAGAGAAGAGAATGAAAAACTAAAGCATGCGGTTAGAATTCAGCAATAGCATAATGAAGTTATCAGAAAGGATAAAGAGAGAAATAAAATAATGGATGATTTTCTTGAAGGACAATGAAGAGTCAACAACAACGGTCTAGGATTTACAGAAAATGGAGAATCACCAAATCAAGCCAATCCAAAGAATGTCTATGAAAATCGAAGACCAAGAAAGCTGACATGCAAGCACTGTGGAAAGCAAGGCCACACATAAAATGTGTGTAGAGGAAAAATGAAAGGTATTCCTAAATCTAAATCTTCGTTCATAGGATTCTATTATAAATGTAACAAGAAAGGACATAAAGCATATGAATGTAAGTCCAAAATGGAACAACCAAAGAAGGAAACCTACATGGACAAATATTGTCCTACATGCAAGAAGAATGGGCACACAACTAATGAATGTTGGAAAAAGGAAAGCATGGAAGCCTAAAGGTCAAGAAACTCCCTATCAACCAAAGAGAATCGGTAAGCAATATGTATGGGACTACAATACTTGGACAAACTATACGGCATAGGGTAGATATGGCCAAATTGCTGCAAACTGCATGAGGGCATGGACCAAAAGGTCTAGAGGATGGTCAAACCCTAGAATGGAATGCTTACACTATCACAAATTTGGTCATCTCAAGAAAGATTGCAAAGACCAAATGACAGAGACAAGAACATGTCCCAATGGAAACACCATTGAAGATATCCGAAGGGCTAGAGATAAAATGTGGAGAAAAGCTTCAAGCGATGATGAAGCTGGACCAAGAAATGTAAATGGTGACACCCCATCCAATGGATCTAATGACATCACCACCCCCACTTAAGTTGAACAAGTAAGTATGGAACTGCACTATACCAAGTCATATTTTGCATCAGTTCCATTATACAAATTCATACATAGTCAAAATCTGCATAAATAAAGATGCATATTATGTTACTTGTTACAATTCTGAGAAAACAACCCCGTCGATATACACATACCAAAAATCATTGGTGAACATAATTGATGAGTTTTTTACACTTACCAGAAAT
This sequence comes from Thuja plicata, assembly GCA_018584345.1. Taxonomy (NCBI): domain Eukaryota; kingdom Viridiplantae; phylum Streptophyta; class Pinopsida; order Cupressales; family Cupressaceae; genus Thuja; species Thuja plicata. Next base: position 703,409 of record MU226082.1, read on the forward strand.
TTTCGGTCAACACATAAAATGGTTAAGTTACCAATGTAACCTGACACCCGTCGATAAGGAAGCAAAGTTACAAAGTTGTGATGACAGAATACCGATATCCATCAGTAAAAGAAAAATTATTAACAGTCATCCTGAGCATTCTGAGAACATCGATGATGATTTTGAAAGTCTTCCCGACAGACTTCGTCTTCATGACCCAACGAGTAGTTGAGCATTTATGACAAGACTTAGGGCAAAAGTCTATAAATAGTTGACAGAAGAACTTCATTTTGCACCCACGATTTGAAGAGAAAGCAGAGCAAAAAATAGAACAATTAAAGAGAATTCAGAAAAGAGACCTCGACTCGATCCAAGCACACAGCAAATATATCTTTCACCAATTCACAGATTGAAGTAAGTATTGAGGGCACCGAAAGTACTTTGTCATTATTTTTCAAGAAAGCCCTAAATTTCAAGAAAGCCCTAATATTTGAAAAATAATGGCAACCACCTCAACAACTGCTAACATCAACAGTGATAAGAAGAATTTGGTTAGGTTAATCAAGAATAACACCTGTGTAGAGCCAAAATACAAGATATGCCCAGAGATTTCATCGCAACCCGATGAAACTGGCACATTTTCTTAGATTCCACCTAGGGTTTTGCTGATAGAGGACGTAAGGTCCTATATTCACTGTAAGATTGTTGAAATAGGTTATCTAGAGATGGATGAATCTTACAAGAAGCTTTGTGATGAAGAATGCAACCTAAAGGAAGAGCATAAACACTTAGAGGTTAAAGAGATAACCAATGCCCTATATTTCTCGGGGGACTTCAAGACCGACTGGATTAGGTTGGTACTTAGTAGAATGCATGATTAGAAGTTGTGGTTGGATCAACTCAAAAAAATAACTAAGGATGTCCTTCATGCTAGCACTGGCTATCCAATAACTGACAATCCTAAGGCTCACAAACATCCTTCCAGGCGAGAAGTTGAAAAGCTTACAAAAGTTTGATGGGATAATAGGGGTCTAAAAGTGAACACCATCACCGACGAAGAAATGAGATTCAGTGCTTGTGTGATTGGTTACAAGATCTTTCAAGTAAGAAAACTGGACAACATATCATCAACATCAGTAAGAATAGCTTACAAATTAGTGACAAAGGGCATACAGATGGATCTATGTGAGATCCTGTTGAAATCACTTGATGAGAACATGAACACAATAAGGTCTGCAAAGACTAACACATGTAAGTTTGGCTCACTTATCATGTGTATATTTTTCTACTTTCAAGAATACTTTCCCTCAGTTGGAAAAGTGAAATGGGACTCTACTAAGCCAGTGACACTACATATTAGTGAACTAATTAAGTCACTAGGAGATAATTTTGAATCTGTTATGACTGCATACTTCCCTGAATTCAAGGAAAAGATGATTGAAAGAACAAGGATCCCTAAGAAACTGATAGAAAAACATAGGGATGAAATATGTTTTATGGTAGATACACATTTCACCCACATAAAACCAGTTGTACCAAGGACAGCTTTGTTAGCACCACTGGATTATGAAATCAACATAGATCAAGCTACAAATGCAATTGATGCATTGATCAATGAGCCCATTGACAGAAAACAACCAAGATTTGGAACCTATTAAGAGGCCAGATCAAAGATAAAAAGAGGCCTAGAAATTAAAAATACTTTCAATAAGAAGAATAAGTTGGTCAAGAATCTTAAAAAGATTCTATCAGTAAATGAGGAGGAACAAGAACAAACTGAGAAAAATGATGAACAGGGTACCATCGGTGAAGGGCATGATGAACAGAAATCAGACTCTAAGGAAACTGAATCTAATACACCTCCACCTCCTACAAAGAAGCAGAGGACAAGGAGTCAAACTTCTAAGACCGATACCACACCTCTTAATAAAGGTCAAGTAAGGACCTATAAGAGGAAGCAGTCATCAAAACAAACAAAGCAAAAAAATGTGAAGACAACACCTACAAAGAGGAGAAAAAGATTTGTTAGGACAAAAGATGACATAGAAGACACAAAAGATGATGAGCCTGATGTGACAAAGAAGAATTTAAGAAATCTAACAATTGATGAGGTTGCTGAATCTATTGTTGCATCTAACACAATGCATGACAAGAAAACTAGACAATGGGATACACTCAAACCAAAGGACCAAGATAAGATACAAGATGCCATAATAAGGGCAATGGTCAAGTAAAAATATGTACCAGCTAAATTTGTCAACCAAATACCCAAGGAGATGGGTAAGAAAATATCTCAACAATGGTCATATGCTCTACAGACCGAAAGAGAAGCAAGGGAGAGGGTACTTGTTACACTTATGCCTCCCAAATCTAAGGTTGAAGAAATCAAATAAATTATGAAGAAGCACTCAGGCAAGTTTGTAGCCAAGATAAGGGCTTACAAAGTGATAGAAGATAAGTTCATAGAGCTGGATACAATGACCGAGACAAAATGGAGACAAGTCCTAGATCTTCTAGCAGAGTCAACAAGTTGTGAGGAAAAATTACTTCTCACCAAAACACCTCATAGAGAGGAGGAGAAAGACAAGGCAAGTCCTCAGCACATTGCTTTGGACAATGTTGAAGATATGGAGCCAATAGATTTGGACAAGGTAATGGATGAACTTGAAATTCAAGACATCACCAATTATCACTCTGATAAAGATCCATAGAAGAAATATGATGTAATATTCATAACACTTAAGGATCGGGGAAGGAAACAAGAATTGAAGACATCAGAGGATAAAGAAATGAATGGTGTTGATGACACATGGTAGGACACTTCAATCATTGACACAAAAAAACCAGACCCTACAGAGAAAATACAAATAGATGAGGATGTCACTGCCCAAAAAGACCAAACCAACGAGCAGGACGCCACTCTAGATAAAGCCCAAGCTAGCACACAAAGAAATATGCCAGTATTGATGAAGGCAATCAATATACTAGAGGGTAATTAAGGATCTACTATAGAGGATACAAGCACACCCGAGGACAAGGGTGATGCTGAAGCAAAAGACACAATAGATGATACAAAGGACACAACTACAGAGAAAGATACAACTGATAATCAGAAAGATAAATCTACTAATCAGAGTAAAGAAGAAACACAAAAGGTAGAAGAGGACATGTAGAAACATAAGAGTGAAGAAGCAAAGAAAGATGAGCTAGAAAAGAAAATAGAAGAAAAATCTATAGAGTCACCCAAGGTTGATGGAGAGACATCTTCACAAAAATGACAGGTGCACCCCGAGCAGAAAACACAAGAAGCTTCATCAACAAAGCCTTCACCAAGCACTTCAGACAGGAAAAATGAACTAGCAATGGTAGTTCATACATTTGTGTCCCTACAACTCTCAAAGAAGAAGAAGAGCAAGCATAACAATCCAGCAACTCTGGATGAAATCATTGAGATTCCAGTTTGTGATCTCAGGACATTGGATCCAACTGAATTGACCAAGTATGCAAGACTCTGTGAGAGGAAGGAAATGCAATACAAACTAAGAAAAGCCACAAAATAGGCAAAGGTACTTGAAGTAGCAAGAGGAATACTTCAACAAATATTACCTGATGTAGATGTTGATCAAACAGCCCCAATGCTTAGTCAATTATTAGTACTCACAGATGCAATCACATCTCAAAACATAGATGTTGAGAAGCTCATGGAAGAAAGACTTGAACAGAAATATGAGTTCAAGCTAGTAGAAAATATAAGCCAGGAAGTGGCATTGGAAAAGGTAAAGCTTTCTGAATTGGTTAGCACGATAGATCTTATAATCTTAGAAGCTATAACCTTGATAAAAAAATTATGCACGCTTGATCAACTCACTCAGGAGTATACTGACAAGATAGCACAAATAGATGCTGATCTTTAGAAAAGTGCACAAAGTCTCATGAATAGTGAAGAGGCAATAAAATTGCACAATGAGCAGCTAAAGCAAGCACAGAAATTGAGACATGACATACAGATTGGAGAGACAAACTTTAGAGATGAGGTAAATGAGCTACAAGCACAACTCTTACTAACACTCTCACTACTGCAGAAACATATGACAGAGGCAAATGCACTAATTTCCACCCCATAAATGTCTTTCCTAGATAGCATTTATGATATGCATGCAAGACTAGAACTAGAGCACATGGCACTAGAACTCCTAAAATAAAAATGGAAGAAATTGCTCGAAGACATCAAGAACACCCATTCACATATTCTTGACACATTGTAAGTTGCACATTTTTGTCACATTTTTTGCATCATATAATTTTTACATTTTTTCATGAGTATCAAATAAAGGGGGAAGTGATATGTACAATCACAGTAAAAGAAGGGGTAAGTGAAAGGAGGAAATAAAATGTACAATCAAACATTTGAAAGAGAAAAGAACATGGAATGTATAGTACAAAGGCAAGTATACATGTACATATATACTTATAATATACTGATGCATACAGTTAGGGGGAGTCATATAATGACAAGGATATAAACATGGTGTACATACTAAACACTTTAGTATTATGCACATATCAGTTTTTGATAATAATGTCAAAGGGGAGATTGAAGGCACTATATTTTTCCATTAGTATACAAAAGGAAAAATATGATCTACACCATCGGTTTACACTACACCGATAAATAGGGAACAACATTACCCGACGCCAAGGTTACCTAATACTACCAAGTTCAAAGCATCCTAACAAACACTATTCAGTGTTACCCGATGACAAAAAGGTTAAAGGAACCTGACAAGTAACAACAGTGCAACCCGACAGAAAAAAAAAGAGAGGAACCCAACAGATGAAGAGAACCTGATGATCAGTTTAATAAAGGAACGCTGAGAGACTTTCAGTTCAACCCAACGACCAATAACCGACATTCGGTTACATCCCGTAAAATGTGGATCTGACTTTCCACGTCAGATATATCACTGAAGTTGTATATATAGCTTCTTGATTTGTTTTTAAATCCATTATGTGTGGAGGAAGCAATGTATTTATTATTGTTTTAATTAGTTTTACTGATTTAAAACATGCAAACTAAATATCAAGGTAAGGTTGTAAACCTTGGATCTAAGAGTTAACATTGTAATGTATGATTCTAAGATAGGTCAAATACTTGTATAAATAGATGCTCAATCTATTGTGAACATGTTGTTGTTCGATGAAGATTGTAGCCACTGAGAGCATCTAAGGACCAGACAAGATATTTCATGCACAAGGACAAAAATGAGTCAAATCAGTTTCAAGAACAAGAACACAGGCTACCAACGAGCAAAGAAAGGTATTAATCAATCACTATAGGTGATATTCTTATTTTGAGAGCTTTAATGGATCTGTGATCAGAAATTATAGATTGCATACAGTCAGGTCAAGCATATGTACTCAATCTAACAAGTGTAGTACACTTAAGAAATCCTTTCAAGAAAGGTGGACCTAACAGTCCTATTGTAAATCTCTTAACTGAGTGCACACTTAAATCAATATTGCTAAAGCTCTTAACAGAGTAGATCTTAATCAATTTCCACTTTAATACTCCTAACAGGGTAAATCATTAGAAGTGATCAATTGTAAGCCTTTATCGGCTCCCTTCCATTCTGTAGATAGTGAAGTTTTGTGGGTGTCATCCCCATCGCAGCTTTTACTTCCTAACAGGAGTTTTCTAGGCTATCATATCTTGTGTTATCTATTTATTACTTTCATGAATGTTAAAAACAATTAAAGATTATGAATTAATTCTCCATGTATAAGAAAGAACAATAGTAACGGTCGGTAAAATAGTAAAGAATGATTTCTAATGATCAATGGTGAAAAGAATTAAAAATTTTAGAGATACTGATTTACCCTTGCCCTCTCAATACTACTTCCCATTAATCCCAACAGTTCTATAGGCCCATAATGTCGGGTTTATTTTTATGTGTCAATATCTTCCCGATTTGTCAACCGATCTTTTCAATATTTTGAGGATATTCTTATTTTTAGCTTCGGCTAGTCCATTACCTTGAGGATAGTAAATGGAAGAAGAATGGTGTGTTATATGAAAGGTCTCACATAATTCATCCACATATTTATTATTGAATTATTTCCCATTGTCTGTGATAATGGCATGAGGAATATCATATCTATACATGATGTGAATGAGAATAAATGTAGAGATCTATTTTCCCATTGCAGTTGTCAAAGGTACGGCCTCTACCCATTTTTAAAATATTTTGTTATTGTTATTATGTGTTTGTGACCATTGGAAGAAGGTGGGTAAATCATTCCAATAAGATAAAATCCACATTGGTAAAATGGCTGTGATGTAATGAATGGGTGTAACTCTTGTGCAGGCACATGAATCATGTCTCTGTGATATTGGCATTTTGAACATACTTTAACAAAGTGGCTAGCATCCTTTTCTAAGGTTTTCCAAAAATACCCCATACGAAGGATTTTCTTTCCTGGGTTTAACCCACTCAAATGAGACCCACAAATACCCTCGTGAACATATCTTAAAGCTAACTTTGATTCCTCGTCCTCTAGACACCTAAGTAGCATTCCTTCAAGACCTTTGTGATATAATATTTTAGATAGGATAGTGTAATGAGTCTCTTGGTGTATAAAGTGTCATTTTTGGGTACAGGTTTGGTCTAAAGGTAAAAATTGGTCTTTTCGATAAGTAAAAATGGGTACATACCAAGGTGATTCATGTCCATTTAGAAGGAAAAATGTTTGAGTTTCAGGTAGGTCAAAATCCGGCTCCACCAACTCTTCCACCAAGAATTCGTACCTAGCATTCTGATCAGGCATTTGAAGTAGTGAAGCCAAAGTAGTCGTAGCATCTATTTCTCTATTCTTATCCCTTGGGATTTTCTCAAATGTGATCAAGACAAATTATTTCTTCCATTCATCTACCATCCTTTTGTATGGCATCAATTTTTCATCCTTAGTTTGATACTCATCATTAATTTAATTGATGACCAATTGTGAAACCCCGTATACTTGCAGTTCTATGACGTTCCATTCTAAATCCATTTTAATGCCTATGACTAGAGTTTCATATTCTACAATGTTGTTGGTGCATCAGAATAAAAGTTTGTAAGACTTAGGAATGGTGTATTCTTGTGGTGTAATCAATAGAATTCTAGCTCTTGAACCATGGTGAGTGTAGGATCTGTCAAAATATAATTTCCATGCTTTGGCTTCCACATTTACTATCTCTACATCTGGAAATTCTACTTGAATAGGATGAGTAGAAACTAAAGGATTTTCATCTAATTGATTAGCTATGACTTGTCCCTTGACATATTTTTAGTCCACATACTCAATGTCAAATTAACTAAGTACCATCACCCATTTAGCAATTCTTCTTGTAAGAGCTATTTTACTAATCAAATACTTTAATGGGTTAATTTTGGCAATCAACTTAACCTTGTACATCAACATGTAATGTCATAGTTTTTGGGAGCCAAAAACTACCGCTAGACAAGCTCTTTCCATGAAGCTATAATTCAAATCATACTTGATCAAAGTTTTGCTTAAGTAATAGATAGCTCTTTCTTTTCCTTCATCATCCTCTTGAGCCATAAAAACCCCTAAAGATTGCTTTGTTTCTTAAATGTATAATAATAATGGATTTCCTTTGATGGGAGGCATCAAAATGGGTGGATTAACCAAGTAAGTCTTCAATAGAGTGAAAGTTTTTCACATTCATCATCCCACGTAAAAATGGTATCCTTATGTAACAATCTTGTGAAGGAGTGGCACTTTTCTGCTAATTGAGAGATGAACCTCCTAATAGATTGAAGTATTCCTTGGAGTGACCTCAAATGAATAATTTTTTTGGGTGTTTCAATTTCCATGATTTCTTTCACTTTTTTCGGATCCACTTCTATCCCTTTTGCTGAAACTATGTAGCCCAATAGTTTGTCGGATTGAACACCAAATGCACATTTCTTTGGATTTAACCTTACTTTAAATTACTCCAATCTTGTAAAAAAAAATTCTAGTATATGTAGATGGTCTTTTCTTTCATGTTACTTTGCTAAGATATCATCCACATATTCTTCTAGGAAAGTATGCATCATGTCCTGGAAGATGGTTGTGATTTCCCTTTGATAAGTTGCTCCAACATTTTTGATGTTGAAGGGCATAACATTCCAACAAAAAGTACCCCAAGGGAAAGTGAAAGTGGTCTTTTCTTGATCCTCAGGTGCAATTATAATTTGATTGTAGCCACTAAATATATCCATCAATGAAAATATAGAATGACCTGTCGTCAAATCCACTATAGCATCAATGCTAGGTAATGGAAAATCATCCTTAGGGAAAGTAAGGTTAAGATCTCCAAAATCTGTGCATACTCGAATGGATTTTTCATGTTTACTAACAATTACAATATTAGAAATCCATTCTACATAATCTATGACTATTATGAAGCCAACTTTTAATAAATTTTCCAATTCCACCTTAACCAATAAAGTCAGATGGGGATGCATTTTTCTCAACTTTTGCTTTACAGGTTTTAAGGTGGTGCATTATGAAACTTGGATCCAATACTAGCATGTCTTCATATGAACATGCAAAGTTGATTTTCTTTGCTTGAAATAATTTGATGTAGTCTTCCATTTTTGTTTAAGTCAATGAAGCTGCTAGATGAATAAATTTAGGTTCCAATTCGGTTCCAATGCTGACCTTTTATGTTGGCTCAATGAGGATAGGAGGTATCTCTTCTACATTTTTAGGTAAAGTATCCAATCTCTCTTCCTTAGGTGCCACATTTGGGTTTTCACCTTTGGAAACATCTTTTATTTTTACTTTTTGGGGGTCTAGTACTTCCACATGGTGATTTTCACCACTAGACCTTTTCATTTTTTCACTTTTTTTCTTTATATTATGGATTAAGAGAATGGACCCTTGCCTCCATCATCATGTCCGGATTGAAATCATTGGTGAAAGATGGATCAACCACATTAAGGTATTGGACCATAGCATTGTCATTAGGAAAATAAAGTAGGTCATTAGGTGTGGTTAAGTCCCAATCAATAAGCTCAAGATGAATAAGGGCTAAGGATTCATTAGGTAAGTTTTCATTTGAAGGGTTCAAGGACATGACTTCATTTGAGGGTTCATACATTGTATCACTCAATTCAATAACATGTGCTTGTTCGAGGTGTTCCATAGAAGTCAAATCAAAATTCTCTTCACTAAAATCCTTGTGGATTTCCATGGGAAAAAATGTGTGTGGATTAAATCTACCATTTGAATCAACCCCCCCCCTACCCTCGCCCCACAAAGGTACCCAAGGTTCACCTATCCATTGCTTTTCACTAGATGCTTGTCCTACATTTGATTCTTGAGAAAAAATTGGTACATGTGTAGAACTTGACCCTTGATCCACATTGGCTTGATTTTTTGCATTAGGTATAGTAGCATATGTTAGAATTCAAAGAATTCATAAGCCAAGATCATCTACATGCAAAATAACTTGTTACAAAAGAAAATCTTGGAGATAAAAATGTTCTGAAAGACAAAATATTCATTTAGATAGGGAATACAAAATACAAAGAGATCAAACCTTATGAAGGTGCTCAAAACCCTAAAAGGGAAACCTTAAATGGGAAAAATCTAGGTTGCATAATAATAATTAGTTATTATATGCCTAAAGTTTAGCTTAAGTGAAATAGAGAATAATAAGTGACTTAATAATTAAATCAAGATGACTTAATTAATAAGTGGAATCACTTTATTACTCTAACATCCCCCTTAAGATAAACTTAGGGAGAAACCAAAAACCTAGAAACAACTTCTGAAAGAAGGAAAATGGGTCCCACCAACAAGGTATGATTAGGTACCCAAGTACAAACAAATCTTTGTAAAGAGGAGAAAAGGAGAAAACCCAATGGGAAAAACCCCTCTTCAAAAAGAGATGAAGCCTAGTGAAGGACTAAAGAATCCTCCAAACTAGAGAATATCATAGAAAATAGGAACAAAGAAAGAACATGTATAACACCTCTGAAGCATGAAGCTGCAAACACTGTGGAAAAGTAACTGTTGGAGCCTCCACTATAATAGAACATGATTAGGTAGAGACGACTGTAAACAAAGTCTAAAGAGCTAATCAATCGAGTCAAGGAGGAATTAGAACCAACAGGGGATACCCCCCCCATAATGTTGAGCAGGGAGAGGTATGACATGTACGCTAAAATAGACTGCCAAGAAACACTGCATGATGAAGAACGTACAAACACATATAAAGGATGGTGTCATGGAAGGAACACTCACTTGAAAAAGGTAGATGGAAAACAAGGCAAACATCAAACCCGCCATGGAACTTTATAATATAGTACAAGTACAATCAAGCACAAAATGTGCAGGATCCCAAACATGCATCAGATGACACTTTATCTCAATGTGTTTGCAAGAAATGCTATAGAAAAAAATGTCTACAATATTTAGGAATGACAGAAATTTGTAGAAACATGAATAATAGAAAAAAGAAGTCATCCCATGCACGAAAAGTGATCCCAAGACCTGGAATAGCCAAGATATCCACCAGATTGCAAAAAAAAAAAAAAAAACTCAATAAAATATACTTGGACCAAATTCTGGTAATGAGACCCATACAAGAAGAAGGAGAACGGAATCAGATTTCCGCTGCCATGTGAAAGTTGAAAAATGGAGTCCATAGAAGAAAGATAGAGTGACTGGAGTGCAAAATGGAACCTTGAGTTTGACTGGAAAAAAACCCTATAAGACAAACAAATTAGAAAACCAAACTTGGAGAATCAGGTTGGGCTTGGAACCATCTTTCCGATGATATCTCATTTTCCGAAAAATGATATCGTATGCGCAAAATATGAGAAAAAAACCACAAGGTGCTCATTATGAAAAAAAAAGGGCAAGTTGTATGATAGGTTGGTGGCCATAAAATTTAACCTAGATCTCAGACATATGACTACTGACATCAGCGGCATGAAAACCTAGGCAAATTTTCTCCCAATTGTTTTTTACATGCAAAATTTGGAAAAAAAATTATTTTCTCTCTCCTCCATGCAACAAAGGGCATGATTTTTGAGGCAGTGCCAAAATTGAGGCAGCATGGAAATTGAGGCGGAGGAAAAATTGAGGTGGCTTTTTGCCTCATAAAACGTGCCAAGGGTTGTGCACACAAAAATAGGGCCCAAATTTCAACTTTGTCCAAATAGGACATGCCTTATATGAAAATGGGGGTTTTGGGGCATTCCAAATGCAACCCAGATGTCAATTTTTGCCCAAAATTATCCAAAAAATAAATCCTCCAAAAATCCACACAAAAAAATGCAGAAAAAACTTGAAACCCTCAGAGATCCAAAAACTTCAAAAAATCAAGAACAGACAGCAGCAACAAGGCTTTGATACCATGTTAGAATTCAAAGAATTCATAAGCCAAGATCATCTGCATGCAAAATAACCTATTACAAAAGCAAAGCTTGCAGACAAAAATGTTCTGAAAGACAAAATATTCATTCGGAGAGGCAATACAAAATACAAAGAGATCAAACCTTATGAAGGTGATCGAAAACCTAAAAGGGAAACCCTAAAGGGGAAAAATCTAGGTTTGCATAATAATAATTAATAATATAATTAATTATTATATGCCTAAAGTTTATCTTAAGTGAAATAGAGAATAATAGGTGACTTAATAATTAAAACAAGATGACTTAATTAATAAGTGGAATCACTTTATTACTCTAACAGCATAGGTATGAATGACATCTACCTCGTTGTTGTGACAAGAATCTTTGGATAGGGAGTCCCATTCATATTCTTTGGATTCATCTTCACTCTCAGATTCTAACATATGTACATGCTCATAAGAATCATGCCTAGAGCTTGAACCAACTTCTTTCTCTTGATACCCTATTCCTGATTTCTCATCCTTTGACCTACAAGGAGGTTGGATAGGTTCTAGAAAGCCTTTATTTCTAAATCCTAAGGGTCCTCTTCCCTTATATCTTATCTTTTTCATTATTTGAAATCCCTTGCCATATTGATCAGTTTGGATGTTGACATGTTGCACTCTTTCAATGGGAACATTTGAATTATCCTCATCTTTATAAATCCCTTGTAAAACTATGTTATATTCCTTTTCCATGGCTGATTGGTCACTCTCTCTTACAAAATGAGAGTTTTATTTTTGAGGTGGATGAGAATTTGAAGGTTTCCCATGTGTTTTTGGGGAAGTTGGTAAATCAAATAGGGAAACAGAATATTCCCCCACTCCTTTTGAATTGATTTTGCATTTTTTTGAAAATGTATGCATCATCTCACTCATCTTTTGATAGTTATCCTTCTTTGTTTGTTCTCTTTCATCCTTATAAGGTCTCAAAATTTCTTCCTTTGGTGTAAAAACTTTGACTAAATTTTCATTGCAACTTTGACCCTCATAACTAACTTTCTCTTTTCCCTTAGTTGATGTAGGTAAGTTAGTTTCATTAGGATTTGAAGTAGATGTAGCATTTAATGTTGAATTAGGACCTTCCTCTTTGGTTTCTTCAATGATGACACTAGGAATAACTCCTTCCCTATTATGTGGAACAAATAACTCATGAGGAGGTTTCACCATATTGCAATATTGAAAGGGATTAGAATCTCCTCCAATAGTTATTTCTTCACCCATGTATGGAAACTTGATACATTGATGATAGGTTGAAGGCACTGCTTGCATCTCATGAATCAATGGCCTTCCCAATAAAATATTATAAGTTAATTTCATGTCAAGGACTTAACAAATGGTATCTTTCTTGATAGGACCCACTTGAATGGGAAAAACCACCATTCCTTCAGAGGATGTTTCCTCCTCATCATAAGCCTTTATAGTGATTTGTTTCTTGGGATCAATAGATGGCTCGGTTAACCCTAAAGCTTTGACTAGGTTCAAGGTACAAATGTTTAGACTGACTCCTCCATCAATGAGGACTTTTTTAAAAAGGTGTTTTTGAATCAAAACCTCTATATGCAATGGGAGGTTTTGAGGGTGGTTTATTGACATGTCATCTTGCTCTAAAAATGATAAGAAATGAGGTGCTATGAGATGACCTGCCATGTTTGAAAACCTTTCCTCCTCCAAATTTTCAGGAACGGTAGTTTCCACAAGAGCTTTCTCCAAGATTTCTTTGTGATTAGGAGAAAGTTTTAATATCTCCACTATGGAAATTTAAGCTGGATTTTTTTGTAGTTGATCCACTAGACTATAAGGCCTTGTTGAAGAAGATTCTTGTTTGGCCAAAGTAGTTGCTTGTGTAGGACCAAAATTTCTAGGGGTACTTCTTTGTAAGTTAATTCATGTTGCTTTCCCCCTTGTAACAACATTAGAGGTATCCTTGTGATTTTGTTCCTTTATTACCACAACATTGACAGTACTATCATGTCCAGATAGGTCATTAATAGTATTGTCATAACTATGGGCAAAGTTAACATTATTATTACCTCTTGAGTTTTTTCCATTGTTACCTCCATTAATAGCATTTGAAGATTCACCTTTCTCATGATTGAAGAAAGGGGTTTTGAATTTTATGTGATCTTCATTGTTTTGATGTCCTTCCACTTTAATCACACTATTATCAATAAGGTCTTGCACCACATGTTTCAAGTGCATGCAATCATTTGTCTTATGTCCTCGATTTCTATGATATTCACAATGATTGGACTCACTCCACCAAGAAGGTTTCACTTGTGGTTTGTAGGGTTGAGCCCTAGGAAATTCAATAATCTTATTTGCAATGAGGGTTCTTGATGTATTTTCAAGCGATTCACCTAAGATTGTGAACTTTCTTCTAGGCGATGGAGCAAAGAAGGGTTTAGGCTTGTTAGCCTCTTGATTGTTCCCAAAGTTTTTATTGTTTTTATTGTTGAAAGGAACTTTTGGTGCTTGACTTACATTATTAGCTTGATTGGATCCTCTTGTGAGATGAAATGGAGTGGCCTTCAAGTTGTTTTCTTCCACAACTCCATCATTAACCACACCTTTGTTATTATTCTTCATCCAAAACTGGTTGTTGTTAGGAGGAGCCCTATTTTGATTGTTTTTGGAAGTATTATTATTAGTATTCTTATTATCCTTGTAAAGTTTGAGTTCTCCACTTTTGACCAATACTTCCTCCATAGTAACTCCATTTTTTATCAAGTCTTGGAAAGACCTAGGGCATTGTAACCTCAACCGATAGTTCATTTTTTTTTCAATCTATTGATTAAGATATTCATCTTTTCCTTTTCGGGCATGCTTCTAGGGTATCTAGAAAATACCGCTCTCCATATTTGTAGGAAAATCAGGAATCCTTCTCCCTCATGTTGTTTGGTATTACATAAATTAATCATCATGACCTAATGTTTGTTATTATATGAGTAGAGTCACAAACTTGGAATCCAATTCCTCAAAAGTGTGAATTTCGGAGGGTAACTTGGAAAACCACTCCATTTCCATGCCTCCTAGGATTCTTGGGAATAACCTCATTAAATATGTTTTATCATGCATGAACTCCAAGCTTAATGCACAAAACTCCCTTAAGTGATCTTAAGGATCGAATGCTCCTTCGTATTTATCATACTTAGGTAAAACATAATTGCTAGAAAATGGAACCATAATTAATGTCTTGTCAAATGGGATTGGACACAATGCTTCTATAGTGAAGGGTTTAGGATCCATCATTTCCTTCATATTTTCCAACTGAATTTGGAATAACTTAAACTATTTTTTCATGATGTCAATAGGGTTGGTTGCATCTTCTTTTTCTTTAATTTATTAACATCATAGTTATGAGGGAGTTTAGTCCCTGGTTGTGCTAGGTCTACAAAATATTTTTCCCTATCTCTTTCCAATACTTTCTCCATGAGTTTCATGAAGAATGGGCTTTGTACCACTTCATTAACTTTCTCTTTGGTAGCCTCTTCATCATTAGGGTCAATATTCCTCCATTATTATTTTCTACACCTTGGTTGTTAGGGTCAACTCCTATTCCATCAGCCCCATTATTATTGACCTTTCCATTTTAATTAGTGTTAGTGTTATCCTTTTTTGTGAGGTTAATGAGGTCAGGATCCATGTTTCCAAATGGAAAATCCATGTTTGGTTCTACCTCTTTTGTTGGTCCATTCAGTTGTTGTGAAGAAGTAGAGGTATCACTAGGAAAAGGAAGTTCTTTCCTTAGATATGTTTTGTTTGACTGCAAGGTAGACTTGATGTAGTACAATCGAGGGAAAGATGGCATGAGCATAGACCACTAAATCTTGGCTTTTATCACTTGTTGATCACTCGCTAAGTGATTTTGAATTGTCCAACAATGAGAGATTCTGATCAAAGTAAAATGTTGAACAGGTAGAAAATCCAAATGGGTATCCAGATATGAAATCATTTTTTTCCAAACCCTCAGGAAATGCCCCTGTTTTAGTTTCTCATTCTATACGCACAACTTATTTTGTGTATACGTGAGACTTCACTGTTGTGTACACGTGTACTGGAAAGAACTTACACACAACTTCAGCAGATTGTACGTGTTGTTTAATTATTAGCACACACAACTTGACTTTTGTACGTGCAACTTTGAGTGTCTACGTGCAATTTTAATCTTGGTAAGCGCAACTTCAGTTTGTTTATGTGAAACACAAATGTTGATACACGTGAGTATAATGTTGGTATGCATGACTTCAGAAAGAAAATTGAATCTGTCACTATTTTATAATTTTAAAAATTTAAGGTTATTGTGATCAGATTCTAGGATGTTCTTGTTTGAAAATGGAGAAATAACCACAACACACACAACAAATAATTGTTTGTGTATGTATAAATCATACCTTTATGAAATAAAGGTGCAACCTATCAATTCTATGGAAACAATAATACAATTTAATCTAATAATTGAAAAATAAAGCATTTAACATTCCATGGATCTCTATCTAAGAATGCTATTGGAGTTCCCAGCCTTAATCTCCAAAAGTGACAGTCCTAGAATGAGAATTTGTGTAAGATGATGCATAATCTAGCTCAGAACTCTCAAATTGCTAATGCAATTCATTCTATTATGATCTCAATTGCTCAAATTGTTCTCAAAAATGCTCTCAAATGCTTATGATCTTGCTGAATTTCTCTATAATAAGGATGCAATTGCTCATGAATGTCTAGGATTGATAATTCTCTAAAAATGCTTAGTATTTATAGGATTTTTCAAGGGTAGGGGGTAGAGTTAATTTGATCATGATTTAGGCTTAGTTGATTTGAAGGATTTAAAAAGGTTTCAAATGGTGGTTTCAAAGGTTGGGACATAGAGACAAATTGAGTGATGAAGATTTAAAGTTCAAAAATAAGTGATCAAGATAGCAAAGTTTGGAGTGATCCAAGTGATTTCAATCCTTTATTCTCATTTGTTTTCCAAATTATTTTCCCCTTTGTTGAAATAAATAATTATTTAATCAATTCAATTAATTAATTAAATTATCCATGTAAGGAATAGGTTGATTTTGATTTTTTATTTAAAACTATACAATTAATTGATTAAATCAATTATATAGCTTAGATTTATCCCTTTTAGTCTTATATTTAATTAATCTATATATTTATTAATTGATCCTCTAATTTGATGAAATTTAGTCCCTTTTGATTTGATCAGTCCATTTGATTTGATAAAATAACCTTGTGATTCATTAAAATACACCTGACCAAATTTAGGTGTCTACAATAAGTACTTAATTAATCCCAATTAATCAAATAAATATAATTAGTATATTAATATTCTATAGGATATAGTTATCCCATAATTAATCCCAATCAATCCTTAATCCACTAAGCACAAAAAATCACATCAACAACACAACCAACAACGAGAAGGAAAATCGACCAACACAAAAAGTAGCAATCATGCTCAAAAGAAAGGTTCTCAAATTCACGTCACCTTGATGAATTTGGATGGGTAGTCAGTCAAATACTTGTCCACTATTTTAGGACAAATGATGGCTTAGGTTGGGATTTGTACCTGATTGTTAACTCCCCTCTCTTACCATTGAGATATTTCCATACAGAACGCTCATCCTAGTAATTTAAGGAACTCAATGTTTGGTACATGCAGTCTTGCATCAAAGACAAGAATGTACATATATACATATAAAAAACAATAGGATAAATTGATACATCATGTGGACCTCACAAGAGGGTAACTACAAATCCAACCCTCACCATATCAAACACATCAAACAAAAAAGTAAAACATACATGGTAACCATACACATGAAAGTATGGGGTCAGTATAAACTATAAACATAACTAACATCCTCATATGCAGATAATCAACATGAAAATAGTTAAATTCATCTAACTATCAACTCATGATATCACACGACTATCCACTACTCGTGATATATAAACCAAATCATAATGAAATGTCAAACATCAACATCCTCAAGTATCACTAAAATAATAAACACGCACCTCAAACTATGGAATAAAAGAGTTTGGCAATATGAACTAAATAGATAACTATGGGTGGGTATTATAGCTTGGCCAGTTCATGCAACATTTTGTTTATTTGAGTGATTCTTTTCATTCTCATGAGTTAATTTAGGGTTTTCTTTTCCAATTTTTTTGTTTTTTCCTACTTTTCAAAACTTAGGTTTTCCCGTAGGGTAGAGAATTAAAGGGGTTTTTGTATAATTTCTCTAGCTCTAACTCTTGTTTAGGGATAGTAGATTTATTGTTCTAAGGTTTTTTCATGCCATTTTTATAGGAGCTAAACGTTTGGAATCTCAAATTGTGGCTTTTGTGTGATTAGGGCTTTTACTATCAATTTTGTGCCCTAGTTCGTGCAAAGTTTCAAGTCAGTAAGCTGCATTTAGTTCCAAATGTAAGAATAGGTCTTGCTAAGGTTTTTAGTTGTGCCTTACTCTAATTTTTGCCTATTTACAATCCATGTGTCAAGATACCAACACCTTTAACCCATTATTTGACATTTGTTTTACCCATATATTCACTATTCACCAACTAGTCATTGGCCCAAATGGCCTAAAACTTTCATTCTCAGATTACTAGTTGTTTTCAAGACAACAATTCAAATTTTCCCAGAGTCATCTTAAGTTAACATTTTCCTCAACAACCAATCTTCTCCTGAAGCATGCACTTTGAATTTGGGGTCTAATTCCCAAGTTTTCTATGGTAGAAGTGATAAAAATTCTTTTTAACCTCTGGACCTCGCATCTCAGGATTCCCTTATGCCCTCTACCACTAAAAATAATAAGGCATTATACAGGACCCCCGATTTATTATTCCTAGCTTTCGTTTCCCTGACTATTCTTTAAATAAACTATGAACTCTGGGCTTTCCAATCCAGGACTTTTTCATACACTAATCTTGTTTCTTCTAAGAGAAACCCTTACATGGATACCTAGACCACACTACCTATACAATGCTTTAAATTTTAACATGTTTATTGTATATTTGCATAAAATTGATTAAATTCCTTTGTTTTATAGGATTATATAGGGGATACAAGGGCATCACCATCCGAATTTCATGAGGTTGAACCTAGAATGGAACTTGGGTCTCTGTGAGGAAGAAATTCTAAGGTAGAGAAAGAATTATAAAGGACAACCCTCACCATGAAATAAATCCATGAGGGATTGACAAAGATTTCTAAGTTGGAGAGCACTGTGAAGAACATCACAGACGCAGATCTGGGGGATTTTGATTTACATCTGATAAAACTATGATTGAAACTATGCTACCCTCAAAAGATAAAACAATCTAGAGTCTCAAGAGGTATGGATTTCTTAAGGCCTCTATTTTCCCTCAGTTTCTCCAATGCCCTAAATTCATTACCACTATGGCCTCTTACTATAGCAAGGCTACAAGGAAGTGTACCTAGTCAGGTCAAACCAATGTAGCATCTTTTGGTGGGGATAATATGCATATCATATTTTGCATCCCTAAGAGGTCTAGACCTATGACACTAGATGAGGTGTTTGACATGATCAAATACAAGAAGGTGGAGAAATAATATAAGAAATATCTGAATAGTCATTAGCTCAAAATGTTGTGAAAGGATGGAACAAAAATGTCAGACAAAAATTTGTGAGTTGACTTCATCCCACACATCCACGGGATGATTTTAATGCCAAGACACATCTGTGGGAATCTGAATGCAAAGGAATATACCCCTTGGATTTTTTATTTTCAAAGCTTCATCCTCATATATAAGGTCTATTTTGATTGGGGCCAAATATTTCTAACAATATCCACAAGAAACTCGTGGAGCTCAGGGACTCAAAGTATTTCTTTATGACACCTTATGCAATGTGGATAGTTTCTCACCTCAAAAAAAATTATGGTGTTGAGAAGGTTGGACACCACAGAGACGGATCGAATGAAAATCTCCCATAGAAGAATTACCTGCAACATCAGTTTGAGAGGTTCCTCAGCGTATTTTTTGTATCAATGACACATTTTTATATAATCAAATATCACCTATCCCAGGAAGCAATGCATCTAGTCAAACCATGGGGGTGTTGGTTTTTTCATTTTTGCATCCATGTAGATATCAGAGAGTCTAGATTTTTTGGGAGAGCCTACCTCCTCCAGTGACACTTTAGCGATAAAATTATTTTGTTGGAATTTTGTAGACAGAAGTTGGAGACATGCGCTATAATGATGAAGAAGCATAAATCAAGATTCATATTTCCCTTCTCCTATGAATATTACAAGTGTTATCTCATCATTTCCAAGGAGACGGATCATAATATAACAATTTTGAGCTTAGGAAGGTTTAACTTAACACAAGTGTATTACAATCCCTGGGGTAAAATAAAGAAGGCTTTCCCTAATGTATACAAATTCCACATACCTCACCTCGAGGATTTTTGGGCCAATTTCCAAGATTATTTTGACTTACACAAGCACCAGCACCACAGATTAATCACACTGTATAGATCTCATCTTTCCAAATTTCCCCAGGGGGTTTCAGGACACTGAGGTTTTCTTTGATCCCATTTTTTATCAAAATAAGATAGGAGACAAGCTTCTCCTAATATTTAATTTGGATGAGAATGATAATTTCTACATCAGAGAATTCACCCAAGACATGATCAAAAGAATTCATGTAATTTTTTATCTTTGATGTCCCCGAGGAGCCCATGGCCAAAAGCAGAAAGGGGAAAATACCAAACCTTGTCAACAATATGAGCACTGATATAAAATTAAGAAAGGTACCTCATTCAGTAAATTGGATCACTTAAATAATGCCCCAACAGAGATTGTTTTGGAGAATTTGGGCGAACAAATGCATCAGTCACAAAATATTTCTTCTACCACGAAACAAGGAGTCACTTTTGGACATGGCACAGAACCCCTCTCTTTTGCAGGACCCTCCCTACAAGCAATGAGCTTAGTTGTTCCTAACTTGAATTTTCCTCCAATAAATTTAGAACTAGAGGAGGCTATTCCAAACGGGGAGGATGTTCCATTATGGCGTCCTAGAGTGAAGAAGAGAAAAAAGAGAAAATGGGAAGATACCACCCCACCCCATATCTAACCAACAAGTCAAATTTTGAAGATGCACAAATTGTAGAAAAAGAGGTGCTTGACGAAGATCTCGCGCTCGAATAGGTCCAAGATTTCTCAAACCCTAACAATACCTCCCCAGACAACCTTGAAAGCCTCAATGATGTATTGACATTGGAATATTAGGAGCTCCTCTTCAAAAAATTTGAAGAAGAGGAAAGGAAATTAAAGGAGGAATAGGATTGGGTCATAAAAGAATAGGAGGCATAGACGGAGGAAGACCGGCTCCGCAAAATTAAAGAAGAGAAAAAGTGTGTGGAAGAAGAGGAAAGGAAGAAACATGAAGCCAATGAGCATGCTCTTCAAGAGGAAGATCACCTCAAGGATTAAGAAGAGGCTAAAATAAAAAGAGGTCTAAGATGAGAAGCTCCACAATGAAGAAGAAGAACAAAAGAAAGTCGTGAAGAAGACAACAAAGTTCCAACAACAAGAAGGTATCCAGAAAAAGGCAATGGAATCTGTCGAAAAAAGAAAACAAGAGGAATATGCCCAGAAGAAAGAAGAAGAAAAGAAAAGTGTAGAGGATCTAGCCAAAGAACAAGGGAAAATTAGACCCTCTGGAACAACCGTACCCCCCATCATCCAACACTCCTAAAGACAACCTGTTTCCTCATCCTCAATCAAGCTTACAGTCAGATTTTTCATAGAACCCATTGTCTAATCTATAATCAGATACAAGGGGAATCAACAGTAGGATTCCCAACAAGGAAATGAACCACCATAAGAAGAAGAAGCAACAAAAAATCTTGGGAATCCTAATCGCAATGAACAAGCATAGTGGAACGGAAAAGTTTCTGATGTTTGGGATACCATAAATTTTGAATTTAATGTTCTTGATCCACCATAATGGCTCCCAAAAGATTAAGAGGGTGTGCTCCCTTTTCATGACAAAGATGAATTCCAAAAGAGAGATAGTGGTTATTTTTGTCATGCTTCTAGAAGATAAGGATGAGTCTGAGCTCACTCCCAAGGACTATCAGCTGCATGAGGTTAACCTTGGCAAGAGGAATAAATGGATTGAGCTCATAAACCTGAAAGAAGCCACCAATGCAGTGAACAAGAGGTATGTAAAGGAACATAAAAATAAGAAAGAGACAAAACCCTCATTAGAAAAAATGAAAGAGATCATCAAGGAGCTTTCCTTCCCTATTGCATCAGAAATGCCCAATGTGTTTTTAATATGATTTGATTACTGAGAGGGAAGAGGTGAATCAGTAATCCACAAATTCACCTAAGTCAACTTATTTAAACTTTATGCATAAAACATATAAAAAAAATAACATAGGTAAACTTTTAATGCATACAACCATAAGTAATCAACCACACAATGTAAACACCATATTTATCTTGTGTAAACCCAACTGGGAAAATTCCACGGTATGAGATGATACCCACAAAATTTGTACTCTTATGGAATACGCCATGTTAGGATCTTATGTTGGAATAGTCCCAAGGATAAATGAGAGGGGGGGTGAATCAGTTATCAGCCAATTTAATTATTTTCTCTTTCTTTAATGTAATTTGATATAAAGTAAATGCACATTCAGATAACACAATAGAGTACTCAACAATTTGATTACGGGGAAACCGAATAGGCAAAAACCCTAGTGGGAATTAGCACCCACAAATAATTGCACTAGTTTATTATGATCCCTGTTAGAAGATCTTACAACCCTATTAGGAGTTTATCTTTACAATGCAAGAAGTACAGAGACCTGGTTAAAGGTTAGACCCTGTTAGGAGTCTTTTACAGATAACCCTGTAAAGGGTGAGGACTCACTATCCAATAGTTCACTGCTAAGATGGTGAATGCTACAACCTTCAGTACAAAAAATATACCCTATATCTAGTAAATGAACTATTTGATTAGACCTACTGTCTTGATCAGTTCCAATGAATTTCAATCAACTTCTATTTCTTCACATAGATCTTCAACTTGTTCTTTCTGACTTTCAGCTCTTCTCTGTCTTTTCTTCTTCACAACATTTTTGACACCTAGTGAACATATTTGAACTGTTATATGTATCTTCACCAAGGATAAGGTCACAATGGTATCTGGAAACACTTCATCAACTTCCTTGTCGGCTCAACCAAGCATGCAATAAATATTAAGACCACACAACTCAAACTGAATAGACGTGACGCTTCACAAAGTCGGCTTCACCAAATTAACTCTAACATCAAGATTATGTTGAAACATGTTTGGCACCTTTGGATAATTATCTTTAACTCATAACTAAAAATGAATAAAAACACACATCTCAAAGATAGGAGCAACTTAAGAGACACTGTATTTACATTGGCTCTTAATAGATGAACTCCAGAAACTGTAACTACCATGGCTGATTAATCATAACTCAACTGAAATTGCATATCTGACTCAGCATGAATGCACATAGAAACTAGAACATGTATATACCATCAAAATGAACATGCATAGCTCCAAAGCATTTGTACTGATAATTGCATATAGGATACCTTTTGTATATTATATGTTGTCATCAATGGCAAACATACAATCAATTATTTGCACAGAAGCAAATCTCCAACAATCTCCACCTTTGACATTGATGGAAACATATGATATCATCAACTCAAAGTGTCTTCCTTATTTTTACAATCTTCTCAATATCCTCATCAAGGGTTCCTCTTCACTACTACTGCTATGTATACTCCCCCAGAGTATATGCTCCCCCTTACTAATACTCCCCCTTTGACATCAATGACAAAGGGTGTTAAACACCATTAAGCACAGGTACTACTCTAGAAGTAGAGTAGTCAACCATTCATCAATCACCAAGGACTGATGTTCTTGCTACAAGTTCTAATCAGACTCAGGAAAGGGAATTACTCCCAACTTCTCCCTGAGATACTCAAAAGTATCTTTTGACAGAGGCTTTGTAAAAATTTCTGCTAGTTGGTCTTTAGTGCTTACATAATCCAGCTTTACTCCTTTGTCTATAACTTTTTCTCTTAGGAAGTGGTATTTGATCTCAATGTTTTTTGTCTTTGCATGCATCACAGGGCTCTTTGACATATTGATAGTACTAGTGTTGTCACAGTGAATAACAATAGGATAATCAATCTGAATACCAAAGTCCTTAATCATTTGTTTGATCCAAACTATTGTTGAACAATTCAATGCTGCTACAACATACTCAGCTTTTGTTGTTGACTGAGAGATACAATTCTACTTTTTACTTGTCCAAGTGACCAACCTATCTCCAAGAAATATTGCTCCTCCTGATGTGCTCTTTCTATCATCAACACAACCTGCCCAATTTGCATCTGTATACACATGAAGTTGTATGTTCTCTGAGTTAGGATACCATAAACCATAGTCTATAGTTCCCTTTAGGTATCTGAATATTATTTTTATTTCCATTAGATGATTTTTCTTGGGTTCAACTACAAATCTTCCAACAATGCCAACTGCATTTGAAATTTCAGGTCTAGAATGAGTGAGATAAATGAGTTTTCCAATCATAGACTTGTATAGGGTCTTGTCAACTATTGTGGAATCATCATCTTTAGAAAGATTGCATCCTATTATCATGAGAGTGCATATTGGTTTGCAATCTTCCATCTTGAAGGTCTTCAATATCTCCTTCACATACTTAGACTAATTTATGAATATGCCTTTGTCCGTTTGTTTTACATTCAATCCAAGAAAGTATTTGATAGGTCCAATAATGCTCATTTCAAATTCACTTTTCATTTCTTTGGCAAATTTTGCACTAAGTTTGTCATTACCTCCAAAGATAATGTCATCAAAAAAAATAGCAACAAGTAGTAGTCCTTCATATGTCTCTCTTATAAATAAATTATAGTCTGCTTCTCCTTTTCTGAATCCTATCTTTGTTAAGTAACCATCAAGTCTCTCATACCACACTCTTGGGGCCTGTTTAAGTCCATAAAGTGATTTCTTTAATCTACATACCATGTCTAGTTTATCTGAAAGTTTGAATCCTTCAGGTTGCTCTATGTAGACGTCTTCTTTCAAGTCACCATTCAGAAATGCTGATTTGACATCCATTTGATATACCTTAAAGTTCTTGAATGTTGCATAGGCAAAAAACCACTTGATAGCTTCAAGTCTACTCATAGGGGAAAATGTATCAGTGTATTCTATTCCTTCTCTCTGCGCATATCCTTTGCATAATAATCTTTATTTTTTCCTTACCATTGTGCCTTCTTCATTCATTTTGTTCCTGAATATCCACTTAGTTCCAATCACGTTCTTTTCATGAGGTCTAGGGACCAGTTCCCATGTTTCATTCTTGATTATTTGATCTAAATCTTCTTGCATGGCACTTTTCCAATCTAAATCTTTTCATGCATCTTCAACACTTAATGGTTCAATCCGTGAAAGTAAGCATACCTCTTCATCAACGATTGAACCTTTTTCTCTAGGTCTTGTCAAGACTTTTGCACTCTGATCTCCAATGATATCTTCCTTAGAGTGGTATTTGGATGTGTACCTTGAATTCTTAGGAGTGATACTTTCATCTGTGATCTATGATTCTTCTTCACTTGGTTCAAGATTATTACATGAAACATCAATACAATCAAACATTTCTTCAATAATTGTGTCCTTACTGATGGGTTTGGGCTCATCTTCAATCATGGGAGCATAGTCATAATATCTTTCTTGAATCATAAACTTTTTATCAATCTTCACATGAGTACTTTCAATGATCTTTTTTAATCTTAGATTGAAACATCTATAGGCTTTTCTTTTAGTAGAGTAACCAATAAAAATACCTTCATCGCTTCTAGCATTAAACTTACCAATGCTATCATCTCTCTTGATGTAGCATTTGCTTCCAAAGATTCTAAAGTATTTTATAGTAGGTACATTACCAAACCAAATTTCATAAGGTGTCTTGTCTGCACCTAGTCTCAATTGTATTCTATTGATAGTGTAAACTGCTATATTGACTGCATCTCTCCGGTAGGTATGGGAAACCTTTCCATCAATCATGATAATGCGCATTGTGTCAAGTATTATCTTGTTCCTCCTTTCTACTATCCCATTCTACTAAGGGTTTCTGGGTGCACTTAACTATCTTTTGATTCCATGTTCTTCACAATAGTCATAAAACTGGTCAGAGGTGAATTCTCCTCCTCTATCAGATCTCAAACATTTTATTTTTAGTCTAGATTCATTCTCAACCTTAGCTTTGAATACTTTGAACTTCTCAAAAGCTTCAGATTTTTCTTTTAAAAATGCAACCCACATCATCCTTGATAAATCATCAACAAACAAGATAAAATACCTTTCTCCATAGTAAGATCTTGTTTGAGTATGTCCACATAGGTTTGTATGTATCAGATATAATTTGTTTTTAGATGAGTTTTTTTTTCTCTTGAATGAGGTCCTCACATGCTTCCCCATTACACATTCCCTGAACATGGTTTCAACTAGTCTTGCAATGCTAGGAAGGTCTCTTACTGCCTTTACATTACTTATCTTGAGTATGTTTTCAAAATTGAAGTGACTAAGTCTCTTGTGACATAGCTAGTTGTCATCTACTTTTGCAACAAAACAACTTACTTCTGAGTTTAGTTGAAAAACATTACCTTTGGTCTTTTACCCTGATCCAATCATGTCTCTTTATTTGTTTAAAATGATGCACTGGTTGTTTTTGAATTCCAACTGATATCCTTTATCAAGCAACTGTCTGACACTTATTAAGTTATGATGCAAACCATCACAATAGAGAATATCATATGTCTTGTTCTTTCCATCTAGGGTGATAGAACCTCTACCTATGATAGGTTTGGTAGTGTTATCTCCAAATCTAACCATGCTACCTTTGTACTTGTCCAAATGTACAAATCTATCTTTGTCTCTTGTCATGTGGTGTGAACATCCATTTTCAATGATCCAGTCAGTTCTAATGTCAGCTTTTGAAACTAATGCTAACTCCTATTCTTTTGCTTCATCTTCTTTGTCCATTTCTTCAAGCATCTTCTCAATGTATTTAATGGAAACAAATCCAATTTCATCTTCTCCTGAGTCATCATCAGTTACACCATCTTCAACATGATAACATTCTTTAGTCTACTTTGGTTTGTAATCTGATCTAAATATCTTGACTCTTGTAGGGCACTTGGATGCAAAGTGACCAACTTTGTTGCATGAGAAACATTTGAATGGTAGTTGTCCTTCATATTTCCCTTTACCTTTCCTTTCCTTCTTGCAAATCATAGAAATGATTTCTTCTAGTTCTGTATCCACTTCTTTATTGTTACTAGAGCTACTTATAGATTTCTTATTGTGGACTATGGCTTTGAAGGATGTCTCACTTTTAGGTTTTGTCTTCAATCTAGACATCTCAAATGCAGATATTTTGCTGATCAAGGTTTCCCTCTTGAAGTCTTTTGAAAATTTCATAGTCTCATCTAGGATATTGATCTTTGTCTCATAGTCTTTTGTCAATGTGGTCATTAATTTTTCCATTATATCTTCCTCTGATATTTCTCCGCCATTGTTTCTTATACCTGATATTGCTTCATTAATCCTCTGATTGTAAGCTCTGATGTTTTCTTCAGGTAACATCTCTAAATTGTTGTATCTTTTCTTCCATGTCTTTCTGTGTGCATTCTTTGCTTGGATGTCTCCTTCAAACATATCTTCTAAGTATTTCCAAATAGAGTATGCTTTATCTATCTTCTTGATCTCATAAAATTCACTGTCGGATAGGGCACTGATTAGGGCTTCTTTGGAAATTGCATTATTAGTGAACACTTCCTTTTGTTTCATAGTAGAGTCATCAGCTACAAGATCTTTCAAGGTGGGAA
Organism: Thuja plicata; assembly: GCA_018584345.1. Classification (NCBI taxonomy): domain Eukaryota; kingdom Viridiplantae; phylum Streptophyta; class Pinopsida; order Cupressales; family Cupressaceae; genus Thuja; species Thuja plicata. The sequence goes on from MU226082.1 coordinate 730,788, forward strand.
TTTCAACTTCTTGAGTGGAAATCTCATAGATCTCAAATCCAACACACTGAAGA
>MU226082.1:730890-769527 GCA_018584345.1 Thuja plicata
TCCAGTCAAGATAGTTTTCTCCATCAAACTTAGAACTCTCTTTCCTGAAGTATGCCATATGATCTACCTTAAGCTATTAGGCTTTCTCTCCAAGGCACTTGGCTCTGATACCAATTGTTGGAATAGTCCCAAGGATAATTGAGAGGGGGGGTGAATTAGTTATTAGTCAATTTAATTATTTTCTCTTTCTTTAATGTAATTTGATATAAAGTAAATGCACATTCAGATAACACAATAGAGTACTCAACAATTTGATTACGAGGAAACTAAATAGGAAAAAAACCTAGTGGGAATTAGCACCCATAAATAACTACACTAGTTTATAATGATCCCTATTAGAAGATCTTACAACCTTGTTAGGAGTTTATCTTTACAATGCAAGAAGTACACAGACCTGGTTAAAGGTCAGACCCTATTAGGAGTCTTTTATAGATAACCCTGTTAAGGGCGAGGACTCACTGTCCAATAGCTCACTGCTAAGATGGTGAAGGCTACAACCTTCAGTACAATAGATATACACTGTATCTAGTAAATGAACTATTTGAGTAGACCTGTTGTCTTGATTAGTTCCAATGAAATGCAATCAACTTCTATTTCTTCACATAGATCTTCAACTTGTTCTTTCTGACTTTTTGCTCTTCTCTGTCTTTTCTTCTTCACAACATTTTTGACACTTAGTGAAAATATCTGAACTGTTATATGTATCTTCACCAAGGATAAGGTCATGAAAATATCTGGAAACACTTCATCAACTTCCTTGTCGGCTCAACCAAGCATGCAATAAAGATTAATACCACGCAACTCAAACCGAATAGATGTGACGCTTCACAAAGTTGGCTTCACCAAATAAACTCTAACATCAAGATTCTATTGAAACATGTTTAGTACCTTTGGATAATTATTTTTAACTCATAAAAAAACATGAATACAAACACGCATATCCCGAAGATAGGTGCAACTTAAGAGACACTGTATTTACATTGGCTCTTAACAAATGAACTCCAAAAACTGTAACTGTCATAGCTGATTAATCATAACTCAACTGAAACTACATATCTAACTCAGCGTAAATGCACATAGCAACTAGAACATGTTTATACCATGGAAATGAACATGCATATCTCCAAACCATCTATACTTATAATTTCATATAGGATACCTTCTCTATATTATATGTTGTCATCAATGGCAAACATACAATCAATTATTTGCACAGAAGCAAATCTCCAACATCTTACCCTATTAAAGGTTTACAAAACACTATTAGGTGTTACCTAGTTAAGGGATTTTCCTTTAGATCTATTAGGATCTTTTCCCTATTAGGAGTAGCCTTATTATAGGACCTAAAACATTAAATTAGAATGCCACCTTGTTAGATAATTTACAATGAAGATCTATTAGGATCTATCCTGTTAGGGGATTTCACTGTTATAATGATTAGAAAGAAACAGATAAAATGATCTATAAAAACTGCACTACCTCTGAATAATTAGATCATTTTAAGCTCTAAAATACATCATCATATTGTATACTCTTCTTTGGATTGATCGCACTTGATTCCTTCACATGATTTATCACTGAATCCTTCTATAATTTGCAGCCACCAAATAACGTCTTCTTCAACTTTTAAATATATAGATTTACCTCCACTAACTTAAAATAAACCCTAGATCTAATATATGAATGATCCATATCATCTTAGGTAACATACAATGTATCTATTCACTCATAAAATGTTTTTCTCTTACTGCGTCGGCTTACTCATAGATTTTACCTTGGTAGTTGAGTCATTTTCAAAAACACATTTGACCAAAAGAAACTTCTAGAATAATCCTCCCCAAATTCATACATCGATCAATGTGATGTCAATTAAGTACCAAAAATCACATAACTAAATTCCTACTTTACAAAAATCATCATCGATCCTTTTTCCACATCAAATTTCTTCACCGATCTACAAATCTTCATAGTTTGTTCAAGAGCTCTGTCTTTTTTTCATGTTCCTACTATTAACACCACTTTTGGTCAATTAAACTAGTTGCATTAGTTAAAGTTATGTGTCACACTCAAAAACATAGTACCTTGACATTGTTTACAATAATATCCTATGACCACTCCATCAAATTCTTTACAAATTTGAGATAACAATCAAATTACTTACTGTCTATCACTAATTATTTTAGCAGTTACCTGGTTTGAGTCCCATCAAACATAACCATCTTATTTCTCCATATTAAGATTTGCAAGAGATAATTTAGCATCACAACACATGACATAACCTTCCATAAGAATTGAAACTCTAGACGTATACTCCAACTCATGATTCACTTACACAATGTATGGTAACATACTGAAAACACTAAGTCAATTAGTTGACATCGATGACAACAAAATAACTGGTTCACCTATCATCAAATATGTACTAATATTCATCAATGTAATAATTATCATTTGTTATGATAACAATCTCCCCCTTTGGCATTGATGGTAACACTATGTCTCTCTAATGGAAACACTCTCACTAACTTCTGCAAAAATGATTCCACTTTTGTCTTTACCTTTGATCATACACTTTTTTCCACTCTATCATACTGATTCATCATCTTCATATACTCCCCCTTTCATCTTCATCTATTATGGTCTTATATTTCTTGCATACCTATTCTCCCCTTGTATCAATGAAATACATATTCTCCCCCTTTTGGAAAATACATATTCTCCCCCTTTGACCGCAATGCCAAAGTTGTCACATCATTCAGTCATCTCTTAGTACACCTGATTGATCCTTGCATGTTCTTTCCTTACCACTCCATTACAACATCATGCATAAGACTACTCCCCTATGGAGTTGTCCACCACTACATCAATTCATACATATGATATTTAGATAAACACATATGAACTAATGCAATCAGCATCATCCTCTAATTAACTTCAGATAAAGGAATAACCCCTAATCTACCTCTGAAATATTCAAAGGTATCCTATGGTAACGGCTTGGTGAATACATCAAAAACTTTTTCTTAAGTAGACACATATTCAATACTTACCTCTTCTTTTACCTTCTCTCTTAGAAAGTGATATTTTATTACAATGTGTTTTGTCCTTAAGTGCATCACTGGATTCTTAGAAATGTTTATTGTACTAGTATTGTCATAATAGATAACAATAGGTTTTGTGACCTTCTCATGAATTCCTTCAATAATGGTCCACCACTTGTTCTCACCCTATCATCAACGTTTCTTGCCCAATTTGCATCACTAAATACATTCAAAAAAAAATCCCATCCTTACCATACCATAAGCCATAATCTTCAGTTCCTTTGAGATATCTAAAGATCCTTTTTACTACAACCAAATGTGATCCCGTAGGATTTGATGAAAACCTTGCAACAATACCAACAGCATGTGCAATATCGGGTCTACTATGCACAACATATTGTAGTTTATCGATCATAGATATATATAAAGTTTTATTACCTCTTTTGATTCATCTTCCTTAGATAAATTTCCACCTATGACCATAGGTGTTCCCACTGGTTTTGAGTCTTCCATGCCAAAAAAAATTCATAATCTCCTTCACATATTTTGATTGACTTATATATCCCTTTCTTTATCTATTGTACTTGAAGTCAAATAAAGAATTTGATTTATCCTATCATAGACATTTCAAATTATTTCCTCATTTATTTTGCAAATGAATGCTCAATGCTTTCTCAGTTGCAAATCCTTAAGGTTGTTCAATGTATACTTCTTCTAACACTCCATTCAGAAAAGAAAATTTTACATCCATTTGATATACCTTAAAACCTTTATAACAAGCATATGCTAAAAATATTCTTACGCCTTCAAGTCTAGCAACACGTGAAAAAGTCTCACCATCATCTAGTCCTTGTTCTTGTGCGTACCCTTTGCAAACTATCCTTGCCTTTTTTTTTATCACTTCTCCTCTCTCATTTAGCTAATTCCTAAAAATCCATTTGGTACCTATAAATTTCTTGTCAGTAGGTCTGGGTACAAAAGTCCAATTTTTTCTTCTCTATTTGATCTAATTCTTCTTTCATATTCATAACCCAATCATCATTTTCCAAAGAATATTTAACAGTTTTAGGTTCAAATTCAGATAGCAGACAAGTGCTTTCTCTTACCTTTCTACTTGTCATCACTCAAGAATTTTTATCTCCAATAATCTTATTTTTTGTATGATTAAGTTTCACATACCTTGGGAGTATTGGTTTTTTCCTTTGGTTACCTTCACCATTATTCACAAGGTGTACATCATTCATCACTTTAGTCACTTTTGGTATTGTCTTTGGCTCTACCGATTGAACATAAACAAGCATGTCATAGTCTTCTGGTTCCTTCTTGCTATCTTCCTCGTTCTTTTCAAAAAATTCATCAATTCTAACATTTGCACTTTCAATAATCTTGTTAGTATGCTTGATCAAACACTTATAAGCTTTTATTCTAGTAGAATAGCTAAGAAATATTCCTTATCACTCTTAGAATCAAATTTACCATTTTCATCACCCTTATTTATGTAACATTTGCTTCCAAATATTTTGAATAAATTAACACTAGGAGTGTGATCATACCATACCTCATAAGGTGTTTTATTTTTACCTTTCTTAATTTGTACCTAGTTCAAAGTATAAATAGTAGTACTTATAGCTTCTCTCCAAAAGGTTTGAGTCACTCCCTTTTGTATCAAAAGTTTTCTTGCATAATCAATTATGGATTTGTTCCTTCTCTCTACAATTCCATTTTTCTAAGGTTTTCTCAGTGTTGACATTTGTCTCTTGATTCCATGTTCTTCCCAGAATGTTGTGAACTCATGTGAGGTAAACTCACCTCCTCTATTAGATCTAAGACACTTGATTGATTTTCTTGTTTCTTTTTTAACTCTTTCTTTATACACCTTGAACATGTGGAATGCATCAGACTTATCCTTCAAAAACATAAAATACATCATTCTTGAGTAATCATCAACAAACAAGATAATGTACTTATCTCCATAGTAGCTCTTTGTTCTCATTGGTCCATGTACAAATTCAAGAATGTTCTGAAATGAATAGAATTTACCAGTAAAGAAAGATCTATTTAGCTTTCCCAACTAACACTCCTTGTACATAGCATTTTTAGGATTAGCTAAAGTAGGAAAAACTCTATCACATTTAGGCTTACTGAGCTTTACCATATTATCAAAATTAACATGAAAAAATCTTTTACGCCATATTCAGCAGTCTTAAAATTTAGAAAAAAAGAAGTGTTTATTAGTAGAGTTCAATAGGAATAGGTTATTGCTAGTTTGTTTACCATTAGCAATAAAATCTCCAGATGTTCCTAAGATCTTTCAAACACCATTACTGAATTCCAATCTGAAACCTATGTTATTCAACTGAGAAACACTTGACAAGTTATGCTTTAATCTATCATCCCAATAAATATCATCAAAATTGGTGTTATCATTAAGTTCTATTGAACCTTTACCTCTTACCACACAGGTGAACCATTACCAAATATGATTGTACCACCATCAAACTCTTCCATTAAAACAAATTTTCTTTTTTCACTTGTCATGTGATGTGTACACCCACTATCTATTATCTAGTCACCACTGTAGTTGATGCAAACTGTAATTGGGACTACTTGAGCATAGAAGATGCTTGTATAGTTCACTTCTGGTAAATCATTGTAACAAAACAATTTTTCTTGTTGTAAGAGTAGTGTGCTCATTGTATACCCCTAACCGGGTTTTCTATTCCTTTAACAGGGAAATGTACTAATGTAATATTCAGCTCTTAAAAGGGCTAGGTCTTCTAATAGGGACATTATAATTTTAGTGCATAGTTTGTGGGTATCATCCCCACTGAGTTTTTCCCTTGGCCAGAGTTTCCTCATGAACAAATCATGGTGTTATGAGTTATCTTCTATATATGTATGTTCTTTTCATTTCAGCTATTGCATGGTTAAGTTGGAAGTTATTAAGTTTGAATTTAAAGTGTTTTAATATTTATTCACCCCTCTCTCAGTATTAGCTAATCCTAATAATGAAATTACACAATAATATATGCTAACATACAAAAAACACTAATTCAATTAGTTGACATCAATGAAAACCAAATAATTGATTCACCTGTAATCAAATTTATACCAATCTTCATGAATGCATTACTTAGGATCACTACATTAGTTACGCTAAAAAAACTCCCCCTTAGGAATTGATGGCAACACTCTTATCTACTCAACACAAAATTTGTGTTCTTGGCAACAATCTTATCTTCTCTTCGTAAAAAATTTCACTTTTGTCTTTGATTCTGATCTTCCACTTCTGTCTGCTCACTCATTTATAATCATTCATCATCTTCATATACTCCCCCTTTCATCTTTCATATTTTATTTATTCTCTTTCTTTCATACATATTCTCCTCCATTGTCAATAAAATTCATGTTCTCCCTCTATAGAAAATAGATATTCTCCCCCTTTGACAGTAATGCCAAAGTTGTCACATCATTCAGTCATCTCTGAGTATACTTGATTGATCCTTGCATGTTCATTCATTATCACTCTATTACAACATTATACTAAAGACTTATCCACTATGGATTTGTGCACCACTACATCAATTCATACATATGATATTCTGATAAACACATATAAACTGATGCAATCATCATCATCCTCTAATTAACTTTAGATAGGGGATTAACCCCTAATCTACCTCTAAGATATTCAAAGGTATCCTTTGGTAATGGCTTGGTGAATATATCAGAAACTTGTTCTTTAGTAGACACATATTCAAGCCTTACCTCCTTCTCTCTTAGAAAGTGATATTTTATTGCAATGTGCTTGGTCTTTGAGTGCATCACTGGATTCTTAAAAATGTTAATTGCACTAGTGTTATCACAATAGATAACAATTGGTTATGTAACCTTCTCATGAATTCCCTCAAGAATCTATTTTATCCATACTTCTTGTTTAAAATTAAGAGAAGCATAAACACATTATTCCTTTGTAGTAGATTGAGAAATACAATTCTGCTTCTTACTAGTCCAAGAGACTAATCTTTCACCAAGAAAGAATGCATGGCCACTTGTGCTCTTCCTATCATCAAAATTTCCTTCCCAATATGCATCATTAAACACATTCAAAGAAAAATTTCAATCCTTACCATTTCATAAGCCATATTCTTTAGTTCCTTTGAGATATCTAAAAATCCTCTTTTCTGCAACCAAATGTGAGTCCTTAGGGTTTGATGAAAACCTTACAACAATACCAATGGCATGTGCAATATCTGGTCTACTGTGCACAACATACTATAGTTTACTAATCATGGGTCTATATAGAGTTTCATTTACCTCTTTTTATTCATCTTCCTTAGATATCTTTCAGCCTTTGACCATAGGTGTTCCCACTAGTTTTGATTCTTCCATGCCAAAAAATTTCATAATCTCCTTCACATATTTTAATTTACTTATGTATATCCCTTTCTTTATCTGTTGTACTTGAATTCCAATAAAGAATTTTATTTCTCCTATCATAGACCTTTCAAATTCCTTCCTCATTTCTTCTACAAATGACCTACTCAATGCTTCATTTCCACCAAATATTATGTCATCAACAAAAATTTCAGCAATCAATGTTATGTCTTCACTTTCATATTTTAGATATACATTGTTATTGTCACTAGTTCTTGTAAAACCAATCTAAATTAGATATGCATGAAACCTTTCATACCATGCTCTTGGAGCTTGCTTCAATCCATACAATGCTTTATCAAATTTACATACCACACCTTTACCTTTCTTAGTTGTAAATCCTTCAGGTTGTTCAATGCATGCTTCTTCTTCTAACACTCCATTGAGAAAAGAAGATTTTACATCCATTTGATATACCTTAAAACCTTTATAACAAACATATGCTAAAAGTATCCTTACGCCTTCAATTCTAGCAACAGGTGCAAAATTATCATCATAGTCTAGTCCTTCTTGTGCATACCCTTTGCAAACTAACCTTGCCTTATTTCTGATCACTTCTCCTTCTCATTCAGCTTATTCCTAAAAATCCATTTAGTGCCTATAACATTCTTGTCAATAGGTATGGGTACTAAAGTCCAAGTATTAGTATTCTCTATTTGATCTCATTCTTCTTTCATATCCATAACCCAATCATAATTTTCTAAAGCATCTTCAACATTTTTAGGTTCTAATTTAGATAGAAAATAATTTATCTCTCTTAGCTTTCTCCTTGTCATCACTCCGGCATTTTTATCTCCAATAATCTAATCTTGTTTATGATTAAATTTCACATACCTTGGGAGTATCAATTTTTTCCTTTGTTTACCTTCATCATTATTCACCTATTTTGCTTCATTCATCACCTCAATCACCTATGGTATTGTTCCTAGCTCCACTGGTTGAACATAAACAAACATTTCATATTGTTCTAGTTCCTTCTTGCTATCTTCCCCATTATTTTAAGAAAATTCATCAATTCTAACATTTTCACTTTCAATCATCTTCTTAGTACACTTGACCAAACACTTATAAGCTTTTCTTCTAGTAGGATAGCCAAGAAATATTCCTTCATCACTCTTAGAATAATATTTACCATTTTGATCATCCTTCTTTATGTGACACTTTCTTCCAAAAAATTTAAAGTAATTGACACTAGGAGTATGACCATACCATAGCTCATAAGGTGTTTTTTTGTATCTTTCTTAAGTTGTACCCGATTCAAAGTATAAATAGCAGTACTTTTAGCTTCTCTCCAAAAGGTTTGAGCCTCTCCCTTTTGTATCAAAATTGTTCTTGCACAATCAATTATGGATCATTTCCTTATCTCTTTAATTCCATTTTACTGAGGTGTTCTCGGTGCCACAATTTATCTCTTGATTCCATGTTTTTCACAAAATGTTGTGAACTCGTGTGAGGTAAACTCACCTCCACTATTAGATCTAAGAAACTTATGTGATTTACCTATTTCTTTTTCAACTCTTTCTTTATACACCTTGAACATGAGAATGCATTATATTTATCCTTGAAAAACATAATAGACACCATTCTTGAGTAATCATCAACAAAAAAGATAAAGTATTTATCTCCATAGTAGCTCTTTGTTCTCATCAGTCCACACAAGTCGGTATGTACAAGGTCAAGAATGTTCTGAGATTAATAGACTTTACTAGTAAAGCTAGATCTAGTTAGCTTTCCCAACTGACACTCCTTACACATAGCATTTTCAGGCTTAGCTAAAATAGGAAAACCTCTAACACATTTATGCTTACTGACCTTTACCATATTATCAAAATTAACATGATAAAATATTTTATATCATAGCTAGTAGCCTTCAACTTTAGAAAACAAGAAGTGCTTATTAGTAGAGTTCAATCGGAAAAGGTTACTTGTAGTCTTTTTACTAGTAGAAATCAAATCTCCAGATGTTTCTAAGATCTTGCAAACACCATTGCTGAATTCCAATCTGAAACCATTTTTATTCAACTGAGAAACTCTTAACAAGTTACACTTTAATCTGTCACCCCAATAAACATCATCACAAATAGTTTTATCATTAAGTGTTATTAAACATTTACCTCTTACCACACATTGTGAACCATTACCAAATCTGACAGCACCACCATCACACTCTTCCATTGAAATAAAAATTCTTTTTTCACCGATCATGTGATGTGTACATCCACTGTCTATTATCTAGTCACCACTGTAATTCATGCTTAAAATTAATACTTTTTCCTCACTATCTACATCTACACTGTTTGACAAATCTTCTTTTACTGCAACAAAAACTACTTCTTCCTCATCATCTCTTCCATCTGATTCTTCATCAATCATTCCATCTTCTACTGGGTAACATGCTTTCTTGCTCTTGTCTTTGAATTTCCTAAATTTCTTGAACTTATCCTTCCTATCATTGTCAGGACACCTAGATGCAATATGACCAATTTTATTACATGAAAATAATTTTAAGGGAAGTTTACCTTGGTACTTTCCTTTTCCTCTAGGTAATCTCATTGCTAGAAGTTCTTCAAAACCTTTGTGTTCTCTTTCCTCATATAAGATAGAATCATAGTAATGATTCCATTCAGAACTATTAGAGACTTCCTTTCCTTTCTTTGATGAACCATTGGTTAGGGAAGCTTTGAATGTAGACTCTACTCTAGGCATATTGTTATCAAAGTTACTTAACTAAAAAGTAGTAAGCTTTCAAACGAAAGTATCTAGAGTCACACTTTTAGGAGTGATAGATCTCATTTCTTGTATAGAAGAGACTCTAATAGCATACTATGGTAGAAGGGTTCTCAATATTATACTTACCACTTAATCTTCTTCAAGTTTACGACCAACTCCTTTGATAGTAGAAACAACTTCCTTTAGCCTATTGTTATATTGAGCAATATTTTCTCCTTCATGCATTCTCATTTTATCGCATTTTCCTCTGAGACTGTCTACATTTTATTTTTTAACATGAACATCACCACCATGGACTATTACCAACTTATCCCACATATCTTTAGCATTATCCATTTCCTTGATATCTACAAACTCAACATTAGATAGAGTGCTTACAATTTATATCATTGCAGAGTTATGTTCAAGCTTTCTTTTTATTTTTTCAGGAGTTAAGATGTCATAATGTTCAACATAATTGGTTGTGATATTATCCAATGCTTTCTCTCCAATACTAGACAGATGCAGCTTCATCCTGCTTACCCATGTAGAGAAGTTTTTGTTAGAGAACTTAGGTTCTTCCTTCTTATACATGTTTGAATATTTTCCCTAAGTTTTTAAGCCTTCACAATCAGGAAACCAATGCTCTGATACCAATTTTTAATACAGGTCTGATTAGTGAGAGGGGAGGGGTGAATCGGTAATCCACAAATTAACCTAATTCAACTTCTTTTAACTTTATGCATCAAAACATATAACAACAACTGACATAAGTAAACTATGAATGCATACAACCATAAGTAATCAACCACACAATGTAAACACCATATTTATCTCATAGAAACCCAACTGGGAAAAAACCACGGTGTGAGATGATACCCACAAAATATGTACTCTTATGTCATACGCCCTATTAGGAGCTTACCATGGTAAAGGTTTGCAAAATACTGTTAGGTGTTACCCGGTTAAGGGATTTGCCTTTAGATCTGTTAAGATCTTTTCCCTATTAGGAGAATCCTTTTTAGAGGACTTAAAACATTCAATTAGAATGCCACCTTGTTAGAGGATTTACAATAAATATTTGTTAGGGTCTACCATGTTAGGGGATTTCACTGTTACAATTATTAGAAAGAAAAAGATAAAATGATCTATAAAAATTGCACTACCTCTTCATAATAATATCCTTTTAAGCTATGAAATACATCATCATATGGTATACTCTTCCTTGTATTTATCATACTTGATTCCTTCACTTTCTTTGTCACTGAATCCTTCTATAATTTGCACTCAGTAAATAACTTCTTCTTCAAATTTTCAATATATAGATTTACCTCCACCGAATTAAAATAAACCATAGATCTAAGATATGAATGATCCATGTCATCTTAGGTAAGATACAATGTATCTAGTCACTCATAAAAAATTTTCCTCTGACTATGTTTTCTTACTCGTGGATTTTACTTTGGTAGTTGAGTCATTTTCAAAAACTAGTTTGACTAAAAGAAACTTCTTGAAGAATCCTCCTCAAATGCATACCTCAATCAATGTGATGTCAAGTAAGTCCCACAAATCATGGAACTAACTTACTACTTTAAAAAAATCATCACCGATCCTTTTTCCACATTGAATTCCTTCACCGATCTACAAATCATCATAGCATGTTCAAGAACTCTGTCTTGTTTACATGTTCATTCTATTAACACCGCTTTCAGTCAATTAAACTAGTTGCACGAGTTAACATTATCTGTTACACTTGAAAACATAGTACCTTGACATTGTTTACAATAATATCCTATGACCGCTCCATCAAATACTTTACCGATTTGAGATAACAATCAAATAAATTATTGTCTATCACTGATTATTTTAGCAGTTACCCAGTTTGATTTGAATCAAACATAACCAACTTAATTCTCCATATCAAGAGTCGCAATGGAAAATTTAACATCACAACACATGACATAACCTTCCATAAGAATAGAAACTTTAGAAAAATACTTCAACTCATGATTCACTTACACAATGTCTGGTAACATATTGAAAACACTAAGTCAATTAGTTAATATAAATGATAACCAAATAACAGATTCACCTATCATCAAATCTATACCAATCTTCAACAATGCAACACTTAGCATCACTGCATCACTTATGCTAATATGTGTCCACCTTGGAATAAATTATGTGGATCGACATGGATTGTTTAAGGACAAATAATAAATCATTAGCAGTGAACGAATGGGTCTTAGATCAGGTGGGGGCAGTCTAAGTCTTTCTTGTCGAGTCTATTCTAGAATTTTTGAAAACCACACAGGTGAATTTTAATGTTAGAATAACACTCAATTCCTGGGAAGCTAAGATTTCCTGACACACAAAAGAGAGTAACATATTCAAATATATTTCCGAGTTAGGAGAGAATAAATTGAATGAAATTAATATCCTTAGTAACGAGAACTCAAAGTTCTCAGGACTCATTTACCAAAAGGTTTATCTTTGAGATATGGCATAAAATTCCTTAATTTTTCTCCCTGAAATCATACAGTGGCATGCCTCCAAGTACACCAATTTTTTGAAGGATGTTACATTATTAGATCCTATAAATATTGATGGGTTTGCACCCTTCGATTCTTTGCTTAATGGTTTATATGAAAAAAGTAGAAATTTTGGCTCTTCCCGAGAGTTTGATAAGTAGGTAGGGAAGGAATGCACCAAGCTCATAATAGAAACACATGAGGCTCAAAAGACTAGAGATCATATGTGCGATCAATCAAATGAGGCTCAAGAAAAAGATTAAGGAAGTCGAGGTTTATATCCAATTCATAAAGGAACTGTTAGAATAACTGAGAGGGGGGTGAATTAGTTAGACTCAATGCCCTCACAAAATTATCCTACAGTCCCAAATTCCTCCATATGTATAAAAAAAAATTTCAAATATAAAACTAAGCTCGGTGAAATATAGATTGTGACTTCAAAACTTACTGTTAAGTTTTCTACTGAGTATCAGTAAATTAATACTGTGATTACCGATCTAGGTCAATAAAATAAAGTGTAAAGTAAAATAACAATCCACAACATTCATGCACATTTACACATAGATTTTTAACGTGGAAACCCCACTAAGGGAAAAGCCACCTGGGACCGGTAACCCAAAATATTTTCACTCTTCTGAAGTGAGCTCGGTGAAGAGCCAACCCTGTTAAAGGTTACAATGCACACTATTAAATGTGACATGGTTAGAGGATTTAAAACTAACAATTAGCTCTTGACCATTCATTCACTATGGGGTCAACAAGAAAACAATTAACATTCTCTGAATGTTATAATAAACTCACTGTCCTACTCGACTAAGAGCTTTATCTGTAGCAATGGTTAAAATTTTACAGTAATGATCTGATTCAAATACAACTCTAATTTTCAGATATTTAGATCTATTCTAAGTACATAATATCTCTGATCAATTTTTTCACTTCAGTTCATCTACCGGTAACGCTCTTTTCTCTGTTTGCTTGGTTATGTCTACAGAAATGCTCAGTTTTGTCTTTAACCAATTTGATCAGTCATGCATAAATTCATATGTATTCTTCAGCATCTATCCACGATTCATAAATGAATCTCTTGCCTCTTATATAGACATCATGTATCATTTAATTTTCATCCTTCAAATTTTGTCACTTAATCTCCATCATTGATTTAACCGTTTAAACCTTCCTCCGCAGTTGTGTTAAAAATATGTTTATTCCTTGAATTTTAATAGTCGTTTGATCAAATAACAAACTTTATCTTTTACCTTGAAATCAACAATTTCTATCTCAGCATCATAGTTGGCCTTGGTTTGAATTAATTGCTCAGTCAATAGTTATGTCTGCAATCCCTTGTCAGTTAACATTGTTGCTCGGTATACACTATGTTTTACTCAGTTTGCACTGTCTCTTGGTGTATATAGAACTCTTCATTTACTAACCACATAAATATTGTTTGTTCCAGATCTTCAATACATAACAAATTTTTCCACCATAATAATACTCAAATAAGTTGACATCAATGATAATACATTAACTGGTAATGTTTATCATCACTTCTACAACTCAGTTGAATATCAACAAATGACTTCAAACATAAAATAAGTTGTAGTTCATCAATCTCTCCCTTTGGAATTGATGGCAAAACAATATGAAATATGCAATATAATAATTCCATACAAAAAAATACCAAACATCTATTCTACAACTGCAACAATTCAGTAGCTCTCCCTAGCTTGAATATAAACTGTGTCAGTACAAAAAATTTAAAATTTACCATGCAGACTCTCCTTGCTAGTTTGACTTTTCAACTCTGGAATCTCTCTATAGATTAGATATGTCTCTCTCTATAGATTATATATGTCTCATACTTGTTCTACTCGGTAATGCTCTTTCCTCTGTTTGCTCGGTTATGTCTGCAGAAATCCTCGAATATGTCTATAGAAATGCTCGGTTCTATCTTTAACCAGTTTAATCAGTCATGCATAAATTTTCATGTATGCTTCAACATCTGTCCATGATTTAGAAATGAATCTCTTTCCTCTTATATAGACATCATGTATCATTTAATTTTTATCCTTCAAATTTTTTTGCTTAATCTCCATCATTGATTTAACTATTTAAACCTTCCTCGGAAGTTGTGTTAAAAACACATTTCAATCTTTGTCGTCTGATCTTCCTTGAATTTTAATAGTCATTTGATCAAATAAAAAACTTTATCTTTTACCTCAAAATCACCAATTTCCAACTCAGCATCATAGTCGGCCTTGATTTGAATTAATTGCTCAGTCAATAGTTGTGTTGACAATCCCTTGTTTGGTTAACACTGTTGCTCGGTATAAACTCTGTTTTACTCAGTTTGCACTGTCTCTTGGTGTATACAGAACTCTTCATTTACCGACCACATAAACATTGTTTGTTCCAGATCTTCAATAAATAAAAAATGTTTTCCACCATAATAATACTCTAATAAGTTGACATCAATGACAATACATTAACTGATAATGTTTATCATCACTTCTGCAACTCGGTTGAATATCAACAAATGACTTCAAACATATAATCAATTGTAGTTCATCGGGAACTCAATAAATACACCATCAATGAGTGCATCAAGAGATACATGAATTATAATGAGGGACTGACCTTGGGGTGGCGGGTTCTTGTTTCCCCATATTCTTTGTTCTTTAATTTATCAAATATTATGGGATCCTCGAGTCTCGTATCTTGGGAAGTGTACAGTTGAAAATATTCTTTATTCTTTATTTCTTATTCATTCATTCATTGTGGAGGTATAGGTTGGTGGGATTCGATCGAGTGCCATCTATGTAATAATGTCTACTGTGCAATGTTAGATATTTTATAGTTGCGGTCTGATAAAGAAGTGACAGATGAGATGGATCTTTTGTAGATTTCATCCCCATATTCAAGCCAATGATTCCCCATTTAAGTAAGATACACATGTAGCTGAAGTTTTGGATCATCCCTTGAACTAACATTAATGGCACTCTTGAGCACTAAGAATGTACAAGGTATAGTTGAACTTATGCATTGGAGGACTTTCCCTTGGGAACCAGATACCTAGTTTTCCCTTTGATTCTTTCCTCCCAACTTCTCTCTTTCCCTTTTGAGTTTCTAAATACCTAGGTACACATGTAAATATTGTAAACAATATGGGTATTGTAAATTTTTGTAAATATTCTATAAATATGAAGTTTTGGTTCATTCTTAGGATCCGCAAAATTTATGATTTTGAAGGCGATAGCATAGAAATAGAGTTAGATATCTCATAGGATCACTCTCTACTTTTCAATTATGTTTAGTACATGCTCCCTTTGAGATTTGTAAGATCGGGCCAGTGAAAGCTGGATATTATTACTGATAATAAAATGGAGAACCCCTGATGTGCATACAACTTTCATGTTTTCATCTCAGTTGTTGGTAAATTTGTATCATTTATTTACATTTTTATCCTATTCTCAAGACCTCTAAAGTGTTTTATATGTATAGAAGTTGTGTTTATGGAATGAATCTTTTTACTTTCACATATATTTATTGATTGGTCATGTATGTCTAAGTATGGTTACCGTTTTTCTTGAGTAAAGTTGATGGTTGTGATTATGAAGTGATTATATTTATATTTATTTCTCTACACCATGTTCCATCTTTTCCATTTTCTTTCAATCTTCCCTTAACTTTTTATCATAGGATACCTTTGTGTAAGTCATAACCTTTCAAACCAGTAGTCCCCTTGAACAAACACTCATGTTTCCAACTTGGCTCATCTAAAACCATCATGGCCCAATAACCAAGTGCTTGGGAAGCATAGGAATTCATTCCTCAGACCCCTCTTTCAAGTGGAGTTGGCCGATGAACCAGTGCACTTGGTGACCTCTCATACACTTTTGTGTGACCCTACACAAGAGTGGTGTCATCAGGAGTTTTTGGTCCAAAACTTAATTTCTCAGCCAAGGATTATAGTGTAACGCTTGAATGTTTTTGGGGAACATTATAGTCTTGTGTGGAGAAAAACAAAAGATTGAAAATACGGAAAAAAACTAACTCTTTTCTTCAAGTAACCTATAAAAATCAAAAGTTAAAAATATAATGAAAGATATTAAATAAGAAAAATAAATAAAAATGAAATAGATAGAACATAAGAAAACCCTCGTGCATTTGAATGCTTCCAATCAACATGCACACATACAAGAGATGAAAAAAAATTAGGTTGTTTGGAGACTTGCCTCAATCAAGTCCACGTTTTGGTGTTTCCACCTTCACAAAAGACAAATAGATATATTTATTAAAATATAAATAGATATATAAATGATAAATGATAGACGGGATGTGATAAATCTAAATATTCTTAAAGATATGAGAAAGATGTTACGAGATATGCTTGAGAAAACCAAGAGATCTATAAATATTGTTGTAAGATACTGTTGTAGAAAATTAGAGACTATTGTACAAAGTAAGAGAGAAAGAGAAGGAAAGATATCATAATCCAAAGCTGAGAGGAATCAAGAGAGCTTGAACGAAGTAAAAAGATGGATTTTGGAAGATTTTGAGTTATTTCTATTAAATTGGGTAGGTGACAAGTGTCAAAATGCTAAAAACTAACATTTGACAAATGTCGGTGCTAAAAAATAACATTTGACAAGTGTCGATGCATGGAAGCTCATGTGATGCACTAGTGTCCAAATAAATTATGTTAAAAAATGACAAGTGGCAAGAGAAACACATGGTTAATGAAAAAGTGACACTAAAAGATAGTTGTTGGAAAGGACCCTGAGCATCTTGAGAGGGAAAAGTTTGATGCAAGGGATAAAATTGACCTACACAAATATTGGGGGAATGAACACTAAAATAGTGTAGGTAAAATTTCAAAAGGGTTATGTAATTTTTGACTCTACAACATGCTTACACAAAGGTTGTTGAAGCTTTCCACAGTGTTGGATATAAATATGAAGGCCTTAAATGTGTGATGTTTGAATGTGTGATTCTTGAATGCTTGACCTTGGTCTGTGAATGAATCTTGTGTATGTACAAATAAGGGGGTAAAATTCTTGTTATAGCTATCCATAGCATTTTGGGGTGTGAATTTTAAAGCAAGCTAGCACAAACTTTTATTTTCTCATTCTCACAAGCTAACTGTTGTGTGATTGAATTTGGGGCCAAATCACGGGGAGCGGGTCACCTGAGGTGACCTACTCCACCCAATGCAGGCCCAAAATGGGACATAGGGACTGAAATGCCAAGAAGAAGCCAAATTTTAGTTGGAATTGAGCTAGAATCACAAGACCAAATATGAGAGTTCATACATGCTAAAATAGGGCCTATGTGAGTAATAAATTAATAGGGACGCAATTTACAAACCTACTAATATTAGTGATTGAGATATTTTGATTGTCAGAGACTCTTCAACTAGTTTACTTGGAGCCTTTGTTTTTAGTACTTGTATAATAGGAAATGGTGAGAAAGGGTAGGATTTAGATCACTCACCAAATCTTATGGGGGCTATTATACATTGGAATCACAAACCCTAGCCTATAAGAGAAATTTGGAAAGTACAACCAAGTGAATAACAATGCTAACACGGGATCTATGCCTTATAGGATTAGATTTGGTTTATTCCAATAAAGTATATACAAATGATATGTAAATATGAAATTATAAATTTTATTATCCAAAGAAATAGGGATAGGAATGTGTGCACCTAAAAATTGAAGAGGGAAATTGCACTTTGAACCTGATTTTTTTACTATTAGAATCTTGGATTCTTGAATTTTTAAGATCTAGAAAATCTAGAACCTGCAACTGTCGAGACTGGAGATTCTAATTTGTAAAAGGACAAGTCTGACCCAAGTTGACCTATTCTTGGAAAAGGATGACCTAACTATCCCTTTTCCAGATACTTTATGGACTAAGAAACAACAGAGATCTGGAGTAATTAGACTGAGAGGTTTAAGGATCTGAAACTGTACCTACACTTTCTAAACCTAAAAATTTGGAAAATGTGTGTGTGGGTGGCTATGTAGGGTTTTTTCTTAGTCAACCCCCCATTTTTGTGATTCATATAGTCATTAGAACAAGTAAAATGTGTTGTTATTGTGAATCTAAAATATGTCTAGAATGCAAGTATATATCAAAGTAAATGCATAGATCTAACCCTATGTGTGATAGAGTGAAACCCTAGCATGTAAATGCAAACATTGTATAAATTAAAAGAATATAAATATGAAGCATCAATGCATAGATCTGAAAATAATTAGGAAATCATAACATGCCCCAAGGGAAAAGGTACTCCTATCCATCCTCATAATCCATTTGAAAATCCATGTTGTATAAAATGATGTTTTGAAGGCTTTATTTGAAGACGTAGATGATATTTTGAATGCTTGGAAGAAGTCTTTAATGGACAACCTTTGCTTCAATGCATGCCATTAAGCTTGGGATTACACTTTGAAATTACTTGTTGAGATAAAATTGGGGTCTTCATCTTGCACTTGATTTCATTATGCCAAAATGAAGTGGGTAGGTTTCTTTTAAGTCTGATTTTAGAAGTCAGAAATTGTTCAAATTCGTTAGGGTGGACCTAGGCCTTAAATATAGGTGCATTCTCCTAGGAAAATGTTGAATTAGGTTTTCCTAGTACAAGCCTTGTCCTTAGGGACTTTTTTTAATCCTAAGTACCAATTCACTTTTGTTCTGACAGTTAGAGGTTAAAAAATATGGTTGATTGTGACAACGGGGTTGAATTCTGAGGCCAAAAGGAGGTAAAATAGGACCTAGGAGATGAAGGGAATTTTTGATTGGAGTAAAATAGAGGAGTATTCATAGATATTATATCCTACCTTGATTTTGAACAATTCAGAGAGATAATAGGACACAAATATGAATTAAGTATGCATTAAGTGCAATTAGAGAGTCCTATAATGCAAATACACTAAGGTGGGTGCTAAACAATTTCTAAATTGTATATCACACAAGTGGTTACAAATTATTATGGTACATTTATCCCCCACTTTATTTTTATATGACACTACTTGCATATGCAACATAAAGTACAGAGAGAATCTGTAAATGAAAAAGGATATATCAAAGCCCCCAGTGCGTAGATCCTGCAAGAAAGTGTTAGTAACTGAAACCTAAAAAACCATGTGTTAGTGAAAATAATAAATTACCTATGTTTAATAAATGATTTAATTAATCTCATGGGTAGCTATATTCCAACCTTGTTTCAGCTTGCTATTAGGAAAGGTGAAATAGGAAATCCTATATACCGTGATGAACTATGAATGCAAAGTGTTGACAAATTCTTTCCAAAAAATTTCAAGATTTACTTGAAAGTTTTCAAAATTCACTTGGATAGAAAGGAATCTAAATCATGATTCCATTACCTAAAATTGTGTTGAAATTGGAGCTTCCTAGCTCAATTTATGATCAAATGAAGCCAGATAAGTATTAATGATGGAGAATACTAGTTAAAGTTAGTCAAAAATATCCAAAAAGTAACTAACCTAAAAGTGTGTATAAGTTATTTATTGTCTTTTTAAAATCTCACTTGTTACATTACTTTTTTTTTTCTTTTGTGAAGGAATAAGAAGGAAATGATGTCGATAAAGAAAGTGTTGCAATCGACTAGGATGGGGGTTCTTAGGAGAGTAGTAGAGGATGGTCTGCCCCTAGATGAGGTATGTCTTGATACTCATTATTTTTCTTCCTTTCCAGCATTCTATCTTTCCATAATAGATGTAGAAACTGATTCATAAATAATATTTAATTTTTTCTAGAGTATGAAACCTACAAAGTCTACCTAGACCTTGAAAGTTGACCTAGTCCCAGAAAATCGACCTTGTCCCAAAAGTCAACCTAGTCCACTAAGAAATTTGGCCTAGTCTCAAGTGTTTCTATTTTTATGATTTATGAGTGAATTTGATTGATGTATATGATGCACTGATATCACTTTTTTGATCTACAATTGTAGGAGAAGCCCACAATGCGGGAACATAGTACCATGAAGACTATGGCATTCCTCTAAGGTTGGTATAAGAGATTGAGACCATAGGATGTGTGTTTTCTCATAGAAATAGGGTTGTACTAGGTATACCAATTTCCACATATTAAATTTCACGAAAACATTTTGATGGTGTTGATGGAGAGATGGAATGAGGACACATCAAAATTTCACCTACCCACGGGTAAAATGACTATCACACTAGAGGATTTATACAGATCCTACGACTACATGTCTAAGGACAGATAGTGAGATTTATTATGGATAGATCAGAGAAAGATATTGAGAGAGACTAGATATACTGCTCAGGACAAACCCTTTCTCACACATGTAGCAATCATATTCCACTAAGGGAATTGGTACATTCTTCTTATGAGGTTCCTTTAGTCAAGAACATATTGTTATGCACAGTCATTGTTGTTGCTCTTGATTGTAAGGGAACAATGCTTTCTATGCCTTTATCCCATGCAGTTCAGCACATGGAGAGGAACTGCGTAGTATACTCATGGGGGAGGAGTATGTTATCCCACTTATACTACAAGCTTGGGAGATTTGTGAGATACTATAGATGGATCTTACCAGTGTGTATCTTACTGAAGATATGGATGTTTAAGCACATCGCCTATACACAGTCAATTGGATTTCCAGTGGATATGAATGCAAGTGATCAATGAGCATACGGATATCTAATGATTTTATCATGTCATTTTGGTGACTTGTACAGGAGAGCGACCATAGATGGGTTGCAGGCAACTGATATCATCTAGAGACACTATAGATATATGCAACTATGGATAGATATTGATCACTCAATGAGATGCATGTAGAGGCACATATTTCTAGAGAGAAGACATAGTTACATAGTATTACCTTTCTATTTTGACAAAATGTGGCGACAGTTTGGTATTACATAGGGTCCTCCCATACCAGTGTCATGTTATACACATGGACATAGGACCATAGAGAGGCCCAACCCCATTACCATATCCTATTGTAGATGGTAGAAAGATGACAAATCTGGATGCAGAGAAGGATACCAAGGTAGCAGACACAATTACTGATGCAGGTATGACTAGGGACTACCTTAGGAAATTAGTGTGCATGGGTTCAGACCCATCTTTCTAGCAGGCTACCCCATAGGAGACCTAGGGCCCTTCTCTAAAAGAGAGAATGTGGTAGTCGTAGATAAGGATGATCATGATGACGAGGAGGAGGAGGAGGATAGAGAGGATGAGAATCTAGGAGATAAACAAGAGGTGGCACCCATAGCAGAGGATCATGGTGAAACTTAGGAGGAGCTAGCAGAGGGGATAGATGCTAACCTTCAGAGGAGATAACCACCAAGATCCACATCAGAGGTGCCTCCTCCAAGAAGTATTGTCTTCAGAGATCATGGAGAGAGTAGAAGTTTTGTACCCTCAGCAACATCCTAGGGTAAATCCCCAATGTTTCCAACTACTGACGATCCTAACTACCAGGAGGGAGATCCAGGTATGGAAAAATGAAAATGTTTTAAGAAAAAAGAAATTAAGTTATATATATATATATATTGAATACTTATTAATGTTATATGTTTTACATTTGGATTGGAGGGTTGGAGATTATTTGCAGATGATGATTTGAGAGACATCATTATATCATTGAGGATGCCTTCATCCTCTTAGGTGAGATATGAGACACAACAAGATCTTGGGTGAGACAGAGATCTATTCGCATCAGTGCAAGTAGATATAAAACTATTGAGAGATGATAGGGAGAGACTCCATTGAGAGATGGCAGAGACATGGTGTGAGATTATTGTGCTTCAAGGAAGACTAGAAGGTTGATGCTATAGATTTCACCAACTTTAGTGCTTCTAGAATAAGGCCAAATTTATTGGACAAGACTGACTTGAGTCGACATTGCCCTAAGAATATGAATGTTTCATAGTCAGGAGATACACGTACTAGGGTTCCAGATCATGAATAGTTTCTATTTATGATAGCACAATGACAGACAATTCTAGATCTGAAATTTTATCCGTCTCCTTCCCATTTCAGGTTAAATTCATTCTTTCTATTACTTAATCACTTTTTAGTTTTGCATGGGGGCTAAATGTACCATCCTAAAAAGTAAGCACTTGATTTGTGCTTAGTTTGGGACCCTTTCTAGTCCACTTTAGTGTGTTCCTCATGGTAGTACATCATATTGTACTTAAATGCATATGTAATTCATATATAGGTCCTCCTTCAAAACTCAAGGTTGGATCTCTTTTCTATGCATAATTTTGCATTTTCCATCCATTCACAATTCAATTCCCTACTATGTCCTTTTGCATGCATTTACATCTCATGGTTTGTCATGATTTCCCAACAAACTAAGGCTTTTAGCACACAACCCTAGGTCCTAGATTAAATTTGAAAAGGTATGCCTGGATAAGGACGACTGATTCGGCCTTGTCCTAGACTAGGGTGACTTAGGTCAGCCTTTCCTAAGGTTTTTTCATTTAGTGGGATTCAGGCCCTATGTGGGGTTGTTTCTCCTAGTCAGGGTCGGCCTAATGAAATCTGAGCCCCAAAATGTGTATAAAAGGAGACCTCTTCCCCTCATTTTCATATCATGATTTTATTGGGAAAGCTATTATACATTGTGTTGTCTCTTTTTCTTGCTAACATACATCACTTGTAAACAAGCCCACACTATTATCTGCCCATACATTGATCAGGCAAGAAAAATAATAACAGTAATAGGATATTTATACCCTCTTCACTTTGAGTTCCACATACTCAGGCGGGTTTACCTCTATTATACTTTAATGACTCACTTAGAGTATCATTCAAGAAGATTTATAGTGGAAATTACAAAACTATTGTTCTCTAAATCACTTATTTAATGAAACAAAACATAATCAAGTTACCAAAATATTTGATTAAATGATGATAGCCATCCATTTCAAATGGATAAAATACCAGTGCCTTATCTTAGGTTATGGAGTCGCCTTAAAAATTCAAAACCCTTAACAACAATAAAAGCTTAAAAACATCTACATATCTAAGCAGAGGATAAATACACCCTATATATCATCCCACATTTATATGATAGATATGATCATCAGATTTATAAAGAACTTCAAATCTTGCTGAAACTATTCTAAGGAAATTAATTCTCTCCTTGAGAGAAACCCTAAAACAATCTCACAACCTGCCTTACAGATAGATAAATTGAACAATCCTTAACTATTCAATTTAAAAAAAACTCAAAATCTAAACCAAAGAAAACCATTTATAGAATTTCCAGAAACTGTCTATGGATTTGTATTTATATTCATATAAAATGGTCATTACATTCAAAATAAAATCCAAATATCTATATAATTTGTTGGTCTAATACTAGAGTTTTACAGTCTTTTATGATTCAAAAATGACTATCCTATGTCCAGGTAGTCTTGGAATCCTATTATACATAAGGATGGAACAAAATTTGGACTACTTGGGAGAATCAAAAATATCTTGCAACAACTTTGCAAAAAAACAAAAATCACAAAACTTGCAACAATCTGAGCGGAAGTTATTGCATCCACAGGACATCTATTACTTTTTCAACATGGCCTCCCTTTTTTTCACCTCCTTGTCAGTGGGCCAACTGAAATCCTTTTCTTGTTCTATCTTGGCCTCTGTCCACCTTGCATCTATGATCATCTTGGCATCAGAAATAAACTTGGTCATATCAACTTCAACCTTAAACAATTCAGATTGTTGAAGTAATTAACATCATTCTCTTTCTCGAAGTGTTCATTTACATCATGTGTTTTCCATATGGAATCAAATTCCTCCTCCCACACAAAATGTTCTTTCAAATCATTATTACTATCATAGATTTGAGGAATTAGTGCATTACACTCTTTTCCAAACAACTGCAATGTGTTTCTAATAAACACATCCTTCCCATTAAAGAATGCATAAGAGGCATTTACCTATTCTACCATCTTGGTAGTTTATGAAATCTTCAGAGGGAATTCATCACTATAAAACATAGTAGTGTTTAACCTATCCATTACTCTAGTCCTTCCTGACCATACATTGAACATGGACCCAAGAAAATCCAGTGCTTCAGAAGCTACCCTACTAGTATCTTGGAGTGAATTGTGCAATTCATGCACTGATGAGGTTTTCTCTTTCAAAACATCCACTCAGTGCTTTAGGAATACAAGAACCATAGGAACACCATTGGCATTTTTTCCTCCCTCATCTTTCCTTGTTTGGCCTTCAATGACTATTTTTTCATCCTAAGTTTCTGTAAACGCATCCACTTTGTCTACTGTCATTGCATGTGGGGGCTCATCTGTCTTCTTATGTTTTATTTCATTGTTTTGTTCTTCCAGTGCATTGTTTTTTATCATGATCTCTTCATATTTCTTAGCCAATGCAATCATCTAATTAAATTTCTGATCATACCTTTTGGACAAGTTTTATGTTTTAGTCAGGTTCATGAATGAAACTTGAGTAGTCAGATGAGCAATCTTTGTATCACCTGTGTTTTTCAAATTCCAAATAATTATGATAGCTTTCTTCTCTTCCCTTATATTTAGCACTAGTTTCTTTTGAGTGGGAGGAGCTAGAGACCAAATAGCCATATTTTTTTGACTTGGGATCAAAGCTTGCTCCTCTTAGCACATCATTTATCTCAAACTTTGATCTCAACATAGTATTCTTTTGTTTTCTGATTTGATCAATGATGGATGTAGATTGTAAGTCCCAATCAAGAATTAGTGAAACTCCAATATTTTGTACCAAAATTCTTTCATGTTCAATAGTAATTAATTCACTATCATGGTCATATTCCTGAAGTTTCCTTACAATCTCTTCATTTTTTCTCCTCACCACCTTCCTCTATTATCATATTCTATTTCAACTCCCTATGTTTCAATTTCACTAGAAAACTTTTGAATTCACTTGACTTGATGACCTCATCATCTTTTAAGAATTCATCGGCCATCATGATTCTCTCATGCATTCATGTAGAAAGAGCTTCCTCATTCTCATCTTGTCCCTCATCTTATGTAATTTCCCTCTATTGAGTTCTGATCCTTCTAAAATAAGTGCCCATTTTTGTAACCACAGCTCTGGCTATGTTTCTCCTTATTTCTACTGCATTTTCCTCAGTCTTTTGCCTCTTACTTGGTGGCTCCTTAATATAAATTGCTTCATCTCCACTCTCTTCATCTTCTTCTTCTAATTCCAAGAGTCTCTTGCCATGAAAGGTCTATGTGTCTTGGGATTCCTGGGGTTGTATATCTTCACTGCCAAATTTTGGCACTTGTGTCATCAAAGTCTCATATGATTCAATCATCTTTTCAACCTTTTGGAAGTATGGGGTGTCAAGGAAAAAACCAGAGAGTGTAGGGTTTACTTATTTCCACTCTGCCTCTTATCTCATGAGGTCTTTCCATTTCCTTCTTCTTTCCTGGACATCAATCCTATCCATTCGATTCCTCACAATATCCTCATCATCCATGACCTCATGATCCCTAATATTGGCCCAATCATTCATTTCTTTCAAAGCTATCTTGATGAATTTCTCTGGATCACAAAATCTTGAGATTGTACTCAACAATATATATTGTTTCAAAAAACTATTAACCTAATCAAAAGATTTTTTGCCTATAGAGAAATCATATGCTATTCACAATCTAGGGACAAATGTACCCTTCCTATGCCCTTCTAAAAACTCCTTATCCACCCAAGTGATTTTCCAAATGAACTCCATAAGAGAAACCCTAAATGGAATAAACTTAGAGAGTATATATGGGAGTTGAGAGAATCCATAAACTCTAATGACAATAAAATGGTCAAAGAAGAAAAAGTCACCCCAATTATGAGTAATTGGCCAATTTGGATTATAATTCCAAGGCCTCAATAGCTTTCTAACATCAAAATATAATCTCTCCCTTTCCACTCCCAGCATATCTAATATTGGAGTGATAATCCAATTTTCAAAATAAACAAAAGATGATTGCAAAGATTTTCTATCCCATACCTGAGTCCATCTTTGCACAGGAATTTCAACTCCATATTATGTTTCATAAAACTCCAATTATTTTTCTATGAGCTCCTTGTTATAAAATAGAATCAAATACATCAAATGTGAGTAGTGTTTGAACATAGGAATAGGAACACCACTTTTGATTTCCACCAAAGAATTATGTATGAACTTCACCACAAAACCAACATAGTAGTAGACTGTATTGACCTAGGGGTTTTGAATATCCATCGCCATCATCAATAATTTATCAGCCATTGTTGAGTCTCCATCAAATCCCAAGACCTTACATAACCCGTAAAAATTGCACTTCATATAATTGTGAAAGGAGAAGTCGAATGGTGGTTTTATGTTGTCAGAAACTGTAACCAACCTTCCATCCACCCTAGGCATGTATCTCAGCATTTCATTTCGCTTGATCAACTTGGAACGCCTCTCATAATCATTTTTCATCTGATCCAAAACAATTTATGTGCATATAGCATCATAAATCTTAAAAACCTCCCTGAAACTTCTTCTATCTATGGTTACTAGGGCAATCTTATTCTTCCTCCAAATTACCCTAGAAACAGGACAATAGCTTTTTGCCAATTCTTTTACTAAATCCACATCAACACATAAATCAGGTACAATTATCTTAGGCATGTTTAAGCTCCACACATTACTCATGGGAACTAATTTAATTTTTTTATTCCAAGAGTAGTGAAACAGAGTATTACTTGAGTGATTCAAAGTAACAAAATTTCTACACTGCCACCAGTTGTCCTTCCATTCCATCCAATTTGCATTGTTTTCACTTGAAGTTCCTGGTAACAGGTCTACAAATTAATCAGCATACTTCTTTACCACCACCCTTTTTTTACCAAAGACCTTTTAATATCTTCTATAAGTTTCTTTACTCATCTTGAAATTTACAGAATCACCTTCACCACACTAAGAAATAGCCTACAAATCAAACTCCGAACACAAGTCTCTGCTAAAATTCTCCAAATCTCTTGAAAGCATAAAAAAATTATACATGATCTAAGAACAATCATGCAATTTATAGAAAATAAAACCATTTTCAAGTCCACCATTACTTCTTACACTTTCCATAACAGTCGATGATGACTACAACTAGTTTTCCATTAATTCCCTCTTTGAGTGCAGTTGCAGGAACTGTTACAAGTGTGATTGTCGTTGCACCAAAAGATTGACATTTTAATGCTAGATACAACCAATAGACTTATAGAAGACACATGAGGTTGTTAAACCATATCAAAAATCTTGTGAGGGATGCTGGCCCACTGCCAACAATCCCCCTCCAAGCGTCACTCGACGTGGCCTGTGTGGTTCAAACTTGTGACCAAGCTATGATACCACTTGTTACAAGTGTGTTTTTCGTTGCACCAAAAGATCGACTTGTTAATTCCCAATACAACCACTAGACTTATAGAAGACACAAGAGGTTGTTAAACCATGTCACAAATCCTACGAGGGACACTGGCCCACTGCCAATAGGAACCAAGTATACATTTTTCTTTCTGAGCATTATTCAAATTTTACAAAACTTAGACACGTGGAAACCCGTTGCATACTCACAGCACAACTTATGAACTTTTTGTTTCCTTCACGAGCTAGTGAAAATACCATATTTTCTCTTTAATCATGCACTCGTAGCACCTTTATTTAGATCTATGATCATCCTAAAAGTATGCAAGTACCATTCATCTCATTAAACCTTGTAGTCATGCACTCTCAGCAACACATGGAATATTCCTTTATTCTCCACAAGTAAGCGACAGTCATTGATCTTCCTCCAAACACATCTTAGTCGCGAGCTCGTAGCATGAAACTTAACTTGACCATGACCTCTGTGAGTGTGTGATAACCATAAAAATAACTGCAAGCATAACCGTCGTGCAATCGCATCTCAACATGCTATAGGTTAGTTAACACAGCGAGTGAGTGATGAGACCATCTAAACCTCAAACTAAACCATGTCACACACTCTTAAGATAAAAGAATTTAACTGCCAACCACTCGTGACTCAGCAACATAACATTTTCTTCACTTACATGCTCGTGATGCTAAAGAACAAACCATGACAAAGCCCATGACTACGCGACAAGGCTAACATCTTTATTTTCTCACGCACTC
This sequence comes from Thuja plicata, assembly GCA_018584345.1. Lineage (NCBI taxonomy): Eukaryota > Viridiplantae > Streptophyta > Pinopsida > Cupressales > Cupressaceae > Thuja > Thuja plicata. The sequence goes on from MU226082.1 coordinate 759,771, forward strand.
GTGGTGCTAACTAAAAACATGACTTAATAATTGAGACTGTGTAATAATACAAAAAGGGCCAAATTTACCAAGGACTTAGAATCCTGAACACCATAATATTTTAAAATTTCAAAAAAAAGGCCCTTACAATCAAAACATGGGAAAGGTCATTCTCAATGTTCATGGGGAAAATTGTAAAACATAGTGCTAACACATTCAATACAATCAAGTGCAAGAAAGAAGACATTCATCATCAAGAATTAAAGCATTCAAGACCACCCATGCATGTAAGGCATTTCCTTACATGCATCTAGCTTGTTTCCCCATTGAAAGACAAGTAAAGGAGTTTGGCATCAAAGAAGGAGATCTACATTCACCCATCAAGCCTTCTTCTTCTCTCTCTTCTTCTCTTCAATATTGAGGAAAATTACAACATCTACTACATGAGGTTTTTCTTATATGATTTACTTTTGGTTTTTGTGTTGAGTCAAAGTTATTGCATCAACATTCTTGATCACATATTTAGTGATAATTGCATCTACATGGTATGATATATTCCATTGTTTAGATCTAATCTCTGCTACATGTCATCATTCTTTCAATTTCATCTATTTAATTTCATGGTTAATTCATATCCATGGCCTTGACCAAGGCAAGCCCCTGCCCACAATTATTTCCCCTTCTTTTTTTGTGCATGAACATGTGACAAAGTTTCATATATGGATTTTCAGAGTTACGGAACCTGTGACAGGTCTACTAGAGATTAGAAAAAAATTTGTGCTCTTGGGATAAGGCCAAATTTTGTCAACAAGGCCAACTTGATTCAACATTTTCTTGAGGATCTTCATTTTTCATAGTCAGGAAATATAGGTACCAGGGTTCCAGAACCTGAATAGTTTCTATTTCTGACAGCACAATGACAATCAATTCCAGATCTAAAAATTCACCCTTCTCCTCCTTATTTCAAGGTAAATTCATCCTTCCTATTACTTAATCACTTATCATTTTTTCATATCATCATTTACATCATCAAAAAAGGAATCCACCAAACAATCATCCCCCCACATTTGGTGTGGATCATGAATTTGCACCCATACTCTCTTGGTTGTGCAATCCCGATTCACCTTGTTGGGAGTTTGGTATTCCAATGTATGTTTAACTTGGTGGTCTACCATTGGTCACCATTTTATTCATTACATTTTGGTGAACCCAACTTATAACATTTCCATTTTGATTCTTGGTGTTAGATTTCTCTTTTATTTATCACATTCTTATTTTGAGATCTAGTTGTGTGTAAGTTAAACATGGAACTTTCTAAATTGTATTGGAATGTGATAACCTATATTGTTATATTTCTCCTTAATTCTCTTTATAAAATGCATGAACTGAATCATAGTGTTTTGTGTTTCATTATGTGTGTATTCCTTAATGGTATTCTTACGTATGGCATTATGAAGATAACCAACATATCTCTCCCTTATAAAACATATTTCAAGATCTCATGTGATTTCATCATTCAAATATTAACAAAATGTATGGATTATGTTGATGACCCTAAAGACAAAACTTTTAATTCCACTCCTATAGTTCCTACTAATCCTTACCTAGTTCCTAATGATCACATTATATAAAGACCTATATCTCCTCCTTCTCACCCTTTTCTAAGGAATAGACTTGAGGAAGCTAGCATATATAATTCTTTGGATGATCTTAGAAAATTTTCCTTAGATAATTTCTCTCAGGGGATATTGAATAATTTGGATAGTACTTCTTCTTCACTTAAGGATGATAAACATAGTTATCACAATTCCTCTCCAAATAATATTCCTACCTATTTAAACTCTCAAAAATATCACATTGAATCGTATTCACCTTTGGTATATGTTATTCAAAGTCATAAGCCTGTAATTTAGTAACCCATTTCTGGTGCTGGTCATTAAGATCACATTGTCTCAAGAAGTATTTAATATTGTTGTGATTAGTCTTGATCACAAAGCGCCCACCTACCAAATATGATCAGAATTTGGCCAATGCATGCATTATGGCCAACATCTCCCGGTCATAGATAGAATAACTCCTCTCAACTCCCCAGAGCTTCCTACTCTTGAATGCAATGGGATGCTTCTCCTACATCAATACTGCTCCAATCCCATCACCCGATGCATCACAATGAAGCTTAAAAGGCTTTGTGAAATTTGGTAGAGCTAGAACTAGACATGAAGACATTACCTACTTGAAATGCTCAAAACACCTTTGTGCTTCTTCTATCCACATGAAGGTCCCCTTCTTGGTGAGATATGTCAAAGGCGCTGTCATCTATGAAAAACCATTAACAAACCTTCTATAAAATCTGCAAAGACCAAAGAACCCCTTAAGTTGTGTGAGGTTCATAGGAGTAGGCCAATCAACTATAGCTCTAATCTTTTCAGGGTCTGCTCAAACTCCATCTGCACTAATAATATGCCCAAGGTATAGTAATTCTATCATACCAAACTCACACTTAGACTCCTTGGCATACAAGGACTCTCTCTCTAGGATAGATAACAACTCCTCCAAATGTTTTGAATATTCCTCCCAGGTCTTACTAAAGACCAAGATGTCATCAAAGAAGATCAAGACAAATCTCCTCAACTGCTCCTTGAATACTTGGTTCATACAACTCTAAAATGTAGCGGGTGCATTGGTTAGTCCAAATGGCATAACCATAAACTCAAAGTGGCCATAGTGACATCGGAAGGTTGTTTTCTCAATGTCCTTTTCTCTCATCCTGATCTAATGGTATCCAGATTGCAAATCAATTTTGGTGAAGAAGCATGCCCCATGCAACTCATCAATCAGCTCATCAATCCTAGGAATGGGATACATGTTTTTAATTGTTTTCTTATTCAGTGCCCTGTAATCGATACACATGCGCATCATCCCATCCTTCTTCTTCACCAGTACTACTGTTGAAGAAAATGGGCTTTTTCTAGGCCTAATGTTCCCCATCTCCAACAACTCCTTAATTTCCTTCTCTATCTCATCCTTGTGTTTCTTAGGATGACGATAAGGGGTAATCATAACTAGTTTGGCTCCCTCCTTGAGCTCAATAACATGCTCTATTCCCCTTTCAATAGGAACCCCATGAGGAATATCACAAAATACTTTAGCGTGTCTATCAAGTATCTTCTGGATATTTGGTGGATGACTCTTTACCTGTGGCTCTGGTGAAGTTGGCATAATGTAGCACTCTGTCACCCACTCTATGTCATCAAGATGAAAAATTCTATGTATTCTCCTTAAGGACACTACTCTGCAGCCTCCATCTGAAAGTCCTCTAAGTACCACAGTTCTACCCTCATGCTGGAATCTCATTTCCAATTTTTCTAGGTTGAGTGTGAACTCAACTAGTGAAGCCATCCATGTCATGCCAAGGATGACATCATAATCTCCCATGTCCACTACATAGAACTCATCCTCCAACTCATAGCCATCTCCAAACCTAATGTGAAGATTAGATATCTTCCAAGTGCACAATAATTTGTCATCATTAGCAAACATGACTCTAAACCCATCATGCTCCTTGATCTGTAACCCTCTCCTGGCTACCAACTGCGCATCTATGAAGTTATGTGTAGCCCTAGTGTCAAAGAGAGATATCACTTTCTACCCCTAGAAAGTACCCCTAACCTTAAATGTGATTGCCTTTTGGGCCCCTGTCAAGCGTGCCAATGATCTATCATCCTTAGGAATGCTGCTCTCCTCTATAGTGTTACCCTCATCTGAATCGGAGTGCTAATCCTCCCCCTCTAACTCTGACTCTTCTGCTGAAAAAACTCCATTTGATTTGCCTTAGCCTTGAGAGGGCATTTATGAGATAAGTCCCAAGGCTCTCTACACTAGAAGCACAATTTCTTCTTTCGAAGTTCATTCAAGATTTCATTGTCTAGTCCTTTTGATCCTTCTTTGGGTTTGTTATACTCTTTCTGAAATGGTTTTTTGTCTTTGTCCTTGCGATAGGAAGAATATGTAGAATGGTATTTTCCTTTGTGTACCGAAGGGGCTAAATCTCGTGCCTTTTTAGTTGCTTCTACTAAGGTGAGTGGATCATGTCCCTTCACCCAACCTCGTAATGGATCAGCAAGACCATCACAAAATAACACTACCAATATCCTAGGAGAGATATCAGTAACAAGTATAGAAAAATGCTAAAACTCAGTGATGTAAGCATCCATAGAACCTGACTATTTTAACTGTGCTAGCTCCTTGAAATGTAACTAAGGATCCCTAGTGTCAAATCTCTCAATAAATATTTCTATGAATTCCTCATAGGATGTAATCTGATTATGCCCCAGAGTCACCATGCCATGATGCCACCATTCATGTGCAATGTCATCCAAGTGCATAGCCGCATACTTGATAGCCTCCTCCTCAGGCATAGGATTTAGCTGCAAGTATGTATCTACCTTTTGCATCCAAGCTCATGCGGTCATCTTCCCTAAAGCATCATAATAAGTCAAGGAAAGTTTTCCAACTTTCTTTCTCAGCTCAAAATTCTGATTCCTCCCTCTTGCTCTAGGCATATGTCTCATCCTCAAGTCCATATAATCTCTGAGGGAAATATCTTCCTGAAACTTGGTTCCACTAGCCTCCCAATCCCTCTTGAACTGACCTTGTAACTTAGTAATCTATGGTTCGTTCACTGGTTGAACTGGGTCTCTAGGTGGGAAGGTGGGTAGAAGAGGTCTCGAGCTCACTATTCGAGCTGGGTGTGCAACGTGTCTAAATTTATCAGCCTAATTCCCATTGTTTCCATGTCCATTATTATCATTAATGTTATTCTTAGTTTCATTATTGTTGCCTCGGCCTCCATTATTATCATTTCCCCTATTATTGTCATTTCCCCCATTGTTATTGTTTCCATTGTTGGCATCACCCAGATTGATATTGATGCCCATCTATCTATCCATAAGCTGCAACATCATGTCCATTCGCCTATTCTACTCTTGTTGCATACGTTTCCCATGCTCTAATGTATCCAGTAACTGTCTGAACATTACCTCCCCCTAATCTGGACTAGTATTCCTGCCTCCACCTAATCCTATATTCCTATCATCTTGGTCCCCCATACTACTGTCCTGATCAAAGAATATCTCCTTTGTGTCTATATGACTAGACTCTATGTCTACCTACGCAGATGAACTAGACTGCTCACTTTGTGAGTTCAAATTTTTGTTTTGTCTTGCTCTGGTATGGCAGAAGTTATAAGGCCCCTGTTGCATGCTTAAACATACATGCTTAGCATGTTTTTAATTCATTAATTTCTGATTTTAGTGTTTTGATATTTTGTTGTTCCAAATTCTCTGTAAGACCTCCATAGGATGGCAGGACTTATAGCTCTAATACCACTATAATGAGAACCCTAGAATGCCCAAAAACCAAACCCACTACTGATACGAATTTAGTCAAACAATTTGTGTCCAACTCCTTATTTCTCCATTTAATGTTTTAATCCCCTTATGACTTCTGATAATGAGACATTTGTTTTTTTGTTTATGTTTTGGCATAGATTTGAAAACACACAACATGAACAAGAAGGAAACTACAATAATATGAAAACTAGAAACTGACTACTGCTGGTAAATATTATCTCAATAAGAATCAAATACATGGTAAGTTATCAAATCACAAATTACTATAGCATTATTGAATAATGTTTCATTCAAATGTTTACAAAATTTATTGCTATAGTGGCATGAATAGTACCTGTGAATAGTGTCGTGGATAGTGTCGTGAATAGTGTCACACTACAGTGGCATGAATAGTGTCGTGCTACAGTAACATGAATAGTGCTACGCTATATTACTGCTATAATCTACCTTCAATTAGTTCAATATCTTCTTGAAATAATTCCCTCAAAATGACATAAGCATCAGACAAGTAGAGAGGAAGATATGAATGAAACACCCAATCTGCCTGTAGCTAAAAATGCACCCAATCTGCCTGTTAATGAAGCTGATAGCAATAGATTCCAAAGGTCAAACCCCATGGGAATGACATTTAGAATGTCACAAGAGAGGATAGATGCCCTCTAATGCCAAGAATGGATTTGCAATTCATACACCAATTTCTTCTCATATTCATCATGTCTAATGAAGCCACAAACGCTTCCTTTTATTCTTTTTCCAAGAGTCGACTCAACTCTCATGGGAAATGTGGGATAAAACATATATTAAAATATTCACTTATGTCTCCCTTGGGTACACATCCCCATAAAACAAATATTAAAGTAACACTTTAATGCTTTATAATTAAATTAAATGTTACTTTAATAAAATTTCAGGGATTAAAATGTATTAGCAATCGAACTCCAAATAATGCGAGTGATAGCTCGTTGGAAAGCTCTCGCCGAGGACTATCAAATCCAATCACCAAAATTGGCTTCCACTATGTCCTGTCGAATTACTAAAAATAGTAAGTATGCCTGAAACTGAGTAAATCAACTTCATTTTGGCCCAAACTGGAAATGACTAGGCCAAAACACTCTAGGATCCCCTTAAACCCTTCGTTAGCCCTCGGGACCATGTAGAACAAGGCTAATGCACACACACTTGGTCAACTACTAAAGTGGGGACATTACAAATGTCTTATCCCTTTAACATTTATATATCATCATCTCTGTCACATTGTTCATTCTTTCTCTACCTTTACCATGAGCATGAGCTTGTCTCATTCTCCCACTAAAGTTGGGGCTAAATATACCATCCTAAAAAGTAAGCACTTGATTTGTGCTCATTTTGGGAATATTTATAGCCCACTTTAGTGTGTTCCTTATGGTAGGACCTCATATTGTACTTAAATGCATATTCAATTCAGATATAGGTCCTCCTCCTTCAAAAATTGAGGTTGGCTCTCTTTCCTATGCATATTTTCCCATTTTCCATTCATTCACAATTAATTTCCATCCTAGGTCATTTTACGTGCATTTTACATCTCAAGATTTCCCTGATTTTTTGAAAAACTAAGGCTTTCATAACACAACCCTAGGTCCCAGATTGAAAATGAAAAGGTCTTCCTCGACAAGGCCAACTTGCGTCAACCTTTTCTTAATTTTTTTTTTATTTAGTGGGCTTCGGGCCCTATGCAAGGTTTTTTCTACTAGGTCCTTAATCAGGATTGACCTTGCAAAATATGATCCCCAAAATGTGTATAAAAGGAGACCTCTTCCCCTCATTTTCACATCATGATTTTATTGATCAATATATTATGCATTAAATACATTCAAGTGCAAGAAAGAATTAATTCATCATCAAGTATTCAAGCATTCAAGACCACCCATGTATGAAAGGAATTTCCTTCCATAGATCTAGCTCTTTTCCTCATTTAAGGACAAGCAAAGGAGTTTGGCATCAAATAAGGAGATCTGCATTCACCCATCAAGTCTTCTTCTTCTCTCCAATATTGAGGATAATTACAACATCTACTACATGAGTTTTTATCTTACATGATTTCCTTTTGGTTTTTGTGGTGAATCAAAGTTATTGCATCAACATTCTTGATCAAATATTCAGAGAAAATTGCATCTATATGGTATGATATATTCTATTATTTAGATCTACTCTCTGCTACATATCAAAATTCTCTCAATTTCATCTATTTCATTTCAAGGTTAATTCCAATCCAGGGGTTGGGTCTTTCCCAAGGAAATTTCCTCCCCATGACAATTTACCCTTTTTCTGTGTGCAGGCATAGGTGATGGAGTTTTAGAGATATATTTTCAGAGTTACAAAACAAGTGACAGGTTTGTGATAGATTCCACCAACTTTTGTGCTTCTGGGACAATGTTGAATTTCTTGGACAAGGCTGACTTAAGTCAAAATTGTTACTAGGGTTCCAGATCCCAAATAGTTTCTATTTCTGATAGCATAGTGATAGTTAATTCTAGATCTATAAATTCATCCTTCTCATTCTTATTTCAAGTTAAATTTATTCTTCCTATTACTTAATCACTTATTAGTTTTATATATCATCCTTTACATCATCACAAAAGGAATCCACCAAAAAATCATCCCCTCACATTTTGTGTGGATCACAAATTTGCACCCTTTCTCTCTTCGTTGTGCAAATTGGATCCACCTTGTTTGGAGTTTGGTATTCCAATGTATGTTGAATTTGGTGGTCTACCATTGATCACCATTTTCTTCATTATATTTTGGTGAACCCGACTAATAAAATATCCATTCTGATTCTTAGTGTTAGATCACTCTTTTATTTATCGCATTCTTATTTTGAGATCTAGTTGTGTGTAAGTTAAACATGGAACTTTCTAAATTGCATTGGCATGTGATAACCCATATTGTTACATTTCTCCTTACTTCTCTTTATAAAAAGTATGAAGTGAATCATAGTTTTTTTTGTTTCATTATGTGTGTATTCCTTAATGGTATTCTTACGTATGGCATTATGAAGATAGCCAACATATCTCTCTCTTATAAAACATATTTCAAGATCTCATGTGCTTTCATCATTCAAATATTAAAAAATGTATGGAGGATGTTAATGACCCTAAAGACAAACCTTTTAATTCCACTACTATAGCTCCTACTAATCTTGATCTAGTTCCTAATCATCCCATTATAGAAATACCTAGATATTCTTCTCACCCTATTCTAAGGAGTAGCCTTGAGGAAGCTAGCATATGTAATTAATTGGATGATATTAGAAAATTTTCCTTAGATAATTTATCTTTGAGGATATTTAATAATTTGGACAATACTTCTTCTTCACTTAAGGATGATAAACATAGTAATCACAATTCCTCTCCATAGAATACTTCTACCTCTTCAAACTCTCAAAACTCTCACATTGAATTGTATTCACCTTTTGGATATGATCTAGGACCTGGCATTAATGAATGTGGAATTAAGATTCCTATAGATTCTCCTACACAATTCCATTTTATAACTCAAATTCCTACTTCACCTCAATCCTCTCAACCAAAATATTCTTTTGATATCGTAATGTATGATTTGGGGTTTAGGAGATTATTTGTTAATTGTTGTTTGATTTGTTTAGAGTATATTGAATTCCTTAACCCTACTTCATATTTACTTGAATTGTATTGATTGTGTATTTTAATTGTGATTAGGGAGAAGATAAGATGCTCCTCTTTTATTCCCAAATACACAAATGGAAGATCCAAGTTGATCAACCCAAAAGAAGGGCTAATGCACAAATGAATCGACTATTTGGAAAAGAGGATAACAAGAAGGGAATCTTAAATTTTTTCAATTATATGTATAGAAATTATATATGATAGTAATTGAAGAAATAGGAGAAATGCACTAACCTTGAAATATTGCAGATCAAAGAATGCTATTTTTTGAGGTCTATAGACTATTTCTGGAAAAACTGACAGTTGATCCCAAACCGAAACGCAAAGACGAACAAAACCCAGAAATATTTTTTTGTTTTGATGATGTCTTATGAAAAAGGTCAACCTTGACCCACAAATGTCAACCCTGACCCAATAATGTCGACCCTGACCTACACAGGTCTGATAGAAAATCTGTTCACGCCGTCTGAAAGAAAGCCGAAAAGGTTATCCAGATCTGGTCTCAAATCACCTATTTTGAACCTGTACCTACAAGAAAAAGGAGATTGTTTGTTGCAGGGGAGGGGTTTGCCTTAGTCAAACCCTGATTTAGGAATTAACCTTGAAATCAATAAAGTACAGAATGCTAGCAAGTAGTAGAATTGAATCTAACAATGAAGCTATGATATTCAATAGATATGTAAT
>MU226082.1:789774-834351 GCA_018584345.1 Thuja plicata
GTGTGTGTGTGTGTGTGTGTGTGTGTGTGTGTGTGTGTGTGTGTGTGTGTGTGTGTGTGTGTGTGTAATTAATTGTCATTATATTAATCTCATAATAATGAATAGACATGTCCCATGAAGGGACATGTCTCTCCTAGCCTCAGTCTCAATATAAATGAAAGAGAGATTGTTGCCTTTGGAAAACACATACAACATAGAGTGTTATTACATTTGCAGCTATCATAAAACTTAACAACCAGGACCATATTGAGAAGCCATATCTAAAAGATTTAATGGCGATTCATGAGTCACTATGTCATAACAATCAGGTTTGATATTTTCTAAAGATTCACTTGTGGAAGCATAAACAAAGTTGTTACTAAGCTCATTAGAAATAGGTGTTGATGTTATAAGTTCTTTGTCCAATTTAGGTTGTTGACATTCAGGCTTCGGAACTTTATATTCTCTAATATAAGTTGGTGTGAAATCTAAGGTTCCCCAATCATCTTCCGAAAGGACACTTGTAGGAGAATCATCATCCTTAGGTTCTTTATCTTGTGTTGCTTCAACAAACACAAGTTTAGTGCTTGACTCAACATTCAAAAAATTATTTGATCTATCATCTTCCATGAGAGTGTACATCAAATTATTGTAGATAAAATTGACTTTTCAATGAAGAGTTGAAGGAACAACATGCATAGCATGTAATCAAGGTCTACTCAAAAGAAGATTGTAATTAAGAGGTTCAGGCATGACATGAATGGGGTGTCTAAGATAATAAGTCCTACCTTAATATTAAAGTTAATGATACCCAATGTTTTCTTAGCAACATTGTCAAAGCCATGAATAGGAATAAAATCAGGTTTAATAGTTGAAATAACATCTTTGATTTATTTCAACATGCCCATACTGCAAACATTTAATCCAGATCCATTATCAATTAAGGTTCTATGAATGAGGTTACCATTGATAAGAGAAGTCACCATAAGGGCATCATGTTGATCATGAACTTCCTTGGAGGGTAAATCATCTTGAGTGAAGATAATTTAAGTTGGAACAAGCATAGTATGCATACATTCCAAAAATTAATTGATGTTATCTTGACTAGGTGGAGGATTTGGAAGAGAATTTAAAGCTTTTTGCAAGGATACATGATATGTAGGAGAAATTTGGAGGATTTCCCAAAGAGAAATCTTAGCAGGAATGGCACATAATTGTTCTACCGAATCATACTCCTTTTGAAGATTGGGAGGTAAGCTTGGTGTTGGAGGAAGCACGGGTTGAGAAAGTGGTAAATAAATAGGAACAACTGGATTAGTTGGTTGAGGATTATTTCTTGTATGGTAGGTATGATCCACCACATGATATTCCTTAATAAACTCCAAAGGACTTCTATATTTTCCTGTTACAATTACAATAGGCTTATTTGGAGTTTGAAAATAATTTTGTTGATTACATCCCTTCACCGTAATCACGGGTGTAGTGAAATTTTGAAGAGGTTTTGATTGACTGCATCCTTTGACAGTTATCATGGTATTATTTATCATAAATTGGGCATGGACAACTTTTTAAGGTTTTTCAATGTTGAAAACAGAATCACTCAAAGGAAGCAATTTAAGAAATTTTTGGTAAAAGCTTGGTTGAAGAGATGTAAAGGAAGACTTAGTAGAGATGGATTCATTAGAGACTTCACCTTGATAGAATCTTCACTACTAAACATCTCATGAGGGTTCCTAATATCATGACTAGTATAGAAATCATCAAAATAGTCACTAATAAAGAAATCATACATATTTGAAACAAGATGAAGACAAATGAAATGCAATTGTTTTTTTTAATTTTCAAATGTAAATGCAATGCAAGGAAATGAAAGATAACACTGTTTTTGTTCTTTTTCCCCTTTTTATGATGTAACAAAGAATAACTAATAAATAAGATAATGAGAGCATAAAAGATGAATCTAAGCTAATGCAATGTGTGAAAAGTAAATCTAATCACTAAATGATAATATTTTTGTTCTTTTTAAGATTATTGAAATGCATGCAAGATCTAACTAACCAACACAAAAGGTAAAATGCATGAAAGGTTCGGGTTCACCAAAATGTATAATAGGAAATGATGAGAAAGGATAGGATGTAGATCACTCACCAAATCTTATGGGGGTTATTATACATTGGAATCACAAAACCTAGCCTACAAGAGAGATCTAGTAAGCACAACCAAGTGAGTAAGGGTGCTAACAAGGGATCTATGCCTTCTAGGGTTATATTTGGTTGATTCCAATAAAGTCTATGAAAATGATGTGTAAATATGAAAGGATAAATATGATTATGAAAATAAATAGGGATAGGAATATGTGCACCTGAAAATTGAAGAGGGAAATTGCACTTTGAATAGGTTATTTTTCCGACTGTTAGAATCCCAGATTCTGGAATTTTTTAGATCTGGCAAATCTGGAACCTAGAGTTGTTAGGACTGAAGATTCTGATTCTAGAAAGGACAAGCCTGAGCCAAGTCGACCTAGTCTTGAACAAGGCTGACCTAACTTGGCCCTGTCCAAAGACTTTATGGATTGAGAAACACCAAAGATCTAGAATAATCAGACTGAGAGGTTTCCAACTCTAAACCTGTACCTGCACTTTCTAAACCTACAAATTTAGAAAATGTGTGTGGGTGAATATATATGGGTTTTCCTTAGTCAACCCCCCATTTTGGTGATTCCCACCTCTACGAATATTCATTAGAACAAGTAAAATGGGTTGTGCTTGTGAATCTAGAGGATGTCTAGAATGAAAGTAAGCAAGAATGTCAAAGTAAATGCATAGATTAACCCTATGTGTAATTAAAAGCATGTAAATATGAAGCATCAATGCATAGATCTGAAAATAACAAGGAAATCATACCGAGCCCCCAAGGGAAAAAGAACTCTTAGCCATCCTCACAATCTGTTTGAAACTCCATGATGTAGAGAATGTTGTCTTGAAGGCTTGATTTGAAGTTGTAGATGCTAGATTTGAATGCTTGGAAGAATTCTTCAATGGCCAACCTTTGCTTCAATAGATGTCATAAAGCTTGGGCTTCCACCTTGAAATTTCTTGTTGTAATGAAATTGGGGTGTTCACCTTGTACTTGATTTCATTATGCAAAAATGAAGCAAGTAGGTTGCTTTTATAGTGATTTCAGAAGTCATAATTCCATAGCTAACCACAGATCTGGAAACCCTTCAAATCCATCAAGATGAACCTAGGCCCTAAATTTGGAATCAATCCCCTAAGATAAGGTCGAGTTAGGTCGACCTAGTCCACACAAGATCGACTTAATTCAGCCTTGTCCATAGGGACTTTGGCTAATCCTTAGGACCAGGCTAATATTATCTGACAGTTGGAGGTTAAAAGTGTGGTTGATTTCGACAATGGGGTTGAACTCCGAGGCCAAAAAGAGGTAAAATGGGACCTAGGAGATGAGGGGAATTTGTGATTGGAGGAAAATAGAAGAGAATGCATAGAGATTAGATCATACCTTGATTTTGCATAATTTGGAGAGAGAAGAGGACTCAAATTTGAGTTAAGTGTGCATTAAGTACAATTGGAGAGTCCTATAATGCAAATACACTAAGGTTGGTGCTAAACAATCGCTAAATTGTAGGGAACACAAGTGCTTACAATTTAGGACAGTACAGTAATACCCCTTTTGTGTGTCTTTTTGTTTTCCCTTTGTTTGGTATTACTTTGTTTTTCTCTTGTCTTTTGTGTCCTTCCTTGTATGTGATTGTGTGAGTTAAAATCCTATTCTTAGGGTCTTGTTCTCTCAAACTCAATGACATCTTATCTCTTATAGCCTTACTCTCAGTTTCTCTTTTCTCTCTTCACCACTCTCTCCCTCTTTCTTCTATTTTAATGTGAGTATGAACATAAGTTAGTGCTCCTACAAAAATGGGGACTAAATGTAGAGTTGTAAATTGTAACACCTTACAATTTCACGTCCCCTTTTGTCCCTTTCCTTAGTTTTTTTTCCTCGTATCTCTTTCAAGCCTATTTCTAGCCCCTTTACTGGCCAACTATAGTCATATGTTAGTATGAAGATCAAATCCTATGCTCTAACTTGTGCATGCTTTATTTTCCACTAGTCTAGCCCATTTTGAGTGGACTATGGTGCTAGGTGATAGGTGCCATGGCACCCCGAAATTGAGCCCAAATTTGAATATGTTAGTTTATCGATTTCTACTAACTATTATTTAATCTCGGTACTCATTTATGACCATTGGAGGTTAGCCCAATTTATGAAATATATTAGGAACCCTATATAATAGCACCATTTCTAATTCATTTGAACATCTCTTAATAAGTCAAGCATTCCATTCCTCCCTAGATAAAGCGTTACGAAAGAAATTCTTCATATTTGAGTATTATGGAGTAGCAAGGGACAATAATCTTAATGCAAGGGAACTTTCATGATTGATCTTGTTTTGTGGTGTCATGTTGTTGCATTAATACTTGAAGGTCATGTCCAAAGAGCATTGAATTCATCAATATAATCAATCTTGAGGTATAATCTTGTTATATTCATCATTGTACTTCATATTTAAGCTTTATTTTTAATCATCGTCATTGTAAGCAAGCTTGAATCCTCCCAGAGCTTGTCTAAGGCAAGCTCCAATACATCGTAAAACCATTTTTCTCTTAATTTATGCATGTTTTCATATCTAAGAGAGGAGAATTATAGATCTATGAAGAGCGTACTAAGACAAAGAGAATCAAGCGTTGAAGGAGAAAAAAATCATGCACGATGTGGCTTAACCACATGGTGTGACACTTTTTTAAAAAAACTTTAGGGAGATGATCAAAGTGACATCTTGAGTTAGAATTTGTTTTCAATATTTGCATCAAAAATTTTGGGACTATGTTGCCTAGCCACATAGTCCCATACCTTTAAGTTTTAATTTCAATGACATGTTCCTGTCTGATTCCTTTTTTCCATATCTATACTCATATTTTTCATATCCAATCTGTAGCTTATTATTTATGTTGATTATTGTCAAATTTAAATCATTTACCTTAGTTCTCTCATCTAATGATCAATTTAATCAATCAATAAAATCACAAGAAAAATGAAGAATAATTCAACCATTGCACCTAGCTCTCACCAATAGGTATATATTTGGTCCTATTAAATTATTCTTCAATGTGGGTTGATGTGAATGGGATTGATTCCTAGTTTAGACTAGTGGATCCCTATTCCACCACCCCACATGTCTATAAATTTACACTTGCATGAGGAGTTTTCTCTATGGGTTCAGGTCTTTTTGCAACAAGACCCAATATTTTTAAATTGGTCTCACACGACCGTATATATGCAATATAGGGAGTTGGTCTAGGATGATCTAGTATATGTAGTCAATTTGATATAGCCTAGTTAATGGGATCTGATGTAAAGTTTTTCCAGTTTTAATATGCAGGTGGCCCCAATAGCTCCACATTAATTGATCAAAAAATACCATCTATCAAAAATTATAATTCCACGTCTCTACCAAAATTCTCATGGAAAGTGATACAAATTTTCCCATGACAATGTGATGAAAGATTCTCAAAACAAAAAAGATTGCATATGACCAAATATCAATTGAAAACTCCTACTGAATTATTAACAAGAGCTTCACATGGGAAAATGGTTAACATCTATGTGGAAAATCTACAATCATAACCATATCATGTCAAAATTTTAATTACATGATTAGGAACTTCCCATGACATCATGGTCACTATCTTCAACATAGAAGATAAACTGTTACAGAAAACTATGTGCCTATACAAAATATCCCACTAAACCATGATTATAAAAAAAAACCTCTTTGGAAAACATAGCCTATTCATATGAAATGAGAAAATGTTTCTTCCTTCTTCATGGGATGCCTTCTAAAAATACAACCATCCCTCTCATTGTCTCTCTAATTCTCAATGTTCCAGCACTCAATAATGTCCAAAGTCAAACAAACCAAAATAATAATAAAATCATAGCTTCAAAAGTTTATAGCAAATCATTGAGACATCAAAATAGGGAGTAACAACTCATTAGTACCATTATCATGGAAGATCTCCCTATTATATAAATATGACACCATCAATACTCCATAGCTTAACTCCCTAATTCTTCATGTAACATAAAGGTATGCAAACATGGAACCTACAACCTCCTCTATATATCTGACTTACAATAAAAATAACAAGCATGGACCAAACCAAAAATTAAAAATAAGTAAACCGCAAAACTTACGAATCTAAAAAATGGTGCAATTTGGGTCCATCAAAATACATATTTATAGCTCGAATGATGCTAAAAATGCTAAGGTGTCATGTAAATTCTTATCATGGGCATGAACTTTATATCCAAAATGTAAAAAAATCCACAACTCTACTAGATCTACAAGTTAAGAACTAGATACTAATGAAGAGACCTCTAGCCATGCTAAAACTCGTGCATGCAAATCTAAAACTATCTCGATCTAGACAACCTAGGGAATTACAATTCAAAATAATCTCCCATAGATCTATACAAGTTATTATATTAGCAATAAAAAACTTGCAAAATCAGCTATGTTAGAATCATACATGCGAATTGAAAACTCCCTCCATTTGAAAATCCTTGTGAATTATAATCCAAAAAAAATCTTCCACGTATCTATGAAAAATCATAGGTTTTAAATGCAAATATATAAAACTAAGTAATCCAAAAACTTATATATAAATATGAATCCATTGACTTATTTATTTCATTCCAATATTAATTTTTATTTTAGCTTCGATGAGGTTGAGAGTTTGTTTGTTTAGCTGCAACAACTGACAATCCTATTGGATTCTCAATTGTTAGTATGCATCAAATGAATGTATCCACCTTCATTATAGAAGTGTTCACCATAAGTAGGATTGACTACAAATAAATCAAACTATAACAAAGATTAATACAGAATTCTAACAAGTTGCCTTATCTCTAAAAATAAATTCATAGTTATCTAATATATACAAATTCTAGGAGTATTCTAGCATAAGTAGAATAAAGGAAAGAACAACTACATAAGGGAGAATCACTAGTATACCCTAGGAAACCCCAGCCTACAAAGCATTCATACCAATGTATTTTCAACAACAACAAAAAATCAATACTCTCAACCAAGGAAACCATGAGTAGTCATCATTATTTTCCTCATGAAACTGATCTAAGAACAAATGATAGCCACATATTCCACTCTATACTCCTCATGATCTCGTGTACAAAAAACTCAAACCTTCAAGTGTTTACACTGTTTCATTTAAAATGAACATGTCAAGATATATATAGCCTCTATTTCAAGCCTTTTTTTAATAAGAGCAACAAGCAAAGAAATTTTACTGCAAGCTTCTTAATTACCTTCGCCACCATTATTTAATGTACCAAACATCAATATTCAATGTAACCTAATGCATCCATTTTCATCTCCAAGATGGGTGTGTGATTATGCCACCAAGACCATGCGACATGTTCTCAAAGGAAACAATATTGCTCCCTACAATTTGACATGCCATGTGTGATAGGGGCATTAGTTATTGTTTACAATATTAAAAAAAAATTATAATAGACTCCAACCATTAAATAAATTCCTCCCATGAACACAATAAACCATGTATTGTCTAAATTATAACCCCCCAAATTGTTACATATAACAATCCCCTATAAAAAATAGTGAGCCCACCAAAAGTGTGGCATCCCAAAGACGTGGAAAATAATTGTGCAAGATTTACAACTTCTTATCCAACACTCTTCAGTGATCTCAAGATGGAAAGGAATGGTGTCATCTCTTCAACTTCATGGAGTAGTTTGAAGTGGGATGTATGCTCCAATGAATGTTTATCTATTCTTTTTATATTTTCTTCATAATTTTTTATGTCACTTGAATGTAAGTTTGACTAACTTCGTATGGTGTGCGCTTAATTAAAAGAAAATTGTGATGTGTTTGTAAAACCAAATTATGTAAAGAGAATGTGTGCGTTTAGTGTCAAAATGATTAGCTTACGATAAACCCGTGTATGCCTTAACTTGCCTTGTATTGAACATAGTTTATTCTTATATGGGAGGAATCTCCACAGATGGCATGTTCCTAAGGTTTGTCATAAAGTAGAATTCCCTCTTTCTTTCCTTTGTGAAGAACGAGTTGTTCAGTTGTGAGTGATCATTACATGAATCTTATGATATGGAGTTTCCTTTATATTTATAGCTTATTACACTCATAATTCTATGAAAAAATATATATTTCATTTTGAAAACATTCTAAGTTAATGATTTTCACTGTGTGATCTGTTTTTATATAATGTTAAGAAATCTATGGGTTGTAATAGCATCCTCTATACCATAGTAGAGATCAATACAATGCAATCATGGATGTATCAATGTGATTCCATCCTTTGCTTCTAAGACTTCAATTTCTTATATGGACTATATAAGTGTATATTTTCATATATGATGTTGGTTGAATGATTTGTCTTAAAAGGCTTGATGTACCCTTTATTTTTTTGTGTGAGATTCAATGTAATTGAATGAACACCTCGATATTCTTAATACGTAATATTAATCATTTGAACTATTGTGAAGTTATTGATTAAAATGAGACACGTGTTTCCTCTCTTCTTGTTATATTATCATCATAAACAAGGAAGTGAATTCTTATGTGTGCACTTCAATTTACTTGCATATACACAACTCATGATGATACATTGATGAAAGCATCTTTCTAATACATTGATGAAAGCATCTTTCTAGTTAAGAGAGGAATCAAGTTATGGACCTGTGAGCATGCTTCTCATCCTATCCCTAATAGTTAAATTTGTAGTTGCTTTTGGGTGCAAATCATTTCCATGCATTAGTTAAACAATGAACATGTTTATTAGTGACCATTCCTTCTTGCAAATGTTGTCTTTAGAATGATATTACAAATTCTTCCATGTGTAAGATAGTGCAAGGAATGCAAGGCCTTAGTTGGAAAATGTAATGATCATAAAAGACTTTCATACGAATTGAATTAGAAGTGGTATTTAATCTCCCTAACTGAAAAGATCGAATGTATAAACAATGCCATGAAGAGAGTAACACCTAGTAATTATCTTCTCTCATACTCTTTCTTTCTTGGAAGGCAAAGTAGGTGAATAACCATAAGATGTTAGCTAGATTAGTATAGAGTTAAAAGTTGCTAATATTGTTTTATAACATTGCTTTGAGTGTGTTCTTTTACTCCTTTGAGACCTTGGCTAAGTGGGTTACCCTCTAGGTTTCACTCTAGGTCCTTTTCTCTCCTAGTCATTCTTCCACAATGTGCAGTGTGTTGCATGGAAATGCAAGTCACCCTCACACCTCATCTCTTGCATATGTGCTTACCAATGCATCTCTTCCACAAGTTGTGAAATGAAGATGTTTATGCGTGTATTTGTTACGTTAAGGTTTTGTTATGCATTTGGTTCAGAAAATATATATATTGATTGCATTTACTAAGATTTGTCCATAATTATATTTGGGAATTGTATTCATATTAAACATGCAAAAGCCTGAAAACAATTTGGTTTGGTATTGCCTGGGGTGAATGTGTACAAAATCCTTAGCATACTTGCGTTGCAAATTATTTCACTAATGAATTACCATCATGTTTTACCGGTAACATAAAAAAATGGCAAATCTAAACGTAAAGGATTTCTCGCTTCTAAAAAGTAGGCTAATGTATGACAATACGGTTTGGGACAGACTGAATTAGATAACTGACATTTGAAATAGGGTGAATTCCTTTACTTTCTTAAACTTGCCGAACAAAATAGCCAGGCAACGTAAACTATAGAGCAACATATTTACAAAGCGTAAAAGCATTGGAGATTTAGGAAGGTCCACCATTTAAATTTGTTAGTTTAAGGCAATTTTTCGTTCAGACTCAAGTTCTAAAAATATTCTTAGACATAAGTATTCAAGATCTCACATGCATAGATTCTTCATTGTGGAACACTTAGTCCTGTTTGACAGACTCTGTGTAAGAGGAAAAACTTGATTCTGATAAATATTTACTTTAAAAGAAAATATAAAGGTCATCCTCCATCAATGGGTACAATTTAGGAGATTGCCAAGTGATAGTGACAACTTGCTGACATTAACCTCGACTAATAAATAAACTTAAACCCCAAAATTTGATACTGGCTGTTCCAACCTTCTGTTTGATCAGTCAACATCTTCTTCGAAGATATTGACTTACTGTTATTTATTTCGTGTATAGTGCAACCTTGCAACAAAAATCTGATAAATAAATGATACAATCTGCTAGAAACAGCAGACTTGAAAAGCATTTACACTAGCTCTCTTGTAAAATACATTGACTTAGACAAAAGTTTGCTACAAACACAAGAATCCAAATATCCCATCATGCTGAAATCGAACCCAAATCCAGTTCTTCATCCGAGTCAATAGCATTCTCGTAATCATAATACGCATTAACCTGCAAAGATCAATAAAGTCAACCATAAGACACCGTTTCTCATGAATGCATAAATAATCTCAAACACACTGTTAGTCTTCAATTAGAATAACACTAGACAGCAGACTGATTCAATGTAATTAAACAAGACTTTGCATCTTCCAAACTATTGGGGACGCAAATGCAACATAAATTCTTCACCGTGCCCTCTGAAAATTACATTTCAGAATTTTATCTTTGGGGACCAAATTTCAAGGAGATGAGATCTAGCTCCCAGTGAAAGTACCAAGTACCAACATTTTCTTATGCACTGACTGCTGAGGTGAGTAGTTTCCAATAATTGACAAGCAGGATAGTCGTCCATAAACTCAACAAGATGCTTCCCACTGTACAGAAAGATAAAATATGCTAGTGAGAAGCTCCTTTTTCTCAAATCCCCTTAAAACAAACCCATTTTCCCCATACTTCGCCGTTAGAGAACTAAAATACATAGGAAACATTCATTAACTCTTCCCTCAGAGGTAACTAGGCCTCCATCAGACAAATCAAGATAAGGTAGCTCAAGTTTGTTGTTTGAGTGGTTCCCTAGTAATCACACAAAAGGTCAATCCACTATGAGAGGAACATTTCACTTTGAGATGCTACTGACTGGTGAAAAAACCATGTATCGATAAACAAAATATCAACTTAGAACTCCAGAAAAACTCAATTGGTAAGCCGAATGATAATCTGTGCAAAAAAGTAGTGGTTGGACCCCAACCTTAGGCCTGGGCATTACAGCTTCAAATGTGTGAAAAGTTGGAGTTGCAAAATTAGGCGGCTCCAGTACAATGTATGCACCTCGATTATTATAGCGTTCTGTACTTGCCTGTGCATCAGATCCAATTATTCCAGGTAAGAAGAAAAAAAAAAAGAATCCGTTTTAATCAAATAATTAAGCAAAAAAATTAGTTACACCCATTTGTGAATTTAGAAAAAATACAATCCATTTCAAAATTTCCTATTTGAATGATAACAAAATGCACAAAATAGAAATCATTAACATCTTTTTTATGCTTGTTAGTTTTAACTATTCCATGCAACCAACCTCAAAAATTGATTGTAATGAGAAACCATAGCTAGTAAATGAATGAATACATAGAAGATTAAAAATGAATATAAATAACAAACTATAGCACCCTTAACCTATCCCACTGTCAAGTTGTTAAACTTCAGTTCAATTATCTTCCCTGCATCTGTTTCTATAGTAAGAGCAAAGTTTATTGTGGGTGAAACTTGTTCCTTGGGCCATAAATAAAGTGTAAGATTTTATAACAAATTACAAAGGCTTAGATTGAATGTAAAGTCTGTAAAATCCAATGGCCCGCAATTAATGTTAACTGAATCTGTGCAGAAAGCACACCAATTGACGATAAGCCTTGTGAGAGTACAGATAGCTTCAAAGAACCTTTGTAGCAAGTGTTCAACAAGCATTTTACTATAATATTATTATTGAACCATTTTTTTCAAGTTCGGTACTTTTTGTGCCTTCAAAATGTTTTTCTAGCACCAAAGATATGCTCTTATTCTTATTAGAAATATGGGCAGAGAAAGACAGAAGCTGCACTAATTAAAAACAGGATATACATGCTTCTTAATTTCAATCACATACATCACACTCACATACGAGTTTAATCTCCTACATAATAGGAAACTCCCAAATATCTTAAGATGTTTTAACAACTCAACGCATTCGTACCACTAATACAATAACTTATATAACAAACCTACCAAATTATTAATGTAAGCATCCCATGATGCAATATTCCTAACACCCCCAATATTGCATCATTCTCCAAATGGGGGTAGTGGAACAACAATATTTGAACACCCCCCATATTGCATCATTCTCCAAATGGGGGTAGTGGACCAACAATATTTGATGACTACAGTCAATTATTCATCATAGGTATGAAAAGGGACATACACGTCTACTCATGACAAGCAATAGTGGGACTAGCCTCACTATGGTTACATCCAAGGATAGGGACAAACACATCTACCCATGGAACCAAGGATAGGGACTAACACGTCTATCCAAGCTCTTACATCAAATTAGGATAGGGACAAACACATCAATCCAAGGTATTACATCATGTTTGTGTTGAACATCTGGAATACTAAGAGGCAGGGGTGGATGAATCAATATTCCCTTGAAAACTTTAAAACCTTTAAACAACCATCCACATAGCATAATCAATTGCAATAAAGAAAGTAAAACAATAATAGCAACATATAACAAATGCCACCAGGATTTTTATGTGGAAACCCGTAAGGGGAAAAACACAGAGAGGTTTAACTCGATATCCTATAACCAATAACAAAATATTACAAAGATGCTCCCTGCAAGGCTAACCACCCAATAAGGCTTACAGCCGAAGGACTCACTGCTCAATAAAGCTAATAAGTATACAAAAGTTTGAACTGTTACAATTGCATGAATCACAGTTCCATTGAGGCTCAGTAGACAGATTCTGCACACTTCATTAGATTCTGATTAAATACTTTTGCACTTCACATCTAATCTCAGTCTCTCTATCGCAATAATTTTTTCGATCTCCTCACCTTTTACCAAAAAGGATATATCATATATATATATTTATATATATATCCAACCATACTTCAGGTTGGCTCCACACACTTCATTCAAAATTGAGTTGGCTCCCAAAACACTTCAAACGTTTCATTTTGATAAGTCCACATTGGTATAGTGAAAATTGATGCAAATTGGAAACCACATCCTACAATCAATCCGTAACCTCACCCCAAAACCACAAGGCAAAATACAGCAATCTGACAAATTCCCAACATCCTGAAGAAGCTGTTCTGTATGGGGAAAACAGAGCAACTGCCAAACAGAACTTCCGAACCTTATCACTTTCCTATCGTAGAGCCCTACCACGTGAAAATTTGAATGTAAGTACTACTAACATCCATAAACATACTGTTAAAACCCTAAATCAATATCAATCACTGTTAAGGAATGCAGACTAAAAAACGAAACACGGACGCATAGTTAGCCAGACATAACATACTGGCAGACATTCCGGATCACTCCAAAAATTGTCAGAGATCTCCATGATCATGTTGCCAGGAGAAATACGACATCAATGACAACATCCCAACATTCTCCCCCTTTGTCCTTCATGACAACATGCAAAAAACAAAATTGTCACCATATTCCATATACTAACCCTTTGACATTGAGGGCAAAGGGCGCATAAAAAAGAATCTTATGTTGATGTATACTAATTTACTAAGTTGCCGATTCGGGTGCGGATGCAGATGCGGATGTGGATGTGTGAAAATTTTTTTGGGGGGGATGCGGATGCGTTTGGATGCGTTTATATATATATATATATATATATATATATATATATATATATATATATATACAAAGAAATACTATATATTACTATATATTATATATTGTGATTAAATTCGCCTTTATTCATTTGATTTTTTAAATATAAGTAATAAATCGATAAAAAATAATATATATTAAATTTGAATATATTATAGTAAGCTTTGAAAAATATATAATATAGTATATTTAAAAGTTTAATTTAAATATTGATAATTTATAAATAATAAATATCTTATATAAAAATATTTCACCCAATAATCTAAAAGGGGGCAAGGCGATAAAACGAGGTTGATATAGCATTCCACCTCCGAGCCTCCTTCTGCTCTCCTAAACGCTTGCTTTAATGCCCTTTTTTATATAGTCGGGATTGATTCATGCTATCGGACCAATTTCAGATTCGAATCTTTATGCATGCAGACGAATCTTGATGGCGGTTCCGCATGAATAAAGTGACACGGGATGTGAAACTCGCTCTGACAGACCATAGAAAACTTGAAGAGTCACTACGCCAATTCATTTTAGCGCTCCGTAATCTGCATTCTCATACTTGTTCAAAACAAGACATTCATCCACGCTTTTCTCGTAGTGAGATTTGCAAGCAAAGTAGAGAACGACACACGAGAATATAAAGACACAGGAGAACAGCACACGAGTCGTTCCATACAACAGCTGCAGATTACGTATCGACAAAGTTGGAGCCGTTGGTGGGCAAACATTCCATGAGCCGTTGAAGATTTAACAATATATTATTTGTGTGTTATACTTTGTTTATGATGTCGAAAGCCTTGCTGAAGGCTCTGTAAGCTTGAAAAAATTTTATTTTCTAGGCATGGTCCCGCGAATGCGCACGGGTGCCTACAGGATGCTCATCCCAGGCATCCGGATGCGTGGGGATGCTTCTGGGAGGCATCCCCACGCATCCGGATGCCTGGGATGAGCATCTTGCAGGCACCCACAGGGCACCCCAGCCTCCGGATCCGCATCCACAAGCATCCGCTCCCGCACCAGGCCTCTACCAGCCCGCATCGGTAACTAAGCTAATTTACTAAATACATTGAACACTCCCCCTAAGTAAAATACAAAAAAAAATTGTACAAATAGAAATTTACATACTTCTGCAAATAAAGTTTGTCAATCGGAGGATGTTGACCCTTGAAGCTTCTGCAAATCTGTCTATCAAACGTCCTTGTTACCATCCCAGGCTTGTACTGCAAGCTCGAGAAAATTGTTCTGAATATCCAACATTTTTAATATGCTTTCACCTTCTTCAGTAATAGTAGGAACTAGATTAGCTCGTTCAGTCTCGTGTGCTTTGAGAAGGGCACGAGAAACCAAGGATACATTTTCATTAATCAAATACCTTATTTGTCCTAGAGGTGAAATGATATTCTCTCTTTGTTGTTGCAGTTCAAAGAACCTCTTATGCAAATCTTCAATACTAGTCCTTGTAGATCCAAGCAAGTCAAGTTCCAAGTCAAAGGTATGATAAGCTTTGTTAATTTGAGACTCAATGGAATCTATATCCTGCTTTATGCTTTTGGTAGCTTCAGGCCATTGCAAGAATATACCAAATAAATCCTTGGCCTCTTTGAGACAATTCTTTCCCTTAGCAACCAACTCAAGAAATCTTTTGTGCGCAAGAGCACATTTGCCTTTTAGCTCAGACATTCTCTTTTCTTTCTCCTTTTCAATTTCCTTGACCACTTCATTCTTCAGACCGAAGGAGTAAACTTTAAAAGAATCTATCAGCAAATTGAAATTTTCAGTACTTGAGAGATGGATCAATATCAGTTCCGGGTGTAGCATTATGTAGTGCTTCAATTGCTTCTTCCAACAACTTGTCACTCTTTTGTTGAGATTCAATTAGTTACTTACTAGAAGAGGCATGAATAGCATCTCCTAACTGAAGCTTATGTAGCGGAGCCATTTTGCTTAGGTCAAATAGCAACTTAGAAGATGAGATAGGTTGAAATTTTAGTTGCACATTTGGTAGGTTGTTTAAAGGATCCTCAAAAGTCCTAGAGGAAACATCGGCTTCCATTGTGGATTCAAACATCCCTTTTTCTTTTTCTTGTCTCCTTTTTTCTTTTTCCTACTTTAGTTTGGTCCTCAATTTTTGTTTCCTCTTCTTCTTCAGCTTTTTGTTTCTCTTCTACCTTTTCTTACTCAATGTGTCCAAGTGTATTAATCATAGCATTTAGATCCTCTTTTGTATGAACTTTCGTATTTTCCACAGAGGGAAGAGGTGTCTCATCCACAATAATATCCTCTGCTACAACTGTATTTGGCTCTAGTTCTTCATTCTGAGAGGGGAAAACTTGCTCGTGCGCATGTTGCTTTGCAGTATTTACATTAGCTTCCTTAGGTTTTTCTTCTGACAACATTAGAAGCTTTTCTGCAATTTCAAGTAGTGATTCCACTATCTCCTTTTGTAGCTTTTCAAAAACTATTTTGTCCTTTCTCATCAAAATAGTGGTTCTCCTTTTTTATTTGAATTCTATAGAATACAAGTGTTCCATTGCGGCTTTGTTTTGATCTGATAAGTTGACACCAACAGTCTGTAATGCATGCTACTTGATCTGCTCTTCATCTTCTGCAGCATCATGTCTTCTTTTCGCTAGCACATTCACGAATCCACAAGAATTTCCTTTTTAAAATCTTCCATATAGCCTTCTCATTCAATAAAATATTTTACAAAGGCTTCAACAATTGTTGCTTTATCAGCCAACTCTCCATTTATTATCAGTTATCATGTAGTTGAACAGGGTGTTCTTGCTTTTTTTTTCCCTATTTTTCCTTACATGAATTATGAATTTTTCCTTTTCTTTTTCAACTTCTTCATCAGAAGTATTCACAATATGTACTTTTTGTCTTTTAGATCTTTGAACCAGTTGTCCTTTTTCTTCTTCCTCTAATTCCTCTTCTTCTTCATCATACTTTTCTATAGTAGCCTTGTACTTTGTTTTCCTTGTAAAGGTTGTGGTTGTGCCCTTTTTGCTTTTTGCAAAATTATCTTTCATCAGCGGAGGGGTTTTCTCTTTTACCTGAGGATTATGAGTTGTTCTTACCTTTTCTAAGCTTGATGGCACAATCCCGGAGGACTCCAGAGTAGCAAGAGTGGAGGGGATTCAACTAGATCTCGTGGAACCTACAGCAATACCAGCTTCTCTTCTTTTATGATCTACTGCCTCTTGAGGGATACCAGTTGCTTGAGCAAATTCATCTATTTTCTTATAGACATTCCTTTCAATGATGGGTTCCATCAGTTCTTTATGCACTTCCATAGATTTTTTTGCATATGTGTCATGCCTTTCTAGACTTTCATCTTTTGGGCTACTCGGTAGAACGTCAACCAATCTGATCATCTCTTTCTTATGATACTTCATATCCTAGTGCCAAGACGCCCTTGGTTCTAGGTTCTATAGCTTCCATGATACACTCAACAGTGGTATTAGAAAAGTGATATCATTTTGATATCTCTCCACTAGTTTTCTTGGAATTCTTTCTTTTTGCTGCATACGTTGTTGAAATACTGCAAAGAAAGCAGTAAACGCTTCTTCTCTAGCTATTAGATCCTTAAGCAGTGCCATGTACTCACAGATTTGATGGGCTACTGGTCTTCCAAAAGACCAAATTATATTCTTGTAGGCAGGAACTTCACTCATAAAGGAGAATAATATGCACATAGCTAACGTTCCATACCGAAAGTCATGCTTCTCCTTTGATTGCTTCAAATTTTCCATTAGTTGTTGTTGCAATAGTTTACACAAGTCATAATTTGCATTGTTCACAACCATCTAATAGGCCACGTTAATAGTTGTTGCAGGCACCAAATTGTCTCTATTTGTGAAATATATCTTGTTCCCGATCATCATTGATGCATATTTTACAGCAAGGTTACTAATTGTGCTAGACATTAGTGCCCTTTTGTCTGGAGTGGCATCAATCAACTTCACTACTACATTTTTCACGACCTTCGGTATCTGAACAGGTCCAGTGGAGCACAAACCAGTGATTTCCCTAATCACATCTTTGGTTATCATCTAGGGTTGATCTAGCCACACAAACTTGTCATGGAGTCTTCTTATAGCCATGCGTACCCATTTTCATCATAGCTGAAATTAAGAAAGAGATTCCAAACATCTAACTTCTTTTCTAACAGGGCTTGATATTCAAGTTTCAATTCGTCATCATCGCCAACCAGTTCTTTTTCCCATACATCGACAAGTTTGTCATGATCATACTCATTCATTCTTAGCATGATATAGGTCATAATATCTTCTATCAGCAAGACCCCAAAAGGAATACTTGACGGAGCACCCAATGGATCATCGTCCATAATAGATTTATTCGGATATATTTTGAATTTAGGTTGGTGTTTGGAGCTTACATCGACAACACACGGTGTAGCCATTGAAAAAATCTAGTTGCACTAAATAGGGTTTTTGAATTAGGGCACAAAAATACCTTTTTCTTCATTGGAAACCCTCGTGCTCACAAATCACCCTGATCACTCTTTGCTCCTTTGCTTTTGCTTTGAATGAATGAATTTGTCTAAGAAAATTTCTTTTAAAAGCTTGTCCACTTTGCCCTACCTTGCATTTATTGTGCTCAGCAAAAAAGCTGCTAAAACCTTGTATGTTCACACAGTCAGCATCTGTAGCTCCGTAATCCTTCGCATTAGAACATTTTCTTCCGCAATTTTCACCAAAAGGTCAATCATGTTATCCTACATACCATATCTTCATATTGCGATAACAACATCAAATTCTTTGGCGAGGGAATAAAATCTTCATTACAAATCCCCCTAAGCCAAAGCTCTCGAACTAATTTCTAGAGGAAACTTCTGCATCGGGACCAAGTGCAACATCATCCACTTCCTTTTTCTTCCAAATCTTTTTCATATCATTCTATACCTCTTCCAAATCAATCTTCTTCATAGGTTCTTTTCTTTTTACCGGATTATCCTTCTTTACAATCTTGCTTCTGCAAAATTTAGCAATATGCCCAAACTTGTTGCAATTGTAGCATTTATCATTTCTATGTCTTGTATTTCTTTTATTCATTCTAGATCTGCATTGATTAGCTTTGTGTCAAAAACCATTGCATATATGACAGCTACCATAGAAACATCCATTTCCTCTACTATTATAACCATTCATAATCTGACTTCTGCATTGACTAGCTCTATGACCGAATCTTTTGCAAATAAAGCATTGATCGGAGAATGATGCAGCATTTTGACTCATTATGCTTCTACACTCTGGCCTTACGTCCAAATCTATTACAAGAAAAGCAATAACCATTAAAAGAAGGGTACCTTTGAGCCTTAAGTTGCCTGACTAGTGGTTTTCTTACTTGACTTCTTTGATTCCGGAATCGCTTCTCTTCGTTCATCTTTCTAGCAAACTAACCAGTTTATATATTCTCTGCAGGACCAGCTTTTCCTTTGTCTTTGGTTCTCTAATTTGAGCATTCACCAGTTTCAAACCTTAAGTCGCCTTTGTCTTTCGGAGTTCTCTACTTAGCCATCATCTCATCAAACTTAATAGCACTCCCTTTGAATTTATCTTCCCGGCTCCTTGTTTTCACCAAATCTGATCTCAGGTTCACCACATCTTGTTCCACCTTTGTACATTCCTTTGTCTTACCTTTAATTATATCATTTAGACATTCCTCAGTTTTCTTGTTCTCTTCAACTTGTACCTTCAAACCGACAATTTTTTCTTTTGTTTGTTTTAACTCTTCGCTAACCTCATGTCTTTCTCTAAAATTTCTTGATTTGTTCCCTTAGTTTTCTGATGTAATCAATCGCAACTTTGATATTTTCTCTCAAATCTCTATTTTCACTTTCAACATTTTCAAGATCTTCTGTGATGTCCCCATTTTCATGAGCATCAGAGTTTGAGGGATTAGCCTATTATTGTGTCTCTCGTAGGCTAATTATTGTGGATAGAGGGTCTTCTAAGGCAGAGACTTGGTTAATAGAGGTTCTTGTCTTCTCCAGAATTCAGTATGTTCTAGTTTGGTTTTCGCTTGGCTCATATTGGACTTCGTTTGGGCTCAGTTTCATATGCTTACTATTTATAGTAAGTCAGAGGTTGATCGAGAAGGGCCCTTTCTATTTTTAGTAAGGTGGTCATATAGACCAAGGATGCAGTGGTTGACTCTCTGGTTCAGACGGTTCGTCAAAATAATGAGTAATGGCCTTTAATGATGTTAATTATTTAAGTTATATTATAAAGTTATAAATTGACTTTATAATAAAGTGGGGGCCATGTTGAGGATAATGAGTAAATAATACTCATTGATTAAAAGAGTGCTTTATTAAAGATATATTTTAAAGTCAACTCATTATTATAAAAGCAAATATCAAAATCATTAAAGAGCCTTGCTAATGAAGATTCATGGTGAAATATTATAAAAGCGTCTTGGAGACAAATCAAAATTCATATTCTATGACTTGTGCATTTGCTTTATTTGTGTGAAGAAGAAATTGAAACAAGGGTTTCAGATTTCGAGCTTGAAGAATTGTGAAATTCTTCCAAATTTTATCAGCACTCTGAGTTGGTTGAACCTCCAATGAATTGTGCAATTTGAATGGCTTCAGCCAGGAGTCATCATTGAGCTTCAAATTGTTGAATTTGGTGAAGAAATTGATTCATAATTGGTGAAGTTTATCAGCAAATACCAATAATTGTGTCGTGGGGTTTGGATCAGGAATTGTGCTTCATTGATGGCAGTCGTACCTCTATTCTTTTGCCAGTTGTTAGTCATATAGTTCCCACATGTGGTGTATAGAGGGTGGTGTTTGATATCTAGAGTGAAACGATTAGCATTGGGAGTCCCTTTTTCATCCAACATGGATCGTATGAAGATAATAATGCAATGTATGGAAATAAATTGATGTATGCTGGTGAGAATGGACAGCTATGTTGAAATGCCAGGTTTCTTATTATTTTGCTAATTACTTTAGAGTTAATATATGCAAATAGTTGTCATTGTAAGTTGTTTGAAAGGAATAAGGAATTATAGTTTATGGTTGCTTTGGAATTTCAGATTCCAATCATAAATTGGTCCCGTCCATGTTGCATGCCAAGTGTTTGTGAAAATGTCCATTGGCTGTAGGTGCACATTTTGCATATAGAAATCATATGTATACATTCAAAAAGTCAAAAAGGATTGCATTTGCATTTTAGTTCTTTTCCTGGATATCTTGGTAATCATTTGCAAGCACTTAAACTTCACTGAAACCATTCCAAGCAAGTCAAAACAATCTGAAGATTAAAAGTCAGCAAGATAGAGTTTTCATGCAAAGTGTTTGACAAAATGTCAAACATCAAAAGGTGTAACAATTCAGTGTTTGTTGGAGGTAGAACCAGCAGGGTTTTTACATCTTCATAAGCTGCTTTAAGTTCCCCATCTTTGTCAAGCGGATGTTCTTCTAAGAATTCTTCTGGAGCAAAGTTTTCAGATGCCATATGTTCAACCTCTAAGATCTTCCTCAAGTGGTTAAGCTTAATCAAGGAACTAGGCTCTGATAACAATTGTTGAACATTCGGAATACTTGGGGGGTTGAATCAATATTCCCTTAAAAACTTTAAAACATTTAAACAACCATCCACGTAGCATAATCAATTGCAATAAAGAAAGTGAAACAATAATAGCAACACATAACAGATGACATCAAGATTTTTACATGGAAACCTACAAGTATAAAAACCACAGAGAGTTACTCTCAATATCTTATAGTTATAACCGATTACAAAATATTATAGAGATGCTCACCGCCCAAAAATACTTACAACCGGAGGACTCACTACCCAATAAAGATAACAAGTAAACAAACATTTGAACTGTTACAATTGCATCTCACATATGCATGAATTACAGTTCCATTAAGGCTCCATAGACAGATTATGCACACTTCATTAGATTATAATTAATACTTTTGCACTTCACATCTGATCCCAGTCTCTATATCGTAATAATCTTTTCAATCTCCTCACCTTTTACCAAAAGGTATGTATCACACACACACACACACACACACACATATATATATATATATCCAGACATACTTCAGGTCGGCTTCACACGCTTCATTCAAAATTGAGTCAACTCCCTAAACACTTCACATGTTTCATTTTGATAAGTCGGCATAGGCATAGTGAAAATTGATGCAAACTGGAAACCACACGCTACCCCAAAACCGCAAGGCAAAATTCAGCCATCTAACAAATTGTTGACATCCTAAAGAACTTGTTATGTACCGAAGGAAACAAAGCAACTACTAGACAAAACTTCCGAACCTTATCACTTTCCTACCGTAGAGCCATACCACGTGAAAATTTGAATGTAAGTAATACTAGCATCCATAAACATATTGTCAAACCGCAAAGCAATATTTGTAACTGTAGAGGAATGCAGACCAAAAAACAAAACACAGACACATAGTCAGCCGAATATAACATACTAGCAGACATTACGGATCACTCCAAAAACTGTTAGAGATCTTCACTCATGTTGCCAAGAGAAACACATCAATGACAAGATTCCAACAGTTTGGATAGGGACAAACACATCTATCCAAAATCAAGGTCATGAACAAGGACACACACATCTGCCCACAATCATTATTATTGGGGACAAACACATCTAGTCATAATCACCAACTCTTGTGACTGGGGACAAACGCTTTGAATCACTTACACGATATCGTGAATGAAGACAAACACATCCATTCAAAAACAACCAAAAAATGTGATTGGGGACATACAACCACAGCATAAAAAGCTTGAACACCAAGCCCTTGTTGTCGCGTATGCAGCCACCGTTATAGATCATTGCCACTCTAATAAAAAATGATATAAGACGGTTCCCACTACCACCTAGAAACCGATCTTGGCTTTAGTCATTTTGGCATAAATAGTTTTGTCACTAATGCAATTGTGCAGCCCCGTCACTGATGACTAACAAGAGGTCATTGAATGTCCTCCAGCCTCCTGTGCCTCCATCCTCCAGTAAGTTTACTACTTGCATAGAAAATTTGACTTTGAGACGTTGTTTTAGATTCCCCCCTTAAGATGGATGTCACATACAAGCGATAATGCATACAATCAAATTGAAGGAATTTTATTTTTGATGTCATATATTTTTTTTGATACTTCTACATCTTGACACAACCAAAATGGACCCTATTGTAAAAAATATGGACTTTTAGACTATACCACAAAACATCTTTATAAGAAGTAATAAATTATTTGAAGACACTATATGAACAATAACAATACGCCATTATAAAATTTCACTCCATTAAAAGTTATCATTATATAAAGACTCTAAAAACAACTTTAAATAACCAACTCGACTAAAAGATAATCCCTGCTTCCAAATAAGTATCCCAAGCGTAGGCCCGAAGAAGAAACTAAAGAAGAAGCGGCCCTGCGGATTCTTGACTAGCATCAACAAGAAGAAAGAGGTCGCCGCTTGAGAGGATTGGGGAACCAGCCTCTAAGTGAAAGACAAATTGAAGAAAGCCTGATCGAAAACACCATAGAAGGAATAGCCAACTTGGCCATCTCAGAAACATCAAAGAAGGAAGGGTGGGAGAATCATGAAGCCCCCGCACGAAGAGAGTACCAGAAGGAACACTGCTCCGCCCAGACAGAGGAATCACAAGGAGAGGTCACTAATTCTGGAGGGAGCATCCCCACAGGAGGGAGGGTCCCGGCAGGAGGAAGTGTACCGGCAGGAGGGAAGAGCAGAAAGAGAATGGCAGTAGTCAAGCAAAAACTTCCTAGATTTCCTGGAGAAGGGTCGGAGGACCCGACCCGTCACTGTAAAACGTGTATCACCATATGGCAGGCCAATGGAGAAAATGATACAGATGAATGGTTAAAAGCCTTCCCTGCTACACTAAGAGGGATGGCTATTGATTGGTATACAGACTTGGACGCTGTGCAGAAAACCGCATGGAAGGACCTCCGTACCGCCTTTGAGGAGGAATTCAGACTCCTACGTGATGACGACGAGATAGTCACAGAAATCTATAATACCAGGCAAGGGAAAAATGAGTCAGTCAGGGGTTATAGCAGGAGACTCAAGGAATTGATAGGGAAGTTGGACAACAAACCTGTTGACGGATTAAAAAAAAGATGGTTCATTGAAGGGTTAACCCCGTCCTTAAAACGAAATTTAGACCACTGAAAGGGTTAAGCAGAGCGGAATTACAGTACCACTGAAAGAGAAGCACTAGGTATGGTTTATGCAATTCAGAAATTTAGACATTACTTATTAGCTACTCCCTTTAAATTTGTTGTTGATTATCAAGCACTCATGTATCTCGTGAATAAGCCTGTAATCCAAGGGAGAGTAAGCAGATGGCTAATCCTCCTACAAGAATTTACTTTAAAAATCATAGTCTGGCCTAGAAAAAGTCATGTAATTGCAGATCAATTATCAAGAATCAAGTCGGGCGAAGCCCCCGGAAGTGGAATAAATGAGGATTTCCCTGATGCCCACCTATTTCAAATTGCCATACTACCTCAATGGTACGAAGGGATAGGGCAGTACCTGTCAACTGCTACATTTCCAAAAGAAATGCCAGTAGCAGAAAGGAGAAAGATTGCACTCAAGAGCGGGACATTCCAGTTAATAGAGGGATTATTGTACAAGATGGGGCCAGACGGGGTTTTAAGGAGATGTGTGACGGAGGTAGAAATCTCGGGGGTCCTAAGAGAATCCCATGAAGGGTTGGCAGGAGACCATATGGGGCCTGATGCAACAGCTCGGAAGGTACTGTTAGCAGGACTCTGGTGGCCCACAGTGTATGCAGATGCTCGGGAATGGGTCCTAAGTTGTGATACGTGTCAGAGGGCAGGGAAACCCCTGAAAAGAGACTTCATGCCGTTGTTCCCATCCCAACCACAAGAATTGTTTGAGCGATGGGGGTTGGACTTTGTAGGGCCCCTCCCTGTTAGCAATAATCACAGATGCAAATACATAGTGGTGGCAAGTGAATACCTTACAAATGGGCGGAGGCACGAGCACTCCCAGACAACACAGCTCTCAGTACTGCTAAATTTCTCTATGAACAGATAATAACAAGATTTGGTATACCACTACAGCTCATGAGTGAAAGGGGGGTGCACTTCGTGAATCAAACAATCAGAACAATGACAAATGATTACAAAATTTTCCACTCATTTTCCAGTCCGTACTACCCAAGGGCAAATGGCCAAGCAGAGGCCACAAACAAAATATTGGTAACAATTCTATACAAGACTTGTGGAGTTGAAAAGGGAGATTGGGGAGAAAGACTGCTAGCAGTTTTGTGGGCATACAAGATGACCTACAAAGCCACCACTGGGCAAACACCCTTTCACTTAATGTACGGGCAAGAGGTTGTGATGCCTATGGAATATGGAGTACCAAGTTTGAGAATAGCAATTGAGCACAGATTAGGAGATACAAAAAGTCTAAAGGAAAGACTCAGTGCTTTAATAAAGTTGGATGAAAGGACACTTGCCCAATGGGCAACTAAGGTGGCACAAGAGCGACGGAAATTTTGGCATGACAAACACTTGAAAAAGATGAATTTTAAACCCGGCCATTTGGTACTCAAGTATAACAGAAAAAATGAAATTAAGCCAGGCAAGTTCAAAGTATGGTGGTTAGGACCATACAGAGTTATGGAGGTAAGGGAAAATGGAGCTATTAAATTATCCACATTGGATAATAATCCCTTAAAAGACCCAGTCAATGGATCAAAATTAAGACTATATAATCAAAAAAAAGAGATACATCCTATATTGCATTTGGACATAATAGAAGAAATAAAAGAAAAAGAAAAAAACATTCTATGGGGGAAATAAAACCGAACCCTAACATCCAAGTGTCTTATAAAAGACTTGGGCACGGCATCTTAACTCACACCACACCGTACGAGAAAGAGGGCATACGAGTACGAGGAGGAAGTGGGAGAGCTTTTGGCTTGGGAGTTGTACGAGCATAGGGCAAGGAGGAGGTCAGCCCACGTACGTGCAGGAGGCCAGCTCGCGTACGTACTGGCACAAGGTAAGGAGGAGGCCAGCCCGCGTACGTACTGGCACAGGGCAAGGAGGAGGCCAGCCCGCATACGGACTACAGGTAGGCCGTACAGGAAACAGTACGAAGTTGGAGGGGATTTGGCATACGGATTGCAGGTGGGCCATACAGGAGACCGTATGTCGTACAGAGTTGGGAGTTGGAAGTTGGACGCGTGGGAGGACCAGCGTACGAAGGAGTGGTGGCGTACGCAGCACCAAAGAGGATGTACGCAACACCAGGGAGGACATAGGAGCGGACAAGACCAGTCGGCCCTCTCCAAGCCTTGTAGTCGTACGCATCCGGCTAAACGTTGGAGGGAGAAGAGTGGACTGGTTGGCGTACGTAGCAGCAAGGAGGTCGTACGTCGTACGACTCCTGACTGGTCCTACGAAGGAAGGAGGTCGTACGAAGGAGGGTGGCAGGACAATTCAAGAAAAGGAGGCACAAAACGGTTGGCGCATAAAAACTAATAAAGGCATACGGTGGTTGGCTAGATACCATAAAATGGTAAAGATAAGCGTTAGGAACCCGAGCAAAGGGAAAATTATTGATTCCAAACAGAAAAATCTAGTCTTGCAGGTGAGAAAGGTAAAGAAGATGACAAGCAAGAAGGATAAAGGGAACATCATGGAAAGGACTACGGCTGCCAATATCAATTTTGAAAGTGTATTAGGAGGTGGATGTCGCACCTGGTGTGAGAACGCAGAAGACAAGCACACTCTTAAAGAAGCATTACGCAGAGCAGAGGTAGACAAAATAATTTTTATGCCCATTTTTTATTTAAAAGAATTTGTATCCATATTGCGAACTATGGTGGCTGGTTATGATAGGCAGGCTCACAAATCTGTAATCCAGTACTCCCATCAAACTGTAACCATTTCCTACTCCGCCAAGGAAATAAATAAGGTGTTGGGAATCCCCAACCGAGGACATGAACTAACAAAGACCCCAATGACAATGGAGGAAAAGAAGAAGTGGTTGGAGTTAATGTGCAGAAAGGATCTCACGAAACAAGAATGGTGAAGCATTCTCAACAAAAAGAACAATAAGGGCCTAAAGAAAATCTTCATAGCTAATGAAGAATGGCGATGCATTGTAGACTTGGTAAAAAGTAAACTTACTGTCAGGAGCCGCACTTTCGCCCTCTGGATGTTACCAGTGGTGGATGGACTGAACAAGGGACAAGTGTACAATTGGGCGCAGTTCCTTTCAGAGCGATTACATGAATTCATGGAGTTAAAGCATAAGGCATTTTATATGCCACATAACGCCATAGCATTATTTTTGGAAGTAGTTCGCACTCAAGTGGCCGCTGAACATAGAGGAGTGTTGGTTCCAGCCAAGAGGGTGGAACCTTACAAGCCAGCCATGACATATTGGGTTCACTTGGACACCTTCGGAACAGGATCAGGTGGGGGAGAACCACGGAAAAAGAAACCAAGACAGGCAGTAGCAAAACGGCAACTAGCATCTATTGAGGGTTCAAGTCAGGAGGTTGGAGAGGACAATTCAGAAGAGGATGAGGCTAGTACAGACACATCTTCAGACTCCCAGGAGGAGGAAATCCGTTTTGGCCACTCGAAAGGCACACCAGGAGACATTACTTTTTTACCACAAGTGGAAGGTCCATTGCCAAGTGGGGTACCTGAGTATGCCCAGATTCACAAAGCAGATACACAGCAGGAAGGACGTACCACCAAGAATAGGGAAGAAAACGTTGGTACTAGGTCTAGTACACAGGAAGGTCGTACCATCAGCAGTACGGAGGAAGGCGTCTGTACCACTCCTAGTACGGAAGGCGTTCGTACCACTCCTAGTACGCAAAGAAGTGCAGATGTCCGTACCAAGGAGGGCAGCCGTATGGAAAAAGAGAACCTAAGTACCGAGGAAGAAGGAAGCAGATAACAGAAGATTCCTCAATGGGGGGCAACAAGACTCTCCTTGCCTAGCGTAGCCAACCTGGTTCCTACAGATCAGTAGACTTGTACCAAGGTCATAGACCTCTGAGGGCAGCAAACGTGTGGGCACAAGATAAGACTCCACACACCACAAGGTATAGAAGTGGCCCACCCGGTTGCCTTGGTGGTACAGGCCGTGGGAAAAATACTAACAGAATACACAGAATACCATACCAGAATACCAAGATGACAAGGAAATGTTATTTCTTTATTTAATACCATCCAACCATAAGTCCAACATCACTAAACCAAAGTTCTTATATAATAGTCGGTTGGTTGGGGAAACTTTCCAAAATTTTCCTTGGAATTTTTCACAACTTGAAAAATGCTTTTCCAAGATTTCTAAGGCAGACTTCAATTTCCTTGACTTAACCAATTTTCTCCCTTGAAAATTCTCTATCCATGACGGACTTTGATGACATTTGAGGAATTTCCAACACTTCAAACTATTTTCTTCCTCCTTGCTAGAAGGGATTTCATCATGGATTAGGGATTTTTCTTATTTTTTCTTGGGAGGACTTCATGTAGAATTGTGGAATTTCCTAACACTTGACAATACTTAACCTAATTTGAAGTCATCCTAGGCTGGGTGGAGTTGGCTTGGAAACATGAATTTTCCATGAGCGGACTTCATTTAGACAAGAATTTCCATGAATTCTTGAGCAGACTTCATGCCTTGATGAGGATTTTGCCTTGCCTTAGACAAATTTCTCATCTTTTATCTTGGTTTGAGAAAAAATTTCACTATATTTTTCTCATTCTATTCACTTGCATAAAATTGTTAGAACCTTTCAATAAGATTAGGAAACCTTAAGAAAATTCTCAAGAAATTTAGGAACACTACTTGAAAATTGAAAGAATTTGGAATTTTGAATAGAAATTTGACTTCAACTTCCAACAAACATGAAAATTCTGATGAAACCTTTGATTTGTGCCAAAAAATATCTTCAAAAAGCATGAAATTCAGTCTGAAAAATCGTCCAAAACCCTCACCTTGCTATGAACTTAGAAAAATATTGCTAACTCCAGAGCTGCAATTACCTGTTTGTGAATGAATATAATGCCAAGCTCTTGTATTTATAGGAAACCTTGATATCAAGAAGGGATCGACTTGCTTTATTTTTGTGTTTTATTTCTTTATTTCTTTCTTTTATCATTCCTTTATTTTTTTGCTTTCTTCTAGAATCTCTTATGTGGCGACCCTTTCATGCTTTCTTCTAGAATTCTCTTCCAGTCGATCCTTTATGTTTTCTTCTAGAAGCTTCCTTAGGTCAATCCATTTCTTCTTTCTTCTAGAGCTTATAATTCTAAGTCGATCCTTTTGCTATATTCTAGAATTTTCATATGTGAACGGACTTTGAGGAATTTTTTTCTCCTTGGGTGGAATATTTACATAAAATATAACATTTAAGTATAAGTCACATTATTTTCCTTTCTTATACTTATAGTTATATTTTATATAAATATTGTCAGGATGTTTAAGAGTTGTTTCAGATCTCTAGGAGTTATAAT
This sequence comes from Thuja plicata, assembly GCA_018584345.1. Taxonomy (NCBI): domain Eukaryota; kingdom Viridiplantae; phylum Streptophyta; class Pinopsida; order Cupressales; family Cupressaceae; genus Thuja; species Thuja plicata. Next base: position 819,194 of record MU226082.1, read on the forward strand.
GGAGATTCTGAATTTTGGAAGATGCTAAAAATTTTCAGACAGCCAAATTTCGGTAATCAATATGCTTCCACCAATGCTGTTCATACTAGAACAAGGATTTCCAATAATTTTCACAATTATGAATGCTTTTCCTCATTTTGAAATCTGAAATTTTTCACCACATTTCTTGTTTTTCATGAAATCCTAGACGAACTTGAAGTTGAAAACAGGAATTTTAAGCTTGGGTGATTTCACAAGTTTTGGCCTTCCCAAAATAGAAATTTTGAAAAAGCAAAAAAAAAAACTTTCTAAATTTAGAAAAAGCAAACAAAAAAGGTTCCCAGATTGGCCCCAAAATGCAAAAAAAACTTCTCAAAAAGGTAAAAAACAGAAAAAGCAACTTCTCCTAAATAGTAGTTGTCAAAATTGACCTCAAGCAATGTTGATCTTCGTCCCTTGGCCCTTTTGAACACCTTTGTGGCATTAGAGTACTCTTTTGGTCATACTTTCTCTCTTTTACTTTTCGATGACACTACTGAACTTGGCAAAACTCCTTTGAACTGGCAAGAAATCAAAGACTCAAACAGAAACACCTAAACAAAACCCTAAAAAACGAAAAACTAGGGGTCCTCATTTGCAATGGGGTGATGTGTGATAACGTCACAACAAACTGTTGGTTCGACTAAGGGATATGGTTTCATAACTATTGAGGCGCTCTCCTTGGTTTGGTGGTCTTAAATCTACATATGTCCAAGTGAACAATTGCAAAGCAAGATTGGCATTATTGGAAATATTGCATCATTTATAGGAAGCGTATAATATTTCTTGGGTTTGTTAAAGTTTATTTAACAACCTGTTATATTAGTGGTACAAATGTTGAGTTGTTAAAACGACTCAACATAATAAGGAAAGTCCTACAAGAGGTTTCCTATAATATAGGATATAGAATCATATATATATATATATATATATATATATATTGAAAGGAAGTACAATATCGTTTGTGTTTAGCTATTACAGCTTTTGTTTATCTCTACCCATATTTCTCTGATTGCTTACATGGTATCAGACCGGAACTGATACCAGTAACATTTCATTTTCCTTGAGTGAATTTCTTTGTAGAGGAAGATTGTGGATCTATCAGTCACAATTGAGATTGTCATTTCAATTCTGATTGGCATGATCAAATAGATTGATGACTGATTGTAGACAATGAGAAATAGTTGATATTCCTCGAACCAAACAAAGTTTGGTTATGGCATAGCACACAAAGGTATAGCCCTTATTCTTCCTGATTTGAATGTTCTATAACTGGCCTTAAAATTATGGAGGTCAAATTTGGTTTCAAACTATGAGATTTGTGTAATATTAAAGGGAATTGTGCAAATCTTAGGCAATTTGGTGGTTCACGGGCGAATTGACTCATCTTGGCCTTGGTTTGAGAGTCGACAAGCAGCGGTTGAAAATCAATGCGCTTTGCTATCGACTTTGATTTTGAAAATCGTTATCAATAATGTGAAGAAATTAATTGATTTAAAATTTACAGAAATGATGGCGTGATGGCAGAGGTATATTGTTTAAAAATAGACATGTGATATGATTGATCTTAATCATGTTCTTCTTACCTGAATTTTCTGATTTATGCAAGCTGGAATGGTCTTCATTGAGTTTGAGGTGAATATATTTGAGAGCTGACCTCTGAAAAAAATTGTCTACAATTTTGGCTTACATGGATTCAAATGATGATCGGATTCTCACAGTGGATTCAGGTTGCTTCTGAATGCGGTTTCAATCTTGATGAAGACCCAACAACTTTAATTGTTGATTGCAATACTTGTTCATGCATTCCATGAAATGCCAAAACAATAACAAGTTAGCGCAGGTTGAAGTAAATTCTTAGAAGTGGTGGTGCAAGAGTTGAATGTAATATTCCCTCTCAACTAAGGCTTCTAAGATTCATTATTTTATTTTTTTAAGTCTGCTCTAGCTGTGTGTCTCCCAGACTTAGTAAAATATTTAAAATAAAAGGAGATGAATAAGTGGGGCAAACCTCAATTAAGTGATTCCTATTTTTCAGTCATCAGATGGGGCCATTACAAACCGCCACTCCAAGTGTTTTCATTTAATCCTAATACCTTGTGGAAGGGGTGCGCTCAATACTTTAATGATGAACTCAATAAAGGAAAAGTATTATATTTAATCGCCTGATTTTTAGGAGTCGCCTGATTTGTAGGATTTGTGGTGAGCGAAGTTTCTAGGATTGGCTGCCTTCATAAGGCTTGATGAAAGGTTATGTCAGCATGATTGTTATGTTATTTTTTATATTTTCTCCACTCTCTCTGCTTTGGGACGACAAACCCCACGAAGGTGCAGCTTGGATGATCATCCAAGGGCTGCATGTTGGTCTTTTTGGTACAGAAACAGCAGTGGTTTCACACCAGCAATTACTGTAGCTGCAACACTCGGAGCTTCCGAGTTTAAGGAGACGACTTGCAGGATCTGAACTCCATTCCTGATTGAAGAAGCCATCCATATCTCAGAAATTCAGGGAGGTATTCTAATGTCAACCTGCATACTACAGGTATTCTGTAATGTCCAAATATTGAAGGGAAATCATTTTGGATGTGAAGTAAAGGGAAATAGTCATTTCAAACAATAAGTTTTGCTAAAAGTACTTTCTGTTTAAATTCGGTTCAATTCCTACACCTGAAAATCAATAAAAATTATCTTTGTTGTGTCTAGCGTAGAGTTTCTGTTTGTTTTTTATTGGCAAAGGATATTTCAGTGGTATCAGAGCCACAAATCCTACCAGCCTGTGGCGTTTCAATTTGCTTTTTTCGTGCTTTTTCGTTGCATGTCTTTGTACTAGGGTTCTATGCACTCCAGAGGATTAGGACCACAAAGATACAATGCAAGGAGTAGGTCTGGGCAACAAGAAGAAACTGAAATCAACCCAGTTGAATCTGAGTGGTGACAGAAGAAATGCAAGTCCACCTAGAGATCTCATTAATCAGTTGGATAATTTTTTGACAATATTTGCCCACCAACAGCAACAAACAATGCAACAGTTTCAGGACGGAATGATCGCAGCCATGGGACAACTGAGAACTGATCGCACTCGATCAAGGAGGTCTACTAGTCTTCATAGCCGTGATAGTGGTCATCGCAACCGTGAAGGTAGTCGGCATAGCCATGGTAAGACATGACCAGGAGGCAGAAACCAAGACAGGACAGCTTCCAATGTCATAAGGACTGCAGATACAAGGTCAAATTTATCTTTGCATCCCAATTTCTTACCTCAACAAAACGAGATGGAACCCATTCCTGAAGAAGAGGGAGAGACCCAAATCACAATAGAGGTCTTGGCAGCACGAGATGAATATATGCAGCTGCCAGCTGATGTAAGGCAGCTAATGAACTTAAATCAGTTCATGAACCAGCGTAGGGACAAGGCCACGAATCGTCTGGAAAGACTAGACAAGAGGCCTAGAGGACTAGTGAGGCAAGCTTTCCAGCCATTGGAATATAAACATGCCCTGAATAAGATAAATATTTCAACTTTTGATGGAACTGGAGAATTATCAGCAAGATCATGGGCTCACAAGTTGGATACCTACCTGACACTCAAACCCATGGAAGAGGGCAATCCAGTTTCCTACCATGCATTTGGAAGGGGTAGCTTATGATTGGTGGCATCATTGTCTCATTTCCCAAGATCATGCTATGGTTCAATCGTATGAGGAATTTGTCAATAGGCTGATCACACGCTTTGATCGGAAAGACATAGAGGTATACTACAGGGAGTTAACTCAGTTGAAGCAAGTAGGACAGCTTGAATCCTACATTAATGGTTTCCGAAAAAATTCAGTAATGGTTCCTAATATGCCTCATAAAAGAGTCACAATGCTATTTGTTGAAGGTCTAAGTGACAAACTAAAAGGTCTAGTAAAAGCTCATAGGCCCAATTCTCTTGATGATGCTATTGGATTGGCAATGGACTTAGAAATTACAACACTCTATCAGGCTCAAAAGAAAGATTACAACCCTTGGAAATCTGATAAAAAGGGGTTAAATCAGCAGAGAAACACAAGTTTCAAACAACCAAGAAGTGTACCATCAAAGCTGATCAAGAATCACGTAATGAACTACGGAGGCAAAAACTATGTTTTTCCTATAAAGAGCTTTGGGAACCAAGACACCACTGCCTTGAAAAAGGTAAACTTCATTTGATTGAAGTACATCCAGAGGAGGAAAGTCAGGATGAAGTAGAGGACAGTTTTGAGGTAAATAACAGACAAGAAGATCAGCAAGAACAGATTGAGTTGGAAGATACTACAGTTAGAGAGAATCCACACATAACTACTCTTTCGGGCATAACGAGAGGTAGACCTTTCCAGCTGAAAGGAGCTTTAAAGGGGCAGTGAATGGTATGTTTAGTGGACAGTGTTGCTACTCATAATTTTATTGGTGAGGGACTAGTCAGTAGACGTGGACTTCAGGCGAAAGAGTTTCCTAGATTTAATGTTATTGTTGCAGATGGTTTTCCTTTGAGTTGCAACAGTGTCATACCACAACTGAAAATTCAAATGGGAGACTATACTTTGTCAGGAGATTTCTATGTTCTTAGTCTCAGTAATGTTGATGCTATTCCGAGACTTCAGTGGCTTGAGTCATTAGAGAGGTATGTTCAGGATTTCAAGCAAATGCAGCTGGAATTTATGGTTGAGGATAAGAAAACAATGTTGAAAGCTATGGCTGATGGTGGACCTAGAGTAGTTTCTACTAGAAGAATGGAAGCTTTCTTCAGACATGATGACATAGAATGGGCTGCCCATTGTTTTGTCTCTACTCAGTCTACCACAAATAAGGAACCTTCACTCCATATTGATATACAGTCTATGTTAGATACACATTGTGTTGTGTTTGGAGATATTCCTCTAGGACGTCCTCTTGATAGGGGATTTGAGCATGTGATTGAGCTGGAAGAAGATTCAAAACCTTTTATAACCACTCCTTAAAGGCATCCTCGTCACTTCAAAGAGAAGATTGAAAAGACAATAAAGGAGTTGCTGAAAATGGGACACATACGCCCGAGTTATAGCCCTTTTGCATCCTCAGTAATGTTGGTCGAGAAAAAAGATGGCAGATTACGTGTGTATTGATTACAAGGCATTGAACAAAAAAACTATTAAGAATAGATATCCCATACCTAGGATAGATGAAATTTTGGATGAGTTGCACGGTCCAGTTTACTTTTCCAAAATTGACTTACATTCTAGTTATCATCATATAAGTGTGAGGGAAGAAGACATTCAAGAAACAGCATTCCGTTGTTACCATGGGCACTTTGAATTCCTTGTTATGCCCTTTGGACTCACAAATGCACCAGCAACTTTTCAATCTTGTATGAATCATGTTTTCCGTGGGTAGTTGAGAAAGTTCGTATTGGTATTTTTTGATGATATACTAATATATAGAAAAACTTGGGAAGAGCATTTGCAGCATTTAGACATTGTTCTAAGCATCATGGAACAGCAGTCATTGTTCGATAAAGCTTCCAAATGTGAGTTCGAAATGACAGAGATTCTTTATCTAGGACACGTGATTGGTGTTGAAGGGGTAAAAGTTCATCAGGAGAATATACAAGCAATCTTGGATTGGCCACCTCCTAAGAACATTTCTGATTTGAGAGGTTTCTTGGGTTTATGTTGTTATTACAGAAGATTTGTACGAGGCTTTTCCCAGTTAGCTTCTCTCTTGACTGACCTTACAAAAAAGGGGGCTTTCCAAAGGTCTACCGAGGCTCACGTTATTTTTGAAAAGCTCAAGGACATCATGAGCACATGTCTAGTATTAGCACTCCCTGATTTCACAAAGCCTTTCATTGTGGAATGTTATGCTTCAAGACAAGGAATTGGAGCAGTACTAATGCAAAATAGACATCCTATTGTGTTTGAGAGCAGGAAGCTCAGAGATCTAGAGAAATTGTATTCCACGTATGACAAAGAGATGTTGGCTATCATGCATGCATTAGCCAAATTTAGACAGTATTTGGTGGGAGCAAAATTTACTGTTAGGATTGATCACAATAGTTTGAAATATTTTTTGGAACAGAAGGATCTCAATGAACGTCAACAAAAATGGGTGAGTAAGATTCAAGCATATGACTTTGATGTGGAATATATGAAAGGAAAGAAGAATGTGGTTGCTAATGCACTTTCTAGAAGACCCACTCTTTGTTCACTTACAGAAATTTTCGCTGATCGGAAATCGCAGCTGCTGTCCGAATACACTAAAGACTCATTTGTTTGTGATATAGTGGATGGGAAGGTACAGGATGATAGATATACCATAATAGGGGAAGTGGTATTACAAAAACAGGATCTACCTTGTACCTAGGTCTAAACTAAAGCGAAGTATAATGAAAGTGTCACATGACACACCTCTACCTGGACATTAGGGGTTCTTCAAAACTTATAGGCGGGCAAGAGAGAGATTCTCTTGGAAGGGGCTTAAGGATGATGTACTACAACATGTCCGTGAATGTTTGACATGCCAACAGAATAAGGCAGAGCACACTTTTTCGGCAGGTCTTTTACAACCATTACATATTCCAGAGCAAAAGTGGGAAGGTATATCTATGGATTTCATCACAAGATTTCCATGAGTACAAGGAAAGGATTGCATTTTTGTAGTGGTGCATAGACTGACTAAATATCCCCATTTCTTCGTCATTGTTACAGATACTCAGCTTCTTAGGTTGCTGATTTATTTTTCCAGGAAGTGTTCAGGTTGCAGTGTCTCCCTAAAACCATTGTCAACGATAGGGACAGCAGATTTATCTGCATATTTTGGCAAGAGTTATTCCGTTTGGAAGGGACAAAACTGACACCCAGGACCAGTTATCATCCTCGGACAGATGGCTGAGGATGGGTAGACTAAAATTGTGAACAAATGGGCTGAAGGCTATCTCCAAAACTACGTTTCAGGACAGCAACGTGCTTGGGTCAAATGGTTGCATTTAGGTGAGTATTGTTACAATACTACCTATCACGTGACTATTGGAATGTCTTCCTTTAAGGCATTGTATGGATATGAAGCTTTTTCATTTATAGACTTAGCCTTTGATGATAGCAAAGTGCCCGGAGCAAAAGAAACCATACAAAGTTACCAAGACATTCTCAAAGCATTGAAAGACAATATCTCACAGGCACAGAACCAACAGAAAATGTATGTAGGCAGACATAGAATCGAGAGGACATTTCAGATAGGGGACTTGGTTTTCCTACGCTTACAGCCTTATAGGCAGTCTTCATTAAAAAGCAGAGGAGCGGGAAAAGTTGAAACCAAGGTTTTACAGGCCTTACAGGGTACGTAGGAAAATTGGAGAAGTTGCATATGAACTTGAACTACCGGCAGGCAGTAGGACCCATAATATTTTTCATGTGTCTTACCTAAAGAAGGCATTGGAACAGCAGACAGTTGCCTCTCCTAAATTGCCACCATTGGATGAAGAAGAAAAATTGATTCTAGAACCTGAAGGTATTGCAAATTGGAGGGAAAATAAGCTGAGAAATAAGATTGTGAGTGAGTATCTGATAAAAATGAGGGGACTGCCTATTGATGATGCTTCATGGGAAAATGATGAGATACTGCAGCATCCTAACTTATGATTGCTAGCGGACCAGCAATTTTGGGAAGGGAAGACTGTAATATCCCCTTTCAACTAAGGCTTCTAAGATTCATTGTTTTTTTTTCTAAGTCTGCTCTAGCTGTGCGTCTCCCAGACTTAGTCAAATATTTAAAATAAAAGGAGATAAATAAGTGGGGCCAACCTCACTTAAGTGATTCCTATTTTTCAGGCATCAGATGGAGCCATTACAAACCGCCACTCCAAGTGTTTTCATTTAATCCTGATACCTTGTGGAAGGGGTGTGCTCAATACTTTAATGATGAACTCAATAAAGGAAAAGTATTATATTTAATCACATGATTTTTAGGAGTCGCCTGGTTTGTAGGATTTGAGGTGAGTGAAGTTTCTAGGGTTGGCTGCCTTCATAGGGCTTGATGAAAGGTTATGTTGGCATGATTGTTATGTTATTTTTTATATTTTCTCCACTCTCTGCTTTGGGATGACAAACCCCAAGGTGGTGCAGCTTGGACGATCATCCAAGGGCTGCATGTTGGTCTTTTTGGTACAGAAACAGCAGTGGTTTCACGCCAGCAATTACTGTAGCTGCAACACTTAGAGCTTCCAAGTTTAAGGAGATGACTTGCAGGATCTGAACTCCATTCCTGGATTGAAGAAGCCATCCATATCTCAGAAATTCAGAGAGGTTTTCTAATGTCAACCTGCATACTACGGGTATTTTGTATTGTCCAAATATTGAAGGGAAATCATTTTGGATGTGAAATAAAGGGAAATAGTCACTTCAAACAATAAGTTTTGTTAATAGTACTTTCTGTTTAAATTTTTATTCGGTTCAATTCCTACATCTGAAAATCAATAAAAATTATCTTTTCTGTATCTAGCGTAGAGTTTTTGTTTGTTTTTTATTGGCAAAGGATATTTCATTGAAGCAGCATTAGGTGTTAGCATGACACTTGTCCCTTACAAGTTCTTTGAGTTTCAATGAGTCTTGTCCCTGGAGGAGCCATTTATCCTTACACAGTATTTCATGAATTATAGGAGCCTTGCATGTGATTACAAAGCAACACTTGAGGAGGTTTTCAAAAAATTTGACATGGCTAAAGTTGCAAGGTTAGCGGACAATCCTTTGAATAGCTCTGATCATTTTCTTCTGAAAGGGATAAATATTTTAGGTTGTAGTTTTTATAGTTCCATAGCAGGTTGTTATTTACTGTCTAATTATTGTTAGTTCCCATTGAAATATGTTATGTCATAGTCAAGTAGTATTGTACAGAAGAGGTTCTATTGTTGTGTCAATTTTAAATTGTCAAAAAATAATAAAATTAAATTTTGTCTAAGTGACTGAAGTGCATGATCGGTGGTACCTGACACTCCTTGTAAGAAGATTCGCCTCCAAAGACAAATTTGCTAAGTAGCAATTTTACTGGAGGATGGAGGCAAAGGAGGTTAGAGGACATTCAGCGACCTCTCGTCAGTCAGTAGCGATGACGCCATGAAATTGCATTAGTGACAAAACTATTTGTGCAAAATTGACTAAAGCCAACATTGGTTTCTAGGTAGCAGCGGCAACTGTCTTATAACATTTGTGATCAAAGTGGCAATGATCTTCAATGGGGGGTACATATGCGACAATGAGGGCTTTTTGTTCAAGCTTTCTATGATGTGGTTGGATGTGTATGTGCCCAATCACATTTTTTGGTTGTTTGTGAAAGGATGTGTTTGTCCCCATTCACAATATAGGTTCAGTGATTAGAAATGTCTGTCCCCAATCACAGGATTATGATTGGATGTGTTTGTCCCCAATCATAATTGTTGTGAGCAGATGTGTGTCCCTGTTCATAACCTTAATTTTGGATAAATGTGTTTGTCTCTATCCAAATTTGATGTAAGACCTTGGATAGACATGTTAGTCCCTATCCTTGGTTACATAGATAGATGTGTTTGTCCCTATCCTTGGATGACAATATAGTGAGTAGTGAGACAAGTTCCACTATTGCTTGTCACGAGTAGATGTGTATGTCCCTACTCATACCTTATAATGAACTACTAAACGTGGTCATCAAGTATTGTTGGTCCACTATCCCCCTTTGAAGAATGATGCAATATAGGGGGGTGTTGGAAATATTGCATCATTTCTTCGATGCATACAATATTTCTTAGGTTTGTTAAAGTTTATTTAACAACCTATAACATTAGTGGTACGAATGTTGAGTTGTTAAAACAGCTCAACATAATAATGAAAGTAGTTCAGGAGGTTTCCTATAATATAGGATATGGAATCCTATGTATGTAATATGTATTGAATGGAAGTATGGTACTGTTTGTGTTTAACTATTACAGCATCTATTTATCTCTGCCCATATTTCTCTACTTGCTTACAGGCATGCCCACACCCAACCGGATTTGCTTTCCTGAGGCTTGATATCATGTCTACTTGTGCTACAGAAAACACTCAAATTGTTCATAGAATGAAACTATCTATCCTTACAAGAGGCAATTATGAAACTACTGATTCCCATTGAGTGGTTGTTCCATAACTGCCTTAGCAAAAACAGAACCATTGCCCGCATGAACTGGCAATTTCTTCCTAACATATGGCCTGGAATTTGAAACAAACAGTTTGATTCTCGTTCTAATTCTGCTTCTTGTCCTACCATTGCACAAAGGAGGCATTCCACCATCTATATGAATGCATGAAATGATTGGGTCGGATCATCAGAGATTTGTGTGAGTGCTGTTGTAACCGATATTAGAACTCAGATGTAGAAGTTGTTTAGAGTTTTGACAGTGAGCCATTGGAACAGCTATCAGTTGTATCTACTCTCTGTATTTGCTTTGTTGTGATTAACAACATCTCTTAGAAAATTGAGTAGTTTTAATACAAACAAGGTAGTAGGGAAAGTGTGCAAGATTACACCAATGGATTTTGGCAATAGGACATGTTGTTGGGCATCAGCCTAGAAGAAAAGGAAATCTTTACTAAATATCTCAGAGGTAACCACTCACACAGAGAGATTAGAATTGAAATAAAATCATTTCATGGGCAAATAGATGCTAAATTTTTAGATTCATGGACTATACAAATTAAAAGTCTATTCCTGTGTGCATATAATAATTAGCACACAAAATATTTCTTTAGCACGTCTGAATGTCTGACCATGCACCTGTATGGTGGGAAGAGTTATCTAACTACGTTAACAAGGAAGAAAAAGGTTATTGTGTCTTACTTCGAAGAGCTCAAGGATTTGTTATGTGGGAATTTTCATCTGTTTCTGTGTAAGACTGATCAAAAACCAAACGTGGTTGTGTTACAGTCAAGATGGTGGGCAAAGTTATTTCTCGAGATAGCTTGAAGAGTTTAGTGGTATGGAGTTTCTTTCTCAAAACAGTCATATAGTTGAGAACTTTATTTCAAATCTGTAATAACTTTTGAATGTTTTCCATAGTTTAATTTTTGAACATTTGGTGTAATGTCCCCTTACCTGCAGTAGTGCATTTTATGCCTGATTAGCCTATCTAGCCATCCAGATAGTCTAATGGTTGTTTTACAGAGGATGCCAGTCAGTCACATGCTTACATGGGCATTTATTTAATGTCTGAGCTCCGTTTCTATAGTTGGATTACTTTATTTCATAAGTAATATTGTAAAGTCACTTTAATGTTATAACTTTAAGTTACTTTATTTTATAAAGTGACTAAAAGACAAAGTACTTTAAATGACTAGATGACAAAATTGTTTTTATCCCACATTGCTTAGTTTGGTGTAATAGCTCTCATTTTGAGGTTATAAAGGAAGGAGATCTTCCTTGGGAAAGGCACCATGAGAATTTATAAAATAAAGGTTTTATATCTGGTTGCTTGAATGTGACTGATTTCTTGAGGACGTAGCCCCTTGAGAATTTGGAGAAACTGGACGTAGCCCCAGCATTCTCATTTGTGGTGGAATCATTTAGATTTCATATTTGTGCTCATCAAGTAAGTTGGAAATCTCAGTTTAATCAAGTATTGTCACACAGCATTAAAATAATCGAACCATCCCAGCAGCAAGAAGAAGTTTAGTTTTCACATTAGAAGTTGACAGTCGAATAACAAGTTCAGTTTGTAACCTCATATCTAATTCAGCATTTGTAAGAGCAAGCATCCATTAAGGGAAACAACTCACAGGAATTACCATCTATATCAGTCAGCGCAGTAAGTAATACACTCGAGTGAAACTAAGCACAGGGCTGCTTCTTAAATAACTCGGGCCTCATTTTCTGGAAGTTTCCAATCAGCTATACACACAGGACGAGAACCATCGCATACCCGCGTGGAGGTGCAGTCTCACGCAAAACACACCACCATTGTGCGCGGCTGGTATAACAGCGTGACTGCTGGGACGCGACTAGTGATAGCAGCGGTTGACAGGCGGGAGACATCAGAAACCGCGTAGCCTCAATGCGCGGAATACACCTGCGTCATTTGAGACCCCCCCTCCAGCACCGTAAAGGCTCAGCAAAGCAACTGTGGCATTGGGAGTTCTTCACCATTCCTTACACGAGTTTATCTTTCCAGTAATGTTGGAGTTGATAGTCCAGGTGCATAAACTTGAGTGAGTCATTTTATATTACATCGCATTCATTGTATTAGTTGTGGATGGAAATACAGCAGTCTGTGTTCATTCTTGAAGCATATTATGTTACTGTTGTGAAACATACATGAACTGCAATATCATTAAAATCTTTTGTTAGCAAATACCTCTATTTGTGAAATCTAGTGAATATAATTCCCGCAATGGTGATATTTGGGATTTGATATCGTGTAACCTCTCTATATATATATATCTGTTGAGAATCTTAATCAGAGATTGGTCTCAATCGCCCTATATTAAATTATAAGATTAGTGGCCAGCCCAGCCAACAGAGTACAGGCAGAATTTCCTAATAGCTAGTCAGGGTCTTTACAGTAAACAAGACAGCATAGAAACCTTAATAGTTTCCATACAGTCAGTTCAAATACAGTTATTCGGAATTGCTTGGTTAGTGATTTGTGAGACAGCACAAGAGGGTTTAATTCTGAAAAGTGCACTAGAAATCTAGTAAGGATCTTTACATTTGGCTAGTTTGGATTTCAAATGTTTCCATTATTTAGATTTTGCTTTTGCATAGGCATTCATTTTATTCTGTAGCTTGAAACAATCACTAGAATGATATATTTTATTGCCTATTGCATATAGCCATTGGACACCACCTAAATTGTGAACATAAGAATTTAAAACAATCACTAGAATGAGATATTTGATTGCCATTGGACACCACTTAAATTGAGAACATAAGAATTTATTGAAGTACAAACTTTGAGGATGCCTCGTCACTTTTTGGCACTGTTGACAAGCACCTGATCTTTATTCTAGGTGTTATTATGAATACAATCAGATAACCCAAATCAGTGATACAAAAACTAATAACTTCTACGTGGTCAGTAAAAGGGGGCCACAAAGAAGATGTATTGCAAAAAGCCCCCAAACCCCCAACTGCAAACACCAATCATTGAACTTGAGGGAATAAAAGCTAAGTTGTTGGTTCGAGTTCGGGGACGGATTAGGGTTCGAGAATCCAATTCGTGGATTCATTAAAAAACAAATTCCCATTATGATTCATATGGGTTCATGTGTGTGTGTGTGTATATATATATGCATTATATATACAAAAAAATAAGAGAACTATACATAATTTTAAAACTAAAGAAGGGTCGTTTTAGGGTTAAAAGCAAAAAATTTAATTTTAAAAAAAAACATTTTTTAAGTGGGTTGGACCCACTTTTTAACATGCCTAGCCGTGGGTCCTTGGGGATCCGCGCGGAATCCTCGAGGGTCCATGCTAGATCCCCACAGGTCCCTGCTGGATCCGGGCAGGGTCTGAATCTGGACCTGTGGGTCCATCAGGACTTGGGTTTGCAGATCCAGACAGACCCACAGGTCCAAATTTGAACCTTGCCCGGATCCACTGCGAAACGGTCCGCGAATTCAGACCCGGACCCGGTTCGAGGGTCTAGGGTCCAAATCCAATAACTTAGAATAAAAGTCTTGGTTGAAGAATTTTGTCAACATCAACTGGTCAATCAAGACCCATTTGAAGTTTCAGAGGGAATTCTTGAAAATTAACAATCAATTGAAAACATTTTGGCAAAAATTATGGCACTAATAGTAAACACCTATCACTACATCCTCCTACTTGGCCATCTATAAACAAGTGTAATCTTATATGGGTAAATGAACCATCTAGACTAGTAAACTGGAAAATTTGGCTTCTCTATGCAATGGTTGTGATTAAACAACACGGTAATAAAGATAACCTTGAAATCACACAATTCCACATGTTTCTCAATATCTAATAACCAAACTTCCAATTATAGTTCAATTATATTATCCTTTAATGTAATACCTACCCCTTAGTCTGCCTTTTTGTGTCAGTTTCTGATCTCTTTAGGCCTTATTATGTATGAGTTAGTGATTTCAGGTGATATTAAGGATATTTATGTATCGCTTTTCATTATCCTATTGATCCATTGTTAGTTGTATTATATCATCTATTTGCATATGATTTGCGATTATTTCATGTTGGTTATGTTTATGTTATGTAATCATTTTGACTAAGGTTTTCTGACCATACTGACCCTATATTTATATGTATATGGATCATTGTGATGATTTACATTATTGTTTGTTGTGTTTGGTACGGTATGGGACAGAGTCGTAGTTACTTGCTTTGGCGAGATCTACACGATAAACTAGTCTAACCATTGTTTTCTATATTGCATGTATATATGCTCGCCTTTGTGATGACAGGTTTGCAGGTACCAGGCTACGTCTTCCCTGAATTGGCAGGAGTGAGCGTGACCTGTCGCAATATCTCAATGGTAAGAGAGGGGAGATAATATTCAGGTCCAAATCCATACCCTAAACCCTTATTTTGTCCTAGAACTGGACAAGAATCCTATTTGCTATCCTAGTGGTTGAATCCGTCAAGTGACGTGGATTCATGAGCCTGTTTGTGTGTATTTGTGGTTTTGTTTCAATTGTTTTCTGTTTAGATGGGTTTTAGATGGATCAATGATGTTTTTGGCTTGATTTATTTAATGAATATTTATGGTAAATATTAAAGTTAATAATTGCACCTTTAATGTAATGTCCCCATCTTTTTAGCATCTCAGTGGAGTTCTTAGCCTTTACATTCTCCGAAGGCTAAGTGGAGAAATAAGGAGAAATTGATTAAATTAATTTCTTATAAAGTCATTAAATAAATTAAAATTAAAAAGTGACTTTATATTTAATTAATTTAATTAAAAGTGACTTAAGTGATTTATTTAAATATTTTAATGTTATTATAAAGTTATAAAGTAACTTTATAATAATAAAGTCATTTTAATATTATAATGTGCGAATATGTCTTTTATCCCACATGGGCCAGGAAAGTGTCTGAGCTCTCATAAGAATAGAATAAAGAGGGACTTAAGAGCTCATTCTCAATATCCAGAGAATTAATATTTG
>MU226082.1:835012-860928 GCA_018584345.1 Thuja plicata
CTTTTGCACGCATTCTAAATTTCTTGGCATCATTCAAACTATATCAAACAATCTGAAACACAAAAATCAGAATAGAGAAAGGCAGCATACAAAGTGTTTGACAATATTCCTTGAGCAAAAAAAATCAATCTATTTGGGCAAGGGATATTACATTTAAGAAGGTTAAAACATTGATATATTGAATATATGGCTATTTAATAATTAAATATTAATTAAATATCTATATTTAATTAATTTATTTAATTATTAATTCTTGATTAAAATAATTGAGATTTAATAAATATTAAATTCAATTAATTATAATTAATTGTGCAAAGTTGATTTATGAAATATTACTTTAAATTGCATGATTAATTGATTTATTTAATTGAAATATATGCTCACATGCATTTTCAATTTAACACTTTGCTTTGATATTATAAAATTGAGTTATGCATGCTTTAAGTGAAAATTGAAAATAAAGAATTTCTTTTAATTATTAATTAGATAATTTATATTCCCTTTAGGGTTTTCACTTTTTGAAAACCTAATTGCTTGGTTTTCTATATCCTTGGATTGAAAGTCATTTTGGAGGTTGTTCAATGGGGAGAAAGGAAAATCAGGCGATGAAGGATTTGTGAAAGCTTGAGAACATTTTGGAGCATTTTTTGGAATTCTTCTTTGCTTGGAATTGTGGATTTTGTTCCTCTCATTAGTTATGGAGGTAGGATCTTGTTCATGTCAATTCTAGCTTTCGGATCCCCGTCTTCCATGCATCAGAAAAGCTAGGATCCTTTGTGTTATCTTCCTTGTTTGATTATTGTGTGGTTTATTAATTTAAAATTTAAGAAATTTGTTCTTGGTTCAATTTTGTGTTTTCCTTCAAGTTTGCATGTCAGATCTGTGCTTGTGGGCTTAAAGATTTCATTTTTGGGTGTTAGATGCAAAATGGGCATTAGGGTTTCATGTGGAAATGAATTTGTTCAAAATTGTCTTTAAGGTTTCAATTTGGGGGAAAATGTCCTCTTTGAGAGAAAATTGATGATTGTTGCCAAGAAAGGGTTTAAACCCTCATATCTGTGAATATCTTACCTTGAAAGTGGAAAATTCACCTTTGTCATGTTCTTGCCAAAACCGGGTCCAGATTTGCATGAAAACAAAACAATTGAGTTAAAATTGCATGCTTAGAGAAAACTCTTCTTGAAAAAAAAATTAAATATTAAATTTAGAATGTTTTTCTTGTTTATGTCAATTTGCATGCTTAGAGAAATCTCTTCTTGAAAAAGAAATTAAATATTAAATTTAGAAAGTTTTTCTTGTTTGTGTCAATTTGCATGCAATAGAATTCTATTTTTTAGAAATTATGTTTTTTAGAAATTCTATTTTTTTTTTTAAATAAAAATAAAAAATAAAAAAGATTTTTTTTTGAATTCGCATGGAGTGGTATTCTATTTTTAGAAATTCTTTTTTTTTTTTAAATTCTATTTTTTTATTTTTTTTTTAAATAATAAAAATAAAAATTTAAAATTCGCATGGAGTGGTATTCTATTTTTAGAAATTCTATTTTCAAAAAAAAAACTTTTTTTTTTTTTGAATTTTCATGCAGTGGGTATTCTATTTTTAGAAATTCTATTTAAAAAAAAATATAGAAAACTTTTACTTGTAAATATAGTTAAATTTTTACTAATTTATATGATGTGAATGTTATAAATTAATCTATAAAGGCTTTATGTACATTTTCTATGGAAAATCGAATTATATTGTTGTTAATAATTTTATTGGATAGACTAATTTGCATAGCGTTACTATAAATGAGTTTATCACCGAAATTTATTGCCTTTTTGTAATCGTACTCATTATGCAATGATGTGTCCTCTGAGTGACTGATTGAAAAGATTGTGTGTTTCTTTCCCTTTTATGATACTGCTATGTGTCGGGTGTCTGTTAGGATTAGTTGGCTATCAAGAGGTAAAACCAGAGGTTTTGGGTTTTCTTTAGCTTTGGTGTTTTGTGTACTTCAATGCATGTTCTTTTTGAGATCGATTTTGAGTCTTGATCTTTTTACCCAACCTGGTTTTTTAACTAGTCTTATGTGATCATGTGATAGTACTTTATGTGATATTAGTTAATTGAGAACCAATAGTTCTTGTGTGGGCAAGAACCAGATTTGAGAGTTATGTTCTTCTCTTTGATATTGTTTATGATTCTCTGAGGGTGTATCCCTGTTTGAGGGGGAATCAGTGATAAAGTTTATGATATACCTTTATGATGTTCTTTTGTGAACCTATGGTAGGTTACCTAGTTGTATAGTAGGAGGTGGCTTACAATAAGTGTCGGAGCTCACAAGTAGCTGCTAGGATCATTTATTGTAAGTAATTTTTAACAAGTGATAACATAATAACTTATTAGGATGCATTAGTATAATCTAATAAGATAATGCCTCACCCATGCTTGAGCGCTATTATAGGCTAAGATAGAGGATGAGATGATGCTTGCCCCCTTGCGAGGTGCGGGTTCGGGTATAGTTAGTGGCCTTGTCAATTTGAGAGGTCATTAATGTCGTGTATGGTCACTTGAGTGTCGGGATCCAGTGAGGGATTTCTAGGACAAGACTCAAGGGTTAGACGTACATGATGACACCTTCCTATATACAACTTAGGTTATCCTACGTGTGTCGGTTACCTCTGATATTCTGTAGATCTCCTTATTGTAATTTAGAGAGCTTATAGGATCTTCCTATGCTTTTCTTTATGATGGTTGTATACCCTTGATGTTTGCCTTCTTATTGTATACCCGTGTGAGTGGGCATGTTATTATCTCCTCAGCACGGTGGGAGTGGACCTTTGGTTCCACGCGGTCGGGTGGTAGTGATTCTTATTACCATTGAGATCCGACGTTCGTCTTCATGCTTGGATGATCCTTGTTGCAGTTCTTCTTCTTATTCTTCCAGAGACTTGTTCAGTTTCATGAGTTGTATTTTTGTACCATATGTGTATATTGGTTAACATCCTTGCAGAGTATGTATTGTATTATTATGTACTATTGCATACCCTGCGACGTGCAGTGGATGTTGATTCAGTTGTATATGTGGTTCTTTTATATGAGATGTATATTATTGGATTCAGTTGATGTATCCTTATATCAGTTCTTTTTAGTTGTTATTCGTAGATTATTTTTCTTAAGTAATTCTACGTCAAGGAACCCTAGAGTTTTGTAACCTTTGTTGAGTTGTACTTATGTATATGTCATGTTATCTCATGTGTTGCTTCCGCGGTGTTAACATTATTGTTTATAAATATTTTAAAAAAAATTATCCTGTTAACTTAGTGTCATGTTTAGGTTAGTTCTCCTGGTTCCCTGGCGGGGCATTACATTTAACATAAGGCACTTCATATTCTGAAGTTCTTCTCCATTTCCTTTAGAGTTTGCCTAATGTGTCTATTATGCTACTAAAATCAATTTTAAACTATATCTAATTCTTTCCCTTGTATCTGGATTTTCAACTACATACCTTACACGAAATGTCAACATTGTCCCCTTACAGCCTGGGTTCATAGCATCCTTGCTAACTCCTAAATTCTATGGGTGGTGCAGTTATTTAAGACATGAGCCCAAATTCTCCGTTGATCTCATATTAGATTATGACTACTGTATTATACTGTATATTTGTTTTTCTATGATTGAAGACATCACAATGCTCTATTAAAATAATAATGTAATGTTTCTATTGGTCATCTTGAGTGAGTTTAGTTTTATTAGTTAGTTTTTATTTAGTATTTTCTTATTCAATTAACTATTGTTTCATTTAAAAAAATCTTCTTGTACTTTTCTACTTAAAGAGACTGTCTCCATTGTTTAAAATTAATATCAAACTATCATGTTTTATAAGATGGCATCAAAGCGGATCTAGGTCTAACTCCCTCGCGGGAGGCCCAGGGTTATGTGGGTTGCATGTTCTTGCATGTTGCTTGCATGTGTTGTTTTCGCGCGAAGTGTTTTCTTGTTTTGCCGCATGCTGAAGTTTGGCCGTTTTCTACACGAAGCCTGGTGTTTTGCTGTGTGAAGGCTTTTGTGATGGGCTGTTTTGTTTCTCACAATTGTGGCCTATTTTCTCCAGTGCAGCGGTTTTACATGATTTTGTCCTAAAAGTCATGGTCTTTTGGGTTTTCTATTTTTTTTTCCACAACAAATCATGGGTGGAGGGCTTGCTTATTTTTTCCACAAAAATCATGGATGGAAGGTTTGCTGATTTTTTCCACAAAAATCATGGATGGTGGGTTTTTCTGATTTTTGTCCTTAAAAAATTAGTGGTTGGGTTTTTAATAATTTTTCCCCTTAAAAATTCTATTGGGTTATATTATTTTAATGATTTTGTCCTCAAAAATTATGTTGTGACTTTTCATAATTTTTTCCTCAAAAAATTCTGGGACGGTTTTATAATTTTTGTCCATAAAAAATTATTGTGGGTTTTGTGCACTTTTTTGCCTCAAAAATCATTTTCTACAAGGGTTTTATTGTTCTTAAAAAAATGAAGTTTTCTATGCTGATCCGTGTCTCAAATTTTGTGCCAGCTACTTGTTGATGTTTCAGTGGTTAGTTTTGATCGATTTTTCTCCTCAAAATTTGTGTTAGGTTTTTTCAATTTTATCCTCATCAAATCTGGGTTTTTTTATTTTTTTTTAAGAAACCATGACTAGTGTTGCCAGTCTCAAGGATTTTTTATTTTATTTGAAAAAAATCATTAGAGAGTTCTGGCGATTTTTTCCACAAAAATCGTGGTTTCTTACAGTTGTTCTAGATCGCACCTAGAGTTGCTAGGGCATCGACCCGCATAAGGGTTTGCCGATTTTCCCTCAAAACTGTGAGAAGTTGTTCTCAGTGTCTCTGGCTAGATGGCAGGAGAGCTTTGTTACCCAACACTAGGTTGAAAGGATTGTGGTTAATTTGGTCAAATCCAAAAGATCTGCAGAACTGGGGAGGGTCTCAGCAGCAGGCTCATTTCACAGAGTCTTCTAAAGAGAAGGGGGCAGCTTTTTATGCTTTTCCTGTAGTTAGTACAATAATCATCAAATCTTTTAGATAATTTAGACTTGATTGAACTATGTTCAGTATTCTTCTTGTTATGTTACCCAAAATATTTTTTTAAGCCAAATTAGGTTGGTACTTGTTATACATCTCTATTGGGTGCAACACCACAACATTGACAGGATGGTTTGTAAGGAAAACGTTCTAAGCCTTTTGCAAATTTGTGTGTAGAATTATATAGGTGCTTCCATATCTGACTCATCACCATATTTCCACCTTGATAGAAAAAAGACGCTTCACCATATTCTTTCATAGGTCACCAACCAATATGTCTTTCAAAGTTTCAAATGATTCAGATATTAAACTTACTTTTCAGCACTTAAAGATTATTTATCGTTAACAATTGAATGGAACCCTTACAAGATTCATAACTCTCGTTGTGAATAACACAGAAGCCAATTTCACATTCACAGGATAATAGCTTATAGAAATTAGAATAGTAGAAATAAAAAAAGGAAGGTTCCATCGGTTGGAGTAAAATTGAATTTTGATGGGGATTAAAAATTCAACCCTGGGACAACAGGGGCTAGTTGTGTCATAAGAGATACAAAGAGTGATTTTGAGCTGCCATGCTCAAAACATTTAGTTAAGAAGATGAACAATGAAGTGGAACAAGAGACCCTTCTGGCAGGAATACAAGCAGCATATGTGGTAGACCATCGGATCATAGAGATTGAAGGGAGCTCACAAATAAAGGTGCAAGCGATGAGAACGCAATATTGGCCCAATTGAAAACTCGGCGTCATTTTAGAGTAAATCATTAAATTGAAAGAAATGCTTGATAGCAATAATATCATACTGCTTTAGAGATAAACAAGTTTTAGCAGAACATTTGGCAAATCAGGATATTCAGCAAACATAATTTTCTTCAGTCAAAAGCAAAGATGTCAAAGATTGGGATGATTTAATAATTTATCCAATCTTATTCTGCAAGATCACCCTCCCTGAGTTGATAGCTAGTGTTGCGAAGATTGATAGTCAATATGACTGTGAAGCTTTGTCTAGTAATAGATACATAAGTAGAAGGGACTTCCTGCAAATATAAGGGCAATGTCATTCATTGATATCCTTCATAATTGTCAGGTAAGAGCTGTGTTTTCGTGGGAGATGTGTGATGTCCCCTTTTTTAATTAGATTTAATAATTATTAATAAATAATAATTAAACAATGAGATTTTCTAAATAAATAATAATATTAAAATAGATAAATAAATAAATAATTATATAAAATATATAATATAATCTAACAAAAAGACATGATCTAATAATATTTAATAATACAATAATCAATATACATTTCTTTGAATATTAATAATTAATATTAATCAATGATATAAATGAATAATTATATCAAATATATAATATAATATATTCCAAATAAATAAAATAGCATATCACTGCAGGGAGGTTCTTCCATAAGGCACAACCTTTAGGAGGAAAAAGTATAAAGGGAAATAAGAAAATCAAAATCAGAAAAAGTGGGGTTGCCGTAACATGGAGCACAGATCCTTATAGTCCAACTCATCAAAGATGAACATTAGCGATGAATATAGACTGGAGATTTATTAGCACTCCCTTATTTCAAAACAAATATTATAATTAAATTAATTAATATTTGGACCGTCTACGTGGAACGTTCGAAGATAGACTGTCGTAAAGTTTATAGTAGTTGAAATACTGATAAACATACACACTCAGCTATCACGCATGGTCAATAGAGAAGGGCTACGTTGCATATATAACTCAGCAAACATTCACATATGTTTTGTCACTAAACTCAGATTGCATTGGGCAATTCAATATTGATATTTCGTGACATTTTTATAAGGGAAACTACTACAGTATTGCATTCAATGAAAGAAAACAATGAAGACGGCTGCTGTTAAATAACAGAAAAACAGGGAAAATGAATTCAAACAAATCTGGCCTCAAGTATTGATCATAGGAAATACTGCAACACATAATAGTCTGCTTTTCATTTCAGAATTTCCTTACAATCCAAAACCTCTGTCCTTTCAACAGTGAAATTAGACACCAACAGAAAGCACAATTCTGGATTATTCAAGATCTTCCAGATAGCCAACAAATAGCCTAATCATCAACAAATTGTTCTTTAGTGCATCACAAATCTATACCATCAATAGGAACTACTCCAGCAGCTTTAAACTCACACCAAGGGGACTCTATATCCACGTCAAGGTTTCATTCATACTGCTAAAAAACTCAGAAATCAATTAAATATCATCTTATGCTGTCCTCAGCAGAAATTACCTGGATAATGGAGGATAAATAAAACACAAGACCCACCACACCACCTATTCAGGAAAAAGCTTTAATGGAACAAGTTCAGGTATTGGATGCATTCCGTAAGGACATCAGTTTGGTAGCCAAGCACATTGTACTGTCTCGTCACAAAGGTGTTTTAGAAGTTAGATGCTAAAGTTTAAGGTAAGAAATTATAAGAGCAGTACAGTGAGCAAAAATAATCAGGGGTATTAAATTCAATGGGCTTGAGAGTGCAACAGGTCCTGTGATGTCAAGGTTGGAGAAGATAGCACTTTCTAGAAATGGAGTCTATAGTGGTACCTATGACTGCTGGAGGACAGCTCGTAAGCATTGATTGATGGGGTGTGTCTGAATATCCCTAATGTCTGCATGGGAGTGTTTATTTCTTCAAGTTGTAGTTTTTTCGTAGTATGAATAACGTTTCATCTTTATAGTCTATGATATATGAATGTAATTACAAATTTAGATATATATGCTGGTCCATTCTTGCTTTGCCCAATGTTTGGTTTGTTTATGCAAATTTTTTTATTAGTATGGCGTATTTCTGTTTCTAGCTGGAACCCTTTAATAGAACCCCCGTGTTCAATCTAAAAAAGGCGCAACTACAAATATCCATTGTGTTGACCTAAGTTTAATTTGTTTGGTCCTGCATGTGCAATAGCATCCTAAAAAATGTTACTTATCTACTAATGTCTATTCATGAAGTTGTACCACATAAGATCCCACAACTTCCAATTCTGGAAATTGTGAACGAATGAAAGTAAAACCTTAAAACGGGAGGAAGAAAACCTTGCAGAAAATTTGCTAAGGATAAAGTCAAGAATGTGCACTTCCATGTTTCTTCGCTGTTTATTTATTCCAGATTATTTATGTATCTGCATACAAGCTCCAATTTTTATAGTCACAAAAGACTCTTCTTACAAGCTATCTTTTAACTTTTTTTAGTTTGGCAAATAACTATTATGGTAAAATAATGAATGCGTTATTAAACAGAGATCAAGAATGATCTATATATACAAGTGTACAAGAGAATGTTTCTATAATGAACAGAGAGAGAGAAATAGGAACATTCTGAAGAGAGAAATAGGAACAAAAGGAAGTTTCCATATTGAACAGAGAGAGAATATGGAAACATGGAAGAAGAGTGACCATTAGAATAGAAACAAATTTACGAAAGAGAGAAACATAAATACATAGATATTTAACTCCAATACCCTCCCTTAATGGTCAATCTAACTTCAAAACAAAACTCTGCAAGTGAATCCTCAAAAGGCGCCAGGAGAAGTGAAAACCTTGCGAAAACCGCAGTAAAAAAACTTCATTGCGCACAAAAGAGCTGAGACTCAGTAGTCACGACTTTTGTGGTGAAAAATCGGAAAAACCAAACACAATTTTTGAGGCGAAAAACGATAAAAACCAATCAAGATTTTTGAGGTGAAAAATCGATCAAAACCAGCTAAGACCCTCCCTGCTTCCGGGTGTGGTAAATCTTGCCGTTAAACCTTGGACTGCCTTCCAACATAATGTTGGTGAGAGACGCCATTAAAAATTTTAAAAGGCATCGAATATATCCAAAGCACAGATTCCGAGGCAGATTGACAGAAGACCCAAAAAAAATGAACGAAGACCCAAAAGAAAGCTCAAAAAACCCAGAAGGAAACTGAAGTAAGATTTGAAATCCGTTGGAACAGAAATCAAGGCACAAAAATTGAGGCACCCAAAAAAATTTGAATATGGCCCAGTTGAGGGTTTGAAAACCCACCAAGAATCTGCAAGAAAGATAATTTTTCGACTGAAACTGAAGGGTCAAAACCCTAGTCGAAAGTGCAGAAACCCTAGGTGGCCATTAATGGCCCCAAAACTATGTGCAGGAAAAAAATGAGCCGCTGGAAGATCCCTAGGGTAGCAAATAAATTTCGAAAAAATTAACAATCTTGAATAATTTCAAAAAATAAGTTATATTAATTTTTCGAAAATTAACAATGAACACAAGAGCCAGGAAAAAGAACTGAAACTATTTCGAAAATTTCCACTCAATGGAGGATTACAAAATTTTCGAAAAAGTTAACCTATAGCTCTAATACCATATTATGGTAAAATAATGAATGTGTTATTAACCAGAGATCAAGAATGATCTATATATACAAGTGTACAAGAGAATTTTCTATAACGAATAGAAAGAGAAATAGAAACATTCTGAAGAGAGAAATAGAAACAAAAGGAAGTTTCTTAGTTTCCATATTGAACAGAGAGAGAATATGGAAACATGGAAGAAGAGTAACCACTAGAATATAAACAAATTTACGAAAGAGAGACATAAATAGAGAGATATTTAACTCTAATAATAACAAATTTTAATATGTTAGGTTTTTGTTCTCTCCTTACTCTTCTTGAGTGTGATGTCTCTGTGTCTTAAAACCTTGCAGAAAATTTGTTAAGGATAAAGTCAAGAATGTGCCCTTCCCTGTTTCCTTGCTCTTTATTTATTTCAGATAATTTTAATTTACGAATCTAAAAACAAGATCAATTTTTTATAGTCACAAAAGACTCTTCTTACAAGCTATTTTTTAACTTCTTTTAGTTTGGCATATAGCAAATTTTAATATACTAGGTTTTTGTTCTCTCCTCACCCTTTTTAGTGTGCTGTCCATGTGTCTTAATGAACATAATTGAAATCAAATATTGAAAGGAAAGTGTAGATATTTTGGAGGGAGGCAAACTAATACAAAATACACTAAACGGCAAGTATAGTAGATAAAATCCTGTGTGTGCCATGAACAATGCACACAAAAGACTTTGGTGTAAAATAAGTAGCATGAAAACAAGAAAGCAAGTGAATAAAATATTCTGCAACTACGGATATAATCACTAGTACTACCAACAATTTCTCTCTTATTTGCACCAACCTGAAATTGAGGATAATCTGGAGCACTAAAAAGAGTGATAAGCTTCCCTGATTCCACAACATGATCAATGGTGTACCCTTTATTCATTCTTCCTAATCCAGCTCGTTTCTCCCTTGCATCAGGTCCTTCATGTGACCTGACAATCAACTGCATCTCCAAAAAGAAACTGCAACATTTCAACATTATATTACAGGTAGCATCATGATGCTAAGCCATAACTCTGCAAGCAAATACAGGACTATTTGATTTCACAAGAGCATAATTTTATATTCAAACAAGATGTTATCTTCAAACCATTATTAGAAGGCTCCAAAATCAAGGCTGACGAGAACTGAAAACTTGATCAAACATGGATGCCTACATAACATTGAGTCCGTCTATAGATAATCAAGCATACATGTCACTAAAAAAAGAGAAAAATTGTAAGCCCCTTAACATTTGTCATTTACTTAAATATCATTCATAAAGAACATTATTTTTTGCCCAAACAAGATTACAAACACTTTGTACTCAAAAGAATGTCAGAGATATATGAAGCAGAAAAAAGCACACTGGTTAATGTAGAATGGATCACCCTTCTATATCCAGTCTATAACAATTGACTGTGGAAGCCTTGAGACAATAGATTGTTTGTCTGAGAGTTTTCCACCCCTTTCCATCCTCACAAGATTGGGCATACATTATATAGTTGGTCTTAATAACCAATTATATTATTCTATAAAGTTATTCTTGAGAAAATTTTGAGCCTATATAGAGTGAAACGATGTACTTAATTAATAATTCTACATAGATTAGAAAGTGTCAATCTAACCATTACAACTCCTTATGCTTGTTACCCTCAGTGTTTTAATATAAATTTGAAGTTTAAGCTGTAAATTGTTGCCAGCAATGTTGCATCATATCCCATTTTTTCAAAGAAAAATTATGTGTACCATCTATAGCTCAAGTTAATCACCGAGAATCTTAGTTTGGTAGGCACCCCATCCCTGTACCTGTATTTACATCTCCTGTTGGCTTAAATAATTGTAGCATAGCTATACCATTAATCATATATTTCCGTACCCTATATCAAATGGGTTCCCCTTCACCAGTGCATATCCCATGTCCCTTGGTGATTATGTCTCAAAGTCACTTCCTTGAATAATTCAAAAAAATTGAGCATTTTTGTCCCATATATAGACATTAAACCTTGTAGCCAAGGATGTTAAGCCGACCTAGCTAAAATAGCATCTCTGCAACGTCCAAACGTTAGATAAAATCAAAATGAAAAACAACAAATAATCATTAGTTTATCTATCACAGCTATCGCTTTGTTTGGAAATGTACAGTTAAATTCAAGAACAAAAGGATGGTGATAAAATAATGGTGAACTATGGGTGGGCAGAAAGGCTCAAACGCTAAAAATTTTAGTTTGCATATCCATAACTGAGAAAGCTTAATCAAATGATGCCAGTGCTGCAAAACAAATAGCATAAGAAAACCTTATACATGCACCAAGCTCCACAGTAATCTTTACCTTTAAACGATTCTTGTCCAAAAATTGTTCTGTGCAATCTGGACCCCATAATAAGCCAATCCCTCTTTCTGTGTTTGGAGAAAGACCTGGATGAGTTGAAGGATCTGACCAAAGCACATCACCAGGAATCAAGTTCAAACCCTCCCAAGGTGGATCAAGAACTACACGCCGAGCTTTGGCTAATTCATCAAGAGAACCAAGCTTTAACACTTTGGAATCTGCACCTGAGACAAACTTGCGTCCCTTCTTTCCCTTTGATCTTTTTAATGAAGGTGGCAATTCCACATTGCGAAAAAGTCCTCCATGTGCAGTGTAAACACAACCAGCAATGATAGATGCCAAAGGAAGTCCTTCAAAGCAGCCTAAACATTTACGATAAATATGCCTGCCCTGATCTCCATATTTGGCCATCACTTCCTGTTCAAAACCATAGACAGAGGTGCAAAATTTTGATTCATGATTCCCACGGAGGAGAAATACTCTATGAGGTAGAAAAACCTGCAGTACCAAATTTGCAAGCAAACATTAAAATAGGAACAGCATTAATGGAAAATAGAAAAATCAATATTTTTTCATAACTAATTGATAAATCAAATACAATTCACAAAGAACTTGCATTATTTATCACCTGCAGACAATAGCATATTAGAAACAGAGAGCCAGAATATATCCATTCTGTGCAAGAACAAATTCATTCCAGGTATAATTTGTGTGGACTAGCATCAATGCCAAACAAAAATATCATCCGTATTAATTTAATATCGATGTAATAAAAGGGTTACGAAAAGTGTCATCTATTTCATGAATGCTCCTCAGTATTATATAGATACTAATAAATATCAAACATTATATTATAAATCTTAATAAATATCAAATATTATATTAATTCAATAGTTAATACGAATAGAGTGAAGACTGTCATATCCATTTCAAGCATGCTCCTCCAAGTTGCAAGAAGGTTCTGAAGCTAAAGTAGCCAAGTGGATGGGGTGCTACACCATGGAACCATATGATCTGCAGGCAGGAATTTATACAAAGTCCAGAGAATTTCCAATCTATGGATAATGAAATGTTCTGACATTTTAAGAACAATACTAAAATTGTAAATAAAAAAATCAACAATTCAACATCTTAAAATAAGAGTTTGCCATAAAGGATTCAGCATCATACACATCACTTAACTGTGACTGAGATAATCCTGGAAACAAAGTGAAACAGAGTCCTCTTTCAGGGGAAGTTTTCAAAATTAACTTGATGGTACATCAAGAGGTGTTCATGATAGATATGGAGCAAGATGTGTTTTTAGAGATTGCCTTAGGACTATTCTCAATGTTGCACTTCAAAGAAACTACTTGATGGCACCAACAATGAAGTTGAGGCTCAAGTGCCTGCCCCAAGTCTTCAATTAATCTCCACTTGGGGGTATTATATAATGTAATGCTTCTTTAATGGTCATATTAGTTGCTTTAGTAAGTTTCTATTTCCTGTTTTTGTTCACGAGCGTTTCCTTTAGAAACATCGTCATGTAATTTGTTATAAATAGAGCCTTTCCTCTCTCTCTCTCTCTCTATATATATATATATGAATATATATATATATATATATATCGATTTATAATGACATGGTATCAGAGCGGGTCGATGGGGTTTTTAAAGTTCGGCAAATTTTAAAAAAAAATCTTTAGTGGAAATCCTACATATTTCTTGAGAATTTTTTAAAACTTTTGGCTTGATTTTTTTGAAAATAAATCGAAAGTTTGGTTGGCATTTCTTTCAAGCAGGGTTGAGAATTTTTCTGTGATTGCAAAACTCAGCATATTTTTGAAATTCGCGTTTGTGGAATTGAGGGTTTTTCGTGAGGTTTTTCACATGGATGTGTATTCAAGTTTAAATTTCAAATCATGCGGATTTTTCGTGGCCCTTCTCAATAGAAAATCATGTTTCAAAAATCGCGTCGGTTTTGGTTTGAAATCTACCTGCGTGACCTGACCTGCGCTTTTTTGCTACCAGACCTGCATTTTTTTGCCGCCCGACTTGTGTTTTTGTTCAGGGTTTCTCTACTCAACAGTAACAAAAGGATTTTCTGGTTCAACAGATTTCTGTGGTTTTTTCGCGCCAACACGCAACCCCTCTACTACCCGTGCCCTGTCTTCTACAACCCACGACTTTGTGGCAGTATGTAGATCACGTGTTTTTATGCCGCTTGGAGCTTTTTTTCCCTGCTCATGCAAAAGGTTTCCTATTACTGTGTGAAGGCTTTTTGGAAATTTATTTCTGCGGCTAGGGTTTTCTGATTTTCCTCAAAATCAAGGGTTGTAGTATTTTTTGACTTAGGATTTTCACTCCAACCTTGGACGTCTGTCGTCAGTGCTATTCCTTCTGTGAGAAGGATTTGTTTCGCAATTTGGGTTTTGTAATTTTTCTATAAAAAAATATGTTCTAGATTTATAATTTTTTCCTAAAAAAATTGTGTTCAATTTTACAATTGTTTCCTTTAGAAAAAATACTGTTCGGTTTTATAATTTTTCCCTAAGCTATCATTTTTTGTTTTATTAAATTGCCCTAAAAAAAATACTGTTGGGTTTTACTACTGTTGGGTTTTACTATTGCTCTCACCCTACCTCGAGATTGTTTACACTTGCTACCCACAACTGATTTCACATCTGTAATAAACTTTGAACAAGTTGCATCTGTTGAGATCAATTTGCCTATTGCATTATACTATATAGACTCAATAAGATAATCCCCATTTCCCATCTTCTGAACAGCAATATCTACAATTCCTTCATATTTTGCCTTTCATTCATCAAAACCTTTTATCTCTAAATTCTCTCTTTACAGAACAGGGATTGTCCAGTGTTGCATTTCATTGAATATCCTCACCTTCTCCTTCATTATTCGAATCTTCCCTTCCAAATAGCGAGTTTCATTCACAAGATCATATGCTTTGCACAGGTTTTTAATTTGTTGAGGCATCCCCGGTGGGTATCTGGCTGCAACCTTAAGCTATTGGATTTCTCCTATTAACAATTTCCAGGTTTCATTAATCACTCAGAGCTCCTTTAGAAAACTGTCACACTGACTTGTAGCCTTAGAGATCATGAGAAAAGAATTATGAACATCTTGCAGCCTATCAAGAATAGCCTTTAGTAAATGGCAAAGTGTGCCTCTCACCATTGTTTTCACCTTCTCCCTAGCCATCAGTTTGGCTTGAGCAACTTCATCATCTTTCTCCTTTAATTTATTGTTCGCTTGTTGCAGCTCATTCCTCAAAGCATTTGATTCTTCTGACACAGAAGAAGATTCACCTTATTCCATTGTGATCTCTTGAGGGGTGTAGGTCTTCTTTTCTAATGCCTTTCTTAATTGTGCATTTAGGACCAAAACCTTTGTGTATGCAACATGAATTTCTGCCCTT
Organism: Thuja plicata; assembly: GCA_018584345.1. NCBI lineage: Eukaryota > Viridiplantae > Streptophyta > Pinopsida > Cupressales > Cupressaceae > Thuja > Thuja plicata. The sequence goes on from MU226082.1 coordinate 850,201, forward strand.
TCCTCAACGAGTATTGAGCTGCCTTTCTTGCAATTGAGTGGTATCCCTGGTAAGCATAGCTACATGCATCGTGTGAGTAGCTGCCTCAAATGCAGTGGTGTCTTTCAAAGTCCTTATAACTGCATCATCCCTGCCTCTCTCTTCTACTCCAATGAGCAATTGAGGTCTTCTTATACTCAGAGCTCTTACCCATTGTGTTAATGCCTTCAAAGTTAATTGGTAGCATGTCCTAATGAGTCCTCCATCCTTTTCAAATTCAAAAACAAAAAGAGGGTCTTGTTGTTGCCATATCTAATCCAATAAGAATACTTCCTCCAAATTCCATCCTGGGATCAGCAGCATACCACTTTCTTTAACAATTCTCCTGGCCTCATCTGGATTTAGGTGGCTTAAGTCAATGTCATCCAGAGTTGTACTCTCTGGAATCCCTTCTGTTGGGCCCCTCACCTTTAGCCATAAGGCCTTATATTCTGGTTTATTTATAAAGTCATCATCGGAAATGAAAACTTGAGCAGCCAAGGCTCTTTCATCATCCTCTTCCTCCAAAGGAACTTGATTATCTAATTTTAATCTATCTTTTGGCTCTTCATTTGATGGCAATTGTCTAGGAGGAGATGCCGGTAGTTGTTCCACCCCCTCCTCATTGATATTGAATTTCACCAATATATTTGATGCTTTCTCCGTTTCTCCTCCAATCTAAGAGACTTCATAAGGAACCAATGGAGGACCTTGAGCTGCAACCTCTCCAGGGACATGTGGAGGCAAACTCTCTCCAGATTCTTCAATTGCCTGCTCTTACACTTCCTGTCCCACCTCTTCTACCTTAATCTCTATCTTACCTTGATAGATGTCCTCAAAATTATTTATCATCAACTCGATCCTTTTCACTTCGTTCTTTTCCTTATGGTAAAATACTTTGAAACCAGTACACCTCCTCATCCAATCCTCAATTCTTACAAGAATTGCCTACTTCTTTCTTCTTTGGGTTACTTAGGCCAAATCTATGCAGTTTTTTATTACATCTTCATTGTAATCCACTTCATGGACATATGGACCCCTATCCAAACGATCATTCTTTAGCCAATGCATGAAGCCCTCAGGATCAAAACACCTTTTCCATCCAAAACTCAAAGAATACTTTGCAATAATATAATTTTGGACTTTGTCCAAAGTTTGTCCACAATGCCTAAATCCCAATATCTAGTAAAACTTGGAAGAAGAGAACCATTTTTCTGACCTTGCATATACACTTTATGCATCCACATAAACTGCCACATGAATTCTGCAAAAGTCAATCTTGGGGAAACATAGTAGGGGAGTTGATGAGGAAGCTGAGGACAGCCATAAACCTTGATAAGTGTGTAATCTAAAAAGAAAAAACAATCTGCGAGGTTGAACTTTCCACCTTCATCCATCCTCATCTACTTGGGTCTCATCATTTCCATGACCTTTATTGGCAACCTTTCCAAGGAAACACCCATCCACTCATAAATTTTCATAACAAAATGTTGATGAAATGCCAAGTAATTAGCTTTATTATAGCCCCTGTCCCAAACATAACACCATCTCTGAATGGGGAAAGCCTTTCCTTGGCTATCATAAAACTTCAGTTTTAATTCATTACTTCATTCATATTTTTGTTGGAACAGAATTAAGTGGCGTAGCGGAGATGAGTACTTAAACCTAACGTTTGCAAGGTGTTGTTTGATCCCTAGAAAACCCTCACGAATTTGCTTTGAAATATATAAGGCAAAGTCATATTCCAGACTGACATATTTGTGTTGAATTCTCATGGCCATTAGCATCACCCATATTGGGACCCTCTTTTGCATCAATGCCTAAAATTTGACACAAGCCATAATAAGTTTTGATAAAATAATGTTCGAATTTCTTGACTTCAAAAGGCTCTACCTCAAAAGATGGAATAGGGATAGAATTGCCAATCCTTTATCCTGAAAAGTCATACTTCCTTGTCTCTAAAGGTTTTCTTCTTGCTTCCATAGTCTGCTTCAAATTTTTCCTTGTCAATTTCAACTAGTGCAGGTTTGATCAACCCAAAACACTCATTGATAGCAACAGCACTGACATCTACAAGAACATGATTTCATGTAGTCCGAACTGTTCTAGATGCAAGATCATACCTAAGTGCAAGGTGTCTGATTAAATCCACCTCAATGAAAACATCTAGTACAATCAACTTGGCCATATCCAATAACCATGGGTTGCACTTAGCGATAGGTTCCTCTCGGTTTTGATAAAAATATGAAAACAATAGCCATCCCCTTTTTGGAAGTATTGCATCTCCACACTATGCACAAGCATCCATGAAGTGCTCCCCATCCTTGGTACCCATGGTGGATGTCGAAAGAACCTCCAGAAGGTCATGTTGAAAAGAAACCTTTCCAACAATGGTTTGAGATGCTTCTACATTTATTTCCGGTGCCTAGGCATGTTCCTCTAGTCTCACCAAAGGTACCTGATGTTGAATTCTCAAAGCCTGGATACCCTGCTCCCCTGTCACAGGCTTACTCTCCTTCCTAGGAGCCCTAGGTTTCTTTTCCTTTGGTGAGGATTGCTCTCCAGTTTCAGCTTTTCTTTTCCTCCAGGCTTTTGGCTTGGAGCAGCAGCTATTGTTTCTACCAAGTAGCTTCCTATTGGACAGATTGCGGAGGTTGCATTGTTTGATCCTCTACAATTATCACAGGAGGCTGAGCAATAAGGCTTCTAAGCTTTCTTTCTCACTTTCTCCTTCCCTTTACCAGAAGAACCTTCCCCCTATCCCTTCTTAGGCATTTTGGAAACAACTACTGTGCAAATCTAACATAGTCTAGGGCTTCTACATCTCCTTAAAATAGCCTTTAGCAAATTACAATCCTAAGCCTTTAAACAGTAAATTCCTTTCTTTCAAAATACATTAAAACATGTGAGTTCCACTTACTTTTTTTGTTCGCATAGAAATCGTAAAAATTCTACAAACACCCTTGCTCTGCAAACTACAAACCCTCCACTTCCTTGTTCTCAGTAGCAAACACCTTGAACTTCAAACAGCAAAGCAAGGAGAGCAGCTTCCCAAAGCAGAATTTATTTCGCATGCATTCGTGCTTTCACTCTATCAACTCGACATTAATGGCAAACAACTTGGGATTGAAGTATGTAGCCGTGTATGATTTTGAAAAAGGATCGTTGATGCGTCCATGTTGGCAAGATCCAACGGTGTGACCGAGTTTGATTGCCACCGTGGAATATAGAGGGCAAAAACAAGTGGAATGAATCATACCCCGCAGGCCCACACAGCACTTGCCTACTTTTGGCTTACCCACGCGGGGATGCGGGGTCATCAATATACCATGAGCCACATTGGTTGTTTTTCTCCCCCACAAACCTGCATTACATCCTTTATAAAGCACCAGGCCATAGCTGGGATGCGGGGTTCCAACCATTACATTTAACTTCATTAATTTAATAGCACCCCACTCACCCACGCGAGAATTATTTCATGGTGGTACTACCCTGCGGGGAGCGAGGTCCAATGAGTACCTTTGAACTCCTTTACTAACTCTACCCCGCTCACCTGCACCTTACATCATTTGGGACATCGGATCACCGCGGGGATGCAGGGCCTGGGTATCACTATAGATCACCACTTGGTCCATGTAGTCCTTGTTGGACCCTCACATTGGTCTTCAAACTTGGACTTACCCTTGTGAGTATGTTGGGTTCTAATTTTGCATATGGCTCCCTTTATTCATTATCACCCCGCTCACCCGCATGACACTTGCTACACGGTGATATTTCCTTGCAAGGAGGTGGGGTCCAAGTCTTTCTTTTTGTTACCACGGTTGCTAGTACCCCGCGCACCCACGTGTATTAATTACATTTAACAGTGTGACCGAGTTTGATTGCCCCGTGGAAAATAGAGGGCAAAAACTGTTGGAAATAATGGGAAGTGTGTACTGAGAGGGGAGGGGTGAATCAGTACCTCTAAAACTTTTATCTCTTTTATCCTTTAACCTTTATGTAATCAATTGTTTATCCAACCATCTGTTCTATACTATCTTTGTGTAAGACATATCAATTATTTATCTTACTCAAACATGTAAACATTCATGAAAGTAATTGACTCATAACACATGATATGATATCGCAAAAAACCTCTGTAAGAAGGTAAAAACTGCGGTGGGGATGGCACCCACAAAATCTTCACTATTTGCAAATTGGAAGGGGTCGGTTAAGGCTTACAATTTGATCACTTCTGATGATCTACCTTGTTATGAGTATCATGTGGAGACCTGTTAAAGTCTACTATGTTAAGAGCTTTAGCAACACTGTTAAGTGTGCACTCGGTTAAGAGATTTACAATAGGATTGTTAAATCCACCTTTCTTGAAAGGATTTTTACTTTTGCTTCACTTGTTAGAATGTAAGCAAATTACTCATTGACCTGAGTGTATGCAATCTATCATTGTTGATTACAGATCCATTCAAGATTACATGTATATATGTATCACCTATTGTGATTGAATAATACCTCTATTGCTCGGTAGCCTCTGTTCTTGGTTCTTGATAACCAATTTCATCTTTTGTTGCTCTGGTTCTTGAAACTCTCAGTCTGATCCATAGATGTGTTCGTTGGCTACATTCATCCTCTCCTCTTTTATATTGAGTGATTACAACATCTATTTATAAGATAGATTGACCTAATTAAGTTTCACGTAAAATAAACTTAACTCTATGATCACAGGTTTACAACTTTACCTTGATCTCCTAGTTTGCATGTTTTCAATCAGTTAGACTGATTAAAACAATTACAATAATGTTGCTTGTCCCTTAAGTAATGGTTTTAAAAACAAAACAAAACTCTATAAATAGAATATGAATGTTTTATTTAACGTGGAAGTTAGATTCACTTTTTCCGAGATGTAACTGACTTTCAATGTCTGATGCTCGGTTTGCTCTGAAATTAGTTTCACTGTCTTTCGGGTTGCACTGTTTTGTGCTTTGGGTTTGCACTGTGCCTGTTCTCTCGGTTTGCACTGTATCTGCTTGTCGGGTTCCTCTGTCGGTTTCCTCCTGTCGGGTTCCACTTTATCTGTCGGGTTCCTCTTGAACTTAACACATTCGGTGATCTCTGATATCTGTACTTTCGGTGATCTCTGAAAGTCTGTCTCTCGGTGTAGGTTTACCTAAGGTTCAAAAACTGTTTTCCTTTTGTATACTAATGGCAAAATAATGTCTTCAATCTCCCCCTTTGACATTAGTATCAAAAACTGATATGTGCATGAATACTAAAATGTTTAGTATGTACACCATGTATATATCTTGTCTTTATATGACTCCCCCTAACTGTATGCATTATAGTATATATGTACATGTATACTCATACTTGCCTTTCTTTATTTCTCCTTTTCACCTTATGATATATGAACATAGCATTTCCCCCTTTTTTGATATTAAGGACAAAGACTTACAACTTACAAGTTGTCAAAATTTTGGTAAAAATGTGTAACTTACAAATTGTCCAAAATGTGGGAATGAGAGTTTGTCATTTCTTCCATCATCTGTTCCCATTTCTCTTAAAGGTGTTCCAGAGCCATGTGCTCTAATGCAATTCTGGCATGCATATCATAAATGTTGTCTAGGACAGACATTTCTGGGGTGGCAACTAGTGTTCTTGCCAGTGTCATGTGCTACTGCGGTAATGTGAGATTGGGTAAAATTAGAGCTTGGAGCTCGGTTACCTCATCTCTAAACTTTGATTCTGCATTTTGAACGTCCTGTCTCGGCTTTCTTGCTTGCTTTAGTTGTTCATAGTGCAATTTGATTGCATCTTCATTGTTAGTGAGACCTTGTGCACTTGCTTGTAGATCAGCATCGATTTCTGCTATCTTTTCACTATACTCCTTAGTGAGTTAATCTAAAGTGCATAACTTTTGGATTAAGGTTATAGCTTCTGAAATAATGGGGTCCAATGTACTGACAAGTTCAGACAGCTTCACCTTTTTCTTTGCCACTTCTTGGCTGATTTTCTCTGTTAGTTTGAATTGAAATTTTTGTTCTGCTTGTTCTTCAATTGCCTTTTCAGCATTTACATTCTGAGATGTGATAGCATCTATGAGAATGGCCAATTGATCAAGTATAGGAGTATCTTGATCAATGTTAGTGTCAAGTACTATCTGTTGTAGTATATCTTTTGTAGTTTTGAGTACCTTTGTTTCTTTTGTTGCCTTCCTAAGCTTATCTTGGATAGCTTTTCTCTCACAAAGTCTTGCATACTTTGTTAGTTCAGTTGGATCCAATGTTCTAGGATCACATACTGGAATCTCAATAATTTCATCCAAAGTAACTGGATTCTTATTCTTTTTCTTCTTCTTTGAGATTTGTGTGGATGCAGATTTGTGAACTACTAGTGCTAGTTATTTGTCTTCTCTGAAATGCTCGATGAAGGCTTGGTAGATGTATCTTCTTTTACCTTTTGCTCGGTGTCAACCTGTCGGTTAGGTGAAGACGTCTCCTCATTAATCTTGGGTGTATCTGCAGATTTTTCTTCTGTATTCTCTTGTGTATCATCTTTCTTTTCTTCTTCACTTTTCTCTTTCTGTTCTCCATCTTTTGCTTGCTGCTCTTCTTCACTTTTCTGATCAGTAGATTTGTCTTGTTGTACATCAGTAGTATCTTTCGGTTCTTCAGATGTGTCTTTTTCTTCTTCAGATGCATCTTTTTGTTCTGCATCACCCTTGTCTTCGGGTATGCTCTCATCTTTGGTAGGTGATTTCTCCTTTTCCTGGAGTATATTGATGGCTTCCATCAATATTGGCATGTTGCCTGGTATGTTCACCTGTGCAGTATCAAATGTAGTGTCCTGTTCGTCGGTCTGGTCCTTGGCAACAGTGACATCTTCATCTTTCTGAATTTCATATGCTTGATCATCGGTGATGTCAATGATTGTATTGTCCACAATGTTGTCCATAGTGGTGTCTGGCCATGTCTCATCTGCAACATCCATATCCTTGTTGCCTGTAGTGTCCATTTCCTCTTTGTCCAATTCTACATCTGTGATGATAATTGGTTTGGTGCTCTCAGTAGCCTGAACATCCTTGGATTCTTGATTTTCGGTAAGAGCTCTCTGTGGCTCGGGACTTGTATTCTTTTCAGGAATATCAAGCATTATCCTCCATTCGGCTTCTCTCTTTCTGTCTAGATCCAGTAGATGACCTTTAAGCACTTGGTAGGCTCTCATCTTCGGTGAAAACCTTTTGGAATGAACCTTCATCATTTCTTTGATTTCGTTCATTTTTTATTCGGGAGGCATGACTGATACTAGGGCTCTTTCCCTGATTGCTTTCTCTGAGTGCAAGGCAAATGTCCATCTTGCCGATAGCCTATCTTGAAGTTCTTTGGGCATACTTTCTGCCAGTTGTATTGGGAGGTATTTGAATATGCATATCATCTTGATGATTGCCTCCTCAATCTTATTTTGATCCAAGGGATCCAATGTTAACTGAACCTGTTTTGACCTTCCTACTGTTTACTGAACCTGTTTTGATAATTGAGGCACATACCTCATCAACTGTTTCAGGTATCTTGTTCTTTTCCTCTTGAACACCTTCATGTTTTGTGTCCTCAATGTCCTCCTTGGTTCTAATGAGCTTTCTTCTTTTTGTTGGCCCTCTTTTCTGTGTTGGAGGTTTCCTCTTGTAGGTCCTTACTTGACCTTTCTTCAATGGTGAAGGACTTGTGTCCTTAGCTGTTTGACTTCTTGTCCTTGTAGTAGCTATAGTTCTAGGCTTCTTAGTTGGTGTAGGTAACGGAGTATCTGACTCTGTAGACTCAGAGTCACTTTCCTGCTCAGCCTCACCGATGGGTTACTGTCCCTCGGTTTCTTCTGTCTGTTCGGTTTCTTCCTTTGTAACTAACAGCCTTTTCTACAAGTTCTTGACCATTTTATCCTTTTTCCTGTCTATTTTCTTTACAACCAAGCCAGTTTTGATTCTATCTTTGGCTTCTTCATAAGTGTCGAACTTGGGTTGTGTTTTGTCTAAAGGCTCATTTATCAATGCATCAATTGCATTGGATGTTTGATCTATGTTCACTTCATAGTCAAGTGGTTGTAGCCATGTTGTCCTTGGTACAACAAGTTTGATGTATGTGAAGTCTGTGTCTACCATGAAACATATATCATTCTTGAATTTCTCAATTAATTGCTCGGGGATCCTTACTCTTTTCTGCATTCTCTCCTTGAATCCAGTAAAGTACTCATCCATAACTGACTCAAAATTGTCTCCCAATGATTTTATAAACTCACTAATCTGTATGGTGACTGGTCTTGTTGTATCCCATTTTACATCTCCTATTGATGGAAAGGATTCTTGGAAGTAAAAGAATATGCATATGATAAGTGAACCAAACTTACATGAATTTGATTTCGCATTCCTGATTGTCTTTAGGTTCTCTTCTAGCTGCTTGAGTAGAAGTTCTGATAGATCCAGTTGAGTTCCTTTCTTCACAATCTTATATGATGTATCCACTGCTCCGGATGCTATGATGTTCATCCTGCTTGCTTGAAAGAACTTGTAGCTTAAGACACGTGCTCCAAATTTCATTTCCTCATCGGTGATGGTGGATACTCTTAGTCCTCTTCCATCCCATGTAGGTCTTGTATTATTCTCAATTTCAGCCTTGGGTGGATGCTTCAATGCTTTTACCTTATCGGTTATTGGATAACCGGTGACTGCATGAATAACATCTCGGGTTATTGGTTTAGGCTCATCCAGTAGCTTATGATTGTGGATCCTGCTCAATACTAACCGAATCCACTCGGTCTTAAACACTTTCGAGAACCATAGGGCATTTGTGAGCCCTTTCACTTTGATGTGCTTGTGCTCATCTTTAATAGTGCCATCATCTTTGCATAGCTTCTTGAAGGCTTGTTCAACCTCCAAGTCGCCAATTTCTGCAATCTTGCAGTGTATGTATGCTCGCACGTCTTTGACAAGCAAAACCCTAGCTGGTATTCGTGAGAATGCTCCAGCATTGTCGGGTTGTGATGCAACCTCTGGCATATCTTGTAATGTGGTTCTACACAGGTAGAGTTCTTAACAAGATTGACCTTATCCTTCTTGATGCTCTTCAACTTAGCAGTTCTTGATGTCGTGGCCATTGTTTCAGAAATTAGGGCTTTCCGTAAAAGATAAACAGAGTTCTCGGTAATGCTTGGTACTTACTTCAACCTCTGTAGTTGTGATTGATCTGCTTGGAGTGCTTTGTAACAGGTTGGAGTCGCTTTGCAATGTTGTCACTTCTAGCTTTGTTTTCACTCTGGTCGCTTCACTCAAATCGCAGGTGAGAAATGAAACTCCTCCATTGTCTATTTATAGACTTTGCCTTAGGTCGAATCATTAATACTCAACCACTCCTCGGTGTGTGAAGACGGAGTCGTCAGTTGATACACTAACTTCCCTCTCAGTGACCATGCGATGCTTCGGGGCAGTCGTCTAACTTGTTACTTGTACCGACGGGTTTCAGTGTATTGCGAAAACAACTTTGTCAGCTCATATGATTACCAACGGATCTCGGTTTACACTAGCAACTTTTAGCTTTTACATGTTAACCGACGATTCTCGGTAAATGTAGACAATTCAGCTTTGAATATATACCGATGCATTTCGGTATGTATTAACCGATGAAATAGTTTTCACAGAATTTAACAAGTAATACCATAGTGCATCTATAATCCTGCTAATTTGGCATTTTAACTATGTATGATTGGAACTGATGCAAAATATAACTTGGTGTAGTGCAGTTCCATACTTGTTCTGATTAGGTGGGGGTGGTGATGTCACCAGATCCATTGGATAGGGTGTCACCAATTGCATTGCTCGGTCCAGCTTCATCATTACTTGTAGCTTTCCTCCACATTTTGTTTCTCATCTTCCTGATGTCTTCAATGGTGTTTCTATTGGTAAAGGTGTTGGTCTCTATCATTCGGTCTCTGCAGTCCTTCTTGAGATGACCGACTTTATGACAGTGTAAACATGCCATTACGGGGTTAGTCCATCCTCTAAGCTTTCTTGACCATTGTCTCATACAATTTGCAGCAATGTGACCAAATCTTCCCCATGTTGTACAATTTGCCCAAGTGTTGTAATCCCATACATACTGGTTACCGACTCTATTCGGTTGATAGCCAAATTCTTGACCTTTAGGCTTCCATGCTTGCTTTTTCTTCTTCCAGCATTCAAGAGTAGTGTGCCCATGCATTTTGCAAGTAGGACAGTATTTGTCCATGTAGGTTTCCTTCTTTGGTTGTTTCATCTCAAACTTGCATTTATAACAGAATCCTATGAATGAAGATGTGGAGTTAGGAATACCTTTCATTTTGCTCTTGCATAAATTTGATGTGTGGCCTTGCTTTCCACAGTGATTGCATGTCAGCTTTCTTGATCTTGGCTTTGCATAGACATTCTTTTGATTAGCTTGTTTAGGTGATTCTTCATTCTCAGTATAGCCTAGTCCAATGTTGTTGTTGGCTCTCCTTTGTCCATCAAGAAAATCATCCATTCTTTTATTGCTTTCTTCAGCTCTTTTGATTATCTCATTATGTTGCTACTGAATTTTGAGTTCTTGTTTCAGCTTTTCATTTTCTTCCCTTAGCTCACTGATAGCTTCTATTCTTTCAATGAGTTCAACATTCATTATGTTTGCCTCTTGACTCATAAGAATAATCTGATTT
>MU226082.1:862212-915540 GCA_018584345.1 Thuja plicata
TTACAACATCTATTTATAAGATAGATTGACCTAATTAAGTTTCACGTAAAACAAACTTAACTCTATGATCACAGGTTTACAACTTTACCTTGATCTCCTAGTCTGCATGTTTTCAATCAGTTAGACTCATTAAAACAATTACAATAATGTTGTGTGTCCCTTAAGTAATGGTTTAAAAAACAAAACAAAACTCTATAAATAGAATATGAATGTTTTATCTGACGTGGAATGCAGATCCACTTTTTCCGGGATGTAACTGACTTTCGGTGTCTGATGCTCGGTTTGCTCTGAAATTAGTTTGATTGTCTTTCGGGTTGCACTGTTTTGTTCTTTTGGTTTGCACTGTGCCTGTTCTCTCGGTTTACACTGTATCTGCTCGTCGGGTTCCTTTGTCGGTTTCCTCCTGCCAGGGTCCACTTTATATGTCGGGTTCCTCTTGAACTTAACACATTCAGTGATCTTTGATATCTGTACTTTTGTTGATCTCTAAAAGTTTGTCTCTCGGTGTAGGTTTACCGAAGGTTCAAAAATTGTTTTCCTTTTGTATACTAATGGCAAAATAATGTCTTCAAAAACAAGTGGAATGAATCATACCTCGCGGGCCCACACAGCACTTGCCTACTTTTGGTTTACCCACGTGGGGATGCGGGGTCATCAATATACCATGAGCTACATTGGTTGTTTTTCTCCCCCGCAAACCTGCATTACATCCTTTATAAAGCACCAGGCCATAGCTGGGATGCAGGGTTCCAACCATTATATTTAACTTCATTAATTTAATAGCACCCCACTCACCCACGCGAGAATTATTTCATGGTGGTACTACCTTGCGGGGAGGCGAGGTCCAATGAGTAACTTTGAACTCCTTTACTAACTCTACCCCGCTCACCCGCACCTTACAGCATTTGGGACATCGGATCACTGTGGGGATGCGGGGCCTGAGTATCACTATAGATCACCACTTTATCTATTTAGTCCCTGTGGACCCTCACATTGGTCTTCAAACTTGGACTTACCCTTGTGAGTATGTTGGGTTCTAATTTTGCATATGGCTAACTTTATTCATTATCACCCCGCTCACCTGCATGACACTTGCTACACGGTGATATTTCCTTGCAAGGAGGTGGGGTCCAAGTCTTTCTTTTTGTTACCACGGTTGCTAGTACCCCGCGCACCCACGTGTACACTTTAGAATTTGTGGTCACCACTGCGGGGACACACAGAGGGAAATGGACCAGAACATGGCTCAACTCCGCTCACCCACATGGCTTATAGTCTGACAAATAAAAACAATGCGGGGAAGCAGGGAGAAAATAAAACAAAGGGAAAACACGACTCAAAAAACAAATCACGGGGACTAGCATGCCAAGCCGGTAAAACCTTAAGGGGTAAAATAGAAGGGGTCGGTTTCCGAATGGCAATATACCCATCTTAAGTTACGTTCCAACCGGCTACAAGGGTCAACATTTAAACATAATAAAGCTTACCAAGGGTTAGGAGGAGACCAATACTTAGCCAAAATTTTATTTGATAATACTATTAAAGACCTTATCACTGCAACCCTAACCAGAGAGTAACAAAAATTTAGCAATCCTAACATATCCAAGGGTCATACCTAAGCAAAACTACCAAAATATGTTTGAACATATATATAAATGTGGGTGTAATATATAAATGTGGGTGTAATTTGCCCTGGAAGTTGCCCTAAATCACAATTGCGACAAATTATGGTTAGGGTCTACCAAATAAATGGCATCTTTAATTGTGTGATCAGTAACTTAAATCTAGCATTCAGCACATAAACACAAAGCCAACATACAAATGGATAGATATATATATGTATATACATATATTCAATAATGCAAACATTACTTATAAATAAATCAAGGATTAGAGTAAAGAGAATATATCTTCATTACTATGCAGTAATTAAATTATATGTGAATTCCAATTATAGTAGATGTGGAGTAAGGAAGCGTAGTAGGGTGCCCTATGATCGAAGTTCTCCCTCCATACGCTCCTCCATTCTTCTGTGGTTGGAGTTAACTATGATTCACCAATAGTCTCCGACATAGGACTTGGGAAGGTAATTGCTCTTAGTGGTTCTCCCTCAGTGCAGTAGGGTGCCCTCATAGTTGTTCTCCCTTAACTGCCACTGCAATAGAGTGCCCTTAGCAATTCTCACTTAATCGCAGTTTAGTGGGGAGCCCTCAAAGTTGTTCTCCCTTAACTGTCAGTACAATAGGGTGCCCTTAGCGGTTCACCCTTAATCACAATGTAGCAGGGTGCCTTCATAGTTGTTCTCCCTTAACTGTCACTACAATAGGGTGACCTTAGTGGTTCTCCCTTAATTGCAAACTCTCCCATTTCCTTGTGACTAAATATTGTTAGATTAAGTTCATATCTTAATGTTTATTAACAAAAGACCCAGATGCATTATAAAATCACATAGATAATTTAATAATTATTTATGCATTACCCAAAATAGAATAATATTAACTCCAGCGTTCCCAAACTCGCCGCAAGTCACGCGAATCCGCGGGTCGAGTCATACTTGACGAGTAAGGAAGACCCTGACTCGGACTCGATCGAGTCAGGCACCTAACTCGCCAAGTCAGCGAGTCAAGTGGCTGACTCGCCGAGTATGAGCCAACTGACTCGGCCAATGTCAAGGTAAAGTTAGCATTTAAACAACAAAAAAACTATTTTTTATTTTTTTTTGACTTATTTCTAACTTGCAGCCCTAAAAACATTCAATTTGAGACGCAAAAGTCACGTCTAGAATCTGAGTGGGTCACTGAGTTTCAATAAAATCATCAAATAGAAGCTACATGAATGCCACCCTTCCCTACGGCAGCTGCAATTTCTTGAGTTCTTGTGCTTTGTTCGACAAGTAAGAGATTTGGCAGGAAGAAGTTTGGAAATTACATTTTTGGGCTTTATCAGTACTACTTTTGGCATCTTAAAAATTCAAGAAAATGATGCACGCTATGGAATTTTAAGTGGTTCTCAAGGTGCTAATTTGATCTTGGCGGCAGGGCAGGGTCGCCTGGGGTCGGGGGTGCTTCCACCAAACCCCTGCAAAGGGCTTTGCCCCTTGAACCCGTTGGGGGCGCTGCCCCCAAACCCCCGCAAGGGGCTCCACCTCTTGACCTTGTTGGGGGTGTTGCCCCCAAACCCGCATTTTATTTTTGAAGTACACTGCAACTAAGAGTTTGTGCAGTACGAGTCATCTACACTCTTGTCATTAGTCTTCCTGGATATTACTTGATGTACGCTTGTCGTCTAGAAGACAACTTTTTCTTTTTGGGGGGATGATGTAGTCGGCATAAAATGCTTATTGTTGTGTTTGATAATATTGGTTATCTGTCAATGTATTAATTGTCGTCAATGTATTAATTTGTGTTTGTACTTATGTGATCAGTGTATATTTATGCATTTGATCAAATTAGCTTCTATTTGATGATGTTATTGTGTCTTTAAGCTTTATTCAATAATGGGTGCATGAAACAAGTTTTACATCCTTAAAAATCTCTAAATTTCAAGGGTTTTTTCACTTTGTCGAGTCATTGCCGAGTCACAAGTCGAGTCGGCCTTGCCAAGTCCGAGCCGAGTCCAAGTCCGAATCTGGGAACTATGATTAACTCCCTAAGTTCAGATCTGATTACTGGTTATTTTCTCCTTGGTACAAAGAATTTTAACTGCTGAAAGATATTATGTTCTCTTGTAATTCAATGTTCTTTATTAAATTTCTTCCCTTTTATATCTCCTTTGAGTGTAGGGAATCACACCCTTTCATTTGTCAATGTCCTTATGAAAGGGTCACACCCTTTGGTTATGAGAAGATACATCTGTTTGACAACAACTGCTGCCCCTTTCATTTCTTATTTAATCTTCACCTACCTCTCACTTTTCAAATCTGTCTTTACTGTTTTTTTAAATCTGCACATATCCCATTTAAGATCTGCATATCCTCTTCTTCTAGATCTACATATCTTATTTTCTTCTTTCCTTCTCAATTCTTATTTCAGATCCCTCCTTATACTTCTGCTCTAAATCTGCTGGAGATCTACTCTATTCCTTTTTATCAATTCCATTTGATCCTTCTTCCCCTTTACATCTTCCAATGTGAGGGAGAGGTGACACCTCTTCATCATGTCTGCCTTTTGGCAAGAGTCACAACCCTTAATAATTGTCCCTCTTTGAAAGAGTAACAACCCTTCATAATTAAAATCCTTTTGAAGAGTCACAACCCTTCATCATCGCTGCCCTTTGAAAGGGTCACTTCCTTAATTTCTTCACATTCCTTCCTTCTTCCTTTAATTCTTCTTTAATTCATATGCTCTCTTCTTTCTTCCTTCCTCCATATCCCTATTCAAATGAACTATCCTCCCTTTTATACCTTATGTTGAGGGAGTCACAACTCTTTATTATGTATCTCTTGACCTTTCATTCACTTAATTAAATTGTAATTATATTATATTATATTTTATTATTATTTATCTATTTATTTTTTTATTTTTATTTTTTTTATTATTATTTATTATTAAATACTATTTCACAAAGGGGACATTACTATATGTGTGTGTACAGACGTACCCATACCCATACCCATACCCATACCCATACCCAAGGAAAAACATAGTCATACTCGTATCCTGTATCCGTACTTGTACCTATACCCGAATCAGCAACTTAGTTCAAAAAGAAAATACATAGTTTCTTCTGCTAATAGGTGAGACATTGTATAGTCTCATCAGTCAACCTTCAGCTAGAAATTTCAAATGGGGAAATTCATGGTTGCCAGTGAAGATTCATCTCAATTTCTTAAAAAAAGGCATTTGTTTTCTTTCAATCCTTTTTAACCTACACTGAGAATCCAATACCAAAAAGGTTTTCCAAGTTTACTGAACTTTTAAAACTGAATGCTTCCTTACAATTTTCCATAATTTCAAACACAGAATTATTAGTTTGTTACAGTTTTCCTAATTTAAAGCATACCCACAAATCATAGTGTTAGCGACATTCATCCAATAAAAACATCTAATTCATACTAAAGTAATATTTATATTCTATTAATGGTTATCTATTTAACTATTGTAATCTAAGGTAAATATTAGATTCTTTCTAATAGTTAGTCGTCAGTTAGTTAGAATAGAATGTTTTTATTCTTTACGATTGTTTCCTAACAAAACATAGTTCATTCTTTTGTATATAATGATCTTTCAATCTTTGTTAATATATCAATATTTTTACCAATTACTTCCCGTACTATGGTATCAGAGCATAATCTTTAATTTTTTTGAAAGATTCTATAATTTCATTTCATTTTGAAATTATCTGAGCATCAATTTTTCAAAAAAAATTCTGAGAGATACTCACATTTCTCCTTGAGAAATCCGTCTCATATGTTGTTTGAATCTATTGTTCGAATCTGAAACCCGTCTAGCTTTTTTGTGGAGTCTTCATTCTCAGAAAATCGCGACCTTGCACATCTGCGTTTTCTTGAGAGAGTTTTCTCCTGCGCCATTTTTTTGCAAACTTATATGTGGCTCCTTCTCGAAATACCCTCGCGTGTTGTCTTCTTTGCAGCGTAGCTCCTTCCAACACCCTTCCGCGTGCCTGTTGTCTGCAAAGGGGCGACATTTTTTCTTTGCCTCTGCATTTCCCGTGATGAAAATCTGAAAAGGGGCGACGGGTTTTTGTCTGCAACTTGGCGCTGTTGACGTCAATAGCCCTTTCTACTTTTCTTCAGGTCGTTTTTTTTTTTTTTTTACGATGGCTTCTGTTACAATTTTTTCTACAAATCTGCCATTTTTGAATTTTGAAGTTGTCGGCTAGGGTTTCTTTTGAAACTCTCTTTTTGCGTGCCGGATCCAACATATTCTTCCAGATTCTTGGTGGATTTTTTGAGAGCTCCACTAGGTTGTCATCCATTTTTTCTGGGTGCCTCGATTTTTGAGCCAGCGGATCCAAAATCTGACAACATATTCCTTTTGGGTTTTCGAGCTCTCTTCTAGGTTTCACTTCATCTTTTCTGGGTCTTCCGACATTTTGCCTCATAGTACGTGCCTTCTCAGTTCTTCATGTTTTTCATTGAAATGTGTGTCATGGCATCACTCACCAGCCTACTACTCGAGGGAAATCAGAAGTTCAATGGTCAGAATTATAGCACATGGAAGCAGCGGATGCTAACCATCTTTGAATATCGCGGCAACAATCAGGTGGTTCTGGGTACTACTAAGCGTCCAACTACAGTTGGTCCTGATTAGGTTAGCTATGACCAGCAGAATCAAGAGGCAGGCATGTTTCTCAAATTATCAGTGGCTGATGATCAGCTCCCTCAGATTCCATCCGGCAAAACAACTGTCGAGATATGGGAGCATCTCAAAACCCTACATGAGACTTCAGATAAAAGCAGAGCCTTCTATCTCAAGAACACTCTGTTTTCTATTATCGTGGATGAGCGGAAATCGCTCCAGGATCCCCTGAATCGGATTCAGGAAATCTGTGATCAGTTGCTTGCCATTGGACGCAAGATGAAGGAAGAGGACATTTTGGTAATAACCCTCAAAAGTTTACCCAAGTCCTACGAGCATTTTATTGAGACTCTCAACATCACTTCTACTGGTGTTGATCTGAAGTTCACAGATCTTTGCACGCTTCTACTTCAGCAAGATCGGTGGAAACAACCATTCAATAGCAGTTCTAGCTCCACCTCCACCGAGCAGGCCTTTGCTGCTAAATCCTTTCAGAAGGATAAGGGCAAGTCTCATTCTCAAGAGTATTCTCAGCAGTCTTCTCAGCAGAAGCCCTCTGCTCCAGCATCAAAAGGCTCCAAGAAAAGAACATTCAATGCCACTACTGCCACAAGTATGGTCACATGAAGGTTGAATGTCGGAAGCGCTTAGCTGCCCACACTAAGCAATCTAGTTCGTAGCCCAAAGCGAATAGCGCAGAGCACACTGAGCTGACAGAATCTATCTTTTACGCCTTCATGGCTAAAAGACCAACAGATCATGTCAAGTCGTCTGCCTAGTACATTGATTCAAGTGCCTCTCGTCATTTCACCCACTGTAAAGACTGGTTCACTGACTACCAACCTTATTTCGATTCAGTTATTTTTTGTGGAGGGGAAGAGTACACTATTGTCAGCAAAGGCAACAATCAAATTCAGTCTGTTGGGAGGAATCTCATTTTCCTCGATGTGTACCACGTTCCGAGGATGGAACTAAATCTACTCTCAGTCAGTCAGATGTTGCGACACTCTCTACGACTGGATGTCACCTTTGGTTCACATCAGTTCACCATCACTGATAGGGAGACTCAGTCTGTTATTGCAGTTAGTCTTGAGGATCATGGTCTTTTCAGACTTGCAGATTCTGGTACTTCTCAAGACCCCACTATGGCTGCTTGGCAATCTTCTGTCAGTTTACTTTGGCATCAGCATTATGAGCACTTAAATGTGCGCTATCTCTCTCAACTTGCTCGAGACGAGCTTGTCCTCGAATTGCCAGAGATTCAGACTCGGCAGCTTGGAGTTTGTGATGCATGCCAGGCTGGGAAGCAACATCGCACACCTTTTCCTGTTGGCGATTCATGGCGGGCTTCTTAGGTACTTCAGCTTGTTCATGGCGATATCTGCGCCACTCCTTTTGTTCTTGGGTCCAGGTATTTTCTGTTATTTGTTGATGATTTCAGTAGAAAAATGTGGGTCTATTTTCTTAAAAAGAAATCAGAAGCGTTTATTGTATTTCAGAAGTTTAAACCTCTAGTTGAAAAAGAGTTTGGGAAATCTATTATTGCTCTTAGGACAGATAATGGGGGGAATTTTGTTCTACTGAATTCTCTAGCTTATGTGATCTTCATGGCATCAAGCGCCAGTTAACCAAACCCCACACACCACAACAAAACAATGTAGTTGAATGTCGGAACAAAACAAGCACCGAGATGGCTAGGTCTATGCTTGAGCATAGACATGTTCTGAAGAAATTTTGGGCGGAAGCAATTAACACTGCAGTCTATCTTTTGAACCGATCACCCACTGTGGCGGTCAAAGGCAAGACCCCGGAAGAGGCCTGGTCAGGTCTCAAGCCCAAAATTAGTCACCTGAAGGTTTTTGGCTCTCTTGTCTATGTTTGGATCCCTATACGTCACGCACCAAGTTGGATGCCAAGAGCCAGAAACTAATGCTTGCTGGATACAGTAGTCTTCACAAAGCCTACCGCTTGATCAACATTGAGACATCTCGTCTCTTGTACAATCGTGATGTAGTCTTTGATTAGCAACGAGGACCTTTCATGCCTGTCTCTCCTATTCCTGATTCAGCAGACCAACCTATGAAGGCTCATGATTTGGGAGTTCACCTTCCATTAGGTTCATCTCCTGGGAGGGCTCCAGCAGCTCAAGTAGCTCCAGTACTATCGGTGATTCATGTACAGACACGTCTGGCCTCTCCTCCAGGATCACCTAGATATGCAAATGCTTCTCCTGATTTTGATCCAGATTCTTCTGATGAGGAACATGATCATAGAGCATCGTCTGATAAAATGTTGGTCCTCCTCTCCGGCCTAAATGGTGGGCTAGGACACTCGCTGATCTTCGGGATGATGAGCTCATCAAGGGGAGAAATGCTCGAAAGAAGAGCAAACCTACAGAGACTGTCAATATTGCTCTCATGGCCAACATTCACAGTGTGTTTGAACCTCAGACATACTAAGAGGCTAAAGGAATTCTAGAGTGGGAACAGGCCATGAATTTTAACACCAGAGCCTGCTAAAGAATCACACTTGGATCCTTTTTGATCTTCCACCAGGGAAGAAACCCATTGGCTGCAAATGGGTCTACAAAATAAAGTACGAGTCTAATGGTACTTTGGATAAGTACAAAGCTCGTTTAGTTGCAAAGGGCTTCTCTCAGCGTCAAGGCATTGACTATGAGGAGACTTTTGCTCCTACAACAAAAATGAGCACTATCAAATTAGTTCTAGCCATGGCAGCTCAATTTGGCTGGCAGGTCCATTAGATGGACGCCAAGAGTGCTTTCCTGAATGGTGACCTATAGGAAGAGGTCTACATGACGCAGGCTCCTGGTTTCAATGTTGCTTGTAAAGAACACCAGGTTCTCAGACTGGTGAAAGCTCTCTATGGCTTGAAGCACGCCCCTAGGGCATGGTACATGAAAATTGATAAGTACCTCAATGATCAAGGCTTCCAGAGGAGTTCTTCAGACTCAAATTTGTACATCAAGAATACTGACAGTGACATCACCCTTCTGGTCATTTATGTGGATGATCTGATCATCACTGGCAATTCGGCATCTTTGATTCAGGGAATCAAACAGAGTTTATGCCAGTCTTTTGATATGACTGACCTTGGCCTCATGCATTATTGCCTCGGTGTTGAGGTTTGGCAGCAATCTTCTGGTATATTCATTTCTCAATCCAAATATGTCAGGGCCATGTTAGACAAGTTTCATATGCAGGATTGCAAGCCTGCATCTACACCTATGGAGAAAGGTCTGCAATTATCAGCCAAGTCTAATTCTCCTCCAGTTGATGATACTACATACAGGCAACTAGTAGGCAGTCTCATCTATCTCTCTGTTACTAGGCCTGATATCAGCTTCGTCGTCTGCTACATTTCACAGTTTATGACAGCTCCTAAGGCTGATCATTGGATGGCTGCTAAGCGTGTGCTTCGTTATGTGAAGGGCACTCCTGATTACGGGATTCTCTACTCTCAGAGTCCTAATCCTAGACTCAGTGGATTCACAGATTCAGATTAGACAAGCTCTGTTGATGATAAAAAGTCAACTTCTAGATATGTGTTTAGTTTGGGATCTGGTGGTCACATGGACCAGTAAGAAGCAGCGGGTCATTTCTCTCTCCTCTACAGAGGCCGAATACCGGAGGGACAGTTAAGGCAGGTTGTGAAGTTGTTTGGCTTCGTCAGATGCTTGGAGATATGCAGATGTCACCAACAGGCCCGACCACTTTGTTTGTTGATAACGAAGGCGTTATCAAGTTAGCACAGAATCAAGTCTTCCATGAAAGAACCAAGCATGTAGATATGTAGACCTTATGGCAAGACATATTGTCAATTAGTGCCAAAACACTTAGTCATTCTTATGATTACAGTGTTAGCCGAGCCAGCAGCTTGCAGTGTTGACCGAGCCAAGCAGTTGCAGTGTCGACCCAGCAGTTAGTTCCAAGTAGTGCCTGTCGAGTCACCAGTGTTACCCGAGTTGCATACCATCTCCGAGTGATCAATGTGGACCAAGCACCCAGTGTCAACCGAGTGCCAAAGTTGCCAAGATCACTGTATCGCCCGAGTGTCAGTATATCACCCGAGTGGATTACTGAACCCGAGTATCAGCATTGGACCGACTTAGTACATATTGTTTGATACTATTGAATATGATAGTGGCCGACTTATGGAGGTAATTGATTTAGATAAGTATATATGTAAGATACTTTGTTTATCCAAATATATAGAAGGAATAGTAAGAAAGATATCAATCATCAAAACAACATTGAATACATGTATGGATGCGAATATGAAGAGGCAGATTGATTAGAAGGCTACAACAGTATAAAGGAACAGCAGAGACTCATCTATCACATTCAAGTGATCAGTTCTACATCAAAGGATCTTATTCAGCAAATCGGAGTTGCATAGCAGATCATTCATTGATTCATTCTAACAGGTGTATCAATCAAATCCTTTAACAGGGTGGACTTAACAATCCTTCACAAATCTCCTAGCAGAGTGCATACTTCATTGTATTGTATAAATCCTTTTACAAGGTGGACCTAACAGTCCTTATTGCTCCAAACAGGGTAGACCATCAGAAGTGGTCAATTGTAAGCCTTAACCGGCCAACTTTATTACTGCAGTTCTAAAGCTTGTGGGTATCATCCCCACCCCAGTTTTACTTTCTATTTGGAAGATTTATGGGTCATCATATCTTGTGTCAAGTGTTATGAATGTTTATTGCTTTTATGTTTCATGCATGCAATTAGATTAGACAATCTAATAAAGGATAAAAATGAAAAAGTTTTATTGGTACCTGATTCACCCCCCCTCCCTCTCTCAATCACCTAGCCTACAATATATTTCCAACAAGATATTCACTGTCACTACATTTGGCAATTGGTTGAAGACAGGACAATACATTTGCAGTATGTTCCTACAGCGGATCAGACTGCAGACATTTTCACCAAGCCTCTCGGTCCAAATAAGTTTGCCGAATTCAGAGGACAGCTTGGTGTAGTGTATAGATTAACCATTAAGGGAGGGTATTAAAGTAATATTTATATTCTATTAATGGTTATCTATTTAAATGTTGTAATCTATTGTAAATATTAGATTCTTTCTAATATTTAGTCGTCAATTAGTTAGAATAGAATGTTTATATTCTTTACGATTGTTTCCTAAGGAAACATCATTCATTCTTTTGTATATAATGATCTTTCGATCTTTGTTAGTATATCAAGATTTTTACCAATTACTTCCCGTAATAATTCAAACCTCTAAAAATCAATGCAAACTTTTATAGTGTAAGAGGTAAATTATTGGAGTTTCATAATGGAATCGAGATTCAAATCCTCAACATATAGTTTGTGTTGAAATTGACTATAATCATACTTGTGAGACTTGGCAAGCCTGAAGAAAAGTCGGTCCAAATGATTCTATCTGGCTCAATTTGGTAGCATCAAACAACCAAAATAAAGGAAGAAAATAGCATAAGAGCTGCAGTACTACCCCTCCCTCCCTCGTTATATAATCTCAATCTATACTTTGCAACACCCATGAGAGAAAAACATGATCCGCAGCACTCGTTATATAATCTCAATCAATTTTTTTGTTATTTTAATTGAACTTTTATTGATTTAATTTTTCAGTTTCTGCAAATATTTTCAAATTCTCTTATAGTTAAAACTGTTATGAATTGTCGCTTCAGTCGGAATGATCAATGAGACCATATTTACTCATGATTAATATATATATATATATAAAGAAATTCATTTATTTACATGGATCGATTAAAGTGAAATCAATCATATTAATGTATCGATTAACATGGATCGATTATTGAGATAAAACAATAAAGAATTAATGTACATTCAGATCAATTAATAGAGGTTTGATCATTTACAAATTCTGTTGTTGATTAAACAAATGCATCGATTATATGGAATCGACTAATGACAGATCGATCATGGATTAGGATCGATTGTATTGTATTGTCTTATGAATCAGTTTATGAAGATTCATATTATATTCACCGATTAGTTAACATAACCCAGCGATCATCTTGAAGAGGGACATGTGGAGACATGCCTCTTTGAAGACGTGCCCCCATTCTTATATAAATATGATATGGATATCGAATTATAAGAACAGTACAGTAATCGAAAGGTGCAAAGTCTTTAAGGAGATATTCTTACATATATATCAGACCAAGGTGATTTGCTTGAGTCATCATACTCTTACATTTACAGCAGCAGCAACCTTATATAGAAGTCGGCAAATACATCCAACCCCGTGAAGACATTTTCAAGGATTAAAATCAAAATTCTACTACCTTTCAAATCTGATCGAAAATCAACAAAAACTTAATATAATCCCTGCATGGGCCTTCAGATACAACAATTCATACTCTCGATATGACAATGCAACCCAATACTTTAACCTAAAATATCAATGCAGATTTCCATGGACTCAGTGGTGAATCATTCCTTGAAGTCATGTAAAATGCATTAGGTTATTAACCAATTCAATGCAAAGGTTAACAGCAAGGATAATTTATCCTTGAAACGAAAAAGTAAATACAACTAAGGCAGAAAACGCCACGAAAGGAAATTGAACAATCAAAAAGATTATACATACGGAAATGTCCTTAAAACATCTAAATAGGGTAAAACGCAGGCTCCACTTGAGAGCCCAGTTTCCTTTCCTATTAAACCTGTTAAGAAATTCACCAATCAAATAAAAACAAATGCAATTTTCCTTAACATCCAAACTGGGCTAAATTCAGGATCCAATTCAGGAAGCCCACTGTCAATGTGCACAAAAAAAAATTGAAATTTTCCACACAAACAAAAATGAGTCCAAACTTCATGTATAGAAAAAAGGGTAAAGAATTCTATACCTTCCAAGCGAGCAATAACAAATAAGTCTCGAGTCCCCAGGCACCTCTATCGACATAATCCCCATTGAAAACAAAAAAGCGACTATCAGAGGGAGGCCCTGCGTCCCGAAGCAGAAATAAAACATCATGCAATTGGCCGTGCACGTCGCCCACTATAACAACGCTGCAATCCTGTTCGGGCACATCGATCTGAAGGCAGTTGGGCTCCCTGTGCAGAATCTTCGACGCCGCCCCTATTAAACTGTCGATGACATTCACCGGCAGCACTGACGGCAGCTTCGACGGAGCAACATATTTCGAAGACCAGTCGAAAGTGGCGCCTAACAACTCTACCCATTCCAAACTTACCGCGCCATTGGAGGGCCATTGTAGAGGAATTTGACCAGGCGGCGGGGGAGGCTTTTCTTCCTCATTTTCTTCAATATTGCTGTAGTTGATATTGGAGAAAGAGGAGGAAGCCATGGTGGTGTAGCAGGAGCAGCAGAAGGCTACTAGACCTCCTTTTCGTTTCTTCTGTTTGCCTTTGTAGTTTCTGCGCAGGCAGGTCATCTTACGGTGGAATCTTGTGTTGGGAAATGGTGGGTCTTTTTCAAGAGCTTATTTGCTTTCGGTTTTTTAATCATATGGTGGACTCCACGGGAATTTAGAAGCCATGGCCCAAATTTATTCCGGCATCATAAAACTTCGTTGTCGTCCTTATCGCTCGGTTAGCCCCGAGAATCGCAACCATTTATCACAAATTCATGTGGGGCTAGATCCTTGTCTACATAGTGATTAATTTACGCAATAAGTTGTATGGGAATATAGTGACGTAGAAGTTTGTCCATGCCCAAGTAAATATTTGTTACCATACCATGCCTCCCTCTTTTAATGATGGTGTGACTCCTCACATCATGAATGTCTCTTTTACTTTTTCTCACATGCCACCACCTCTTAGTTATGTAGCCAGTTATTTAGCAAGTTATATAAGGAGTACATCTCTCAATACGCCTTTATATAAAGGGCACATCTTTCAATACACCTTTTTCTTCTTTATATAACTCGTTAAATAGTCAGTTGCATGGCCACTTCCCCTCTTCCTTCCTCTAACCTTGTTTCTACTCCCTCTTCTAATCCTTCCCTCCCTCATCTTGTCACCTTTGCCACATATATTAACACATATTTTACCTTAATTAGCTCTTCACTGTAATGTCCCTTTTTATCTAATTTGAGACACTACTTGTAATTCCCCAATTCTATGAATATAAATCAATTGCTAATAATGAATGATTTATTTGATGCTTAATTAGAAAGGAAAATGACAGATAGTGAGTGAGTATTAATTCCAAATGCATACGCTGCCAAATAATGATGATAATTGCATAATAACGATCACAATATATGTATGGGTTGTATTTGATATTACAATGAGATATATGCTTTATAACCTAGAACGTTGCTCTGATATATACAATAGATCTATGTGAATATGTAGGTTGTCTGGTACAATGACAATGTTGTCTCTGGTGTACAATGAACCACATGTAATGTAGAGGTTGTCTGGTTTAGTAACAATGTTGTATTGCACAGATTGTATCAAATTTATCTGTCACTATGCACTGAACAATGGAAGTCGTCTCTGATATGCCTTTATATAATTATGCTTCTTGTTAAGTTTTAGGATAGCTGCAAATGTAATAGCACTATATGTTGTATGTGTTTTCCAAATGCAACAATCTCTCTTTCATTTATATTGGGAATGAGGCTAGGAGAGACATGTCCCTTCATGGGACATGCCTATTCATTATGATTTATAAGAAAGGACATGCCTCTTCCCAGTAATTACAATTTAATCAATCTTATAATGTTTCATCAATCAATTATTAATTAAGAATAATTTAATAATTTAATATTGAATATTAAATTTCATATGATTAATAATAATATAAGATATATAATATGTTTTTATTAATCAACATATATTATATGTATTCTAATGATCATACGACTGAGGCTACAAACATTAACACTCCCTCTTAGCTAGGAAGGATGATCAAACAGAATGTGTAGTGGTCGGTTGTGTCAACACTTATGACTCACCATAGCTATACAAAACATCAACACTCCCTCTTAGCTAGGGAGGATAAATCAGTCCAATGTCAACACTTATATGACACTTGACAACATCAATCATATGATGTAAGCAATAAAAGCATCATCCTCGTGGTGTAATCAATAGAAACATAGTCTCAAGATGTGGATTGCCTCCATCGACGATTCTATCCATAAGCTCTCAGGTGGATTGCCTCCATCAGCGATTCTATCCACAAGCTCTCAAGTGGATTGCCTCCATCAATGATTATATCCACAAGCTCCTCAAGCTTTAATGTGGATTGCCTCAATCGATGATTATATCCACAAGTTCTATCTATTATGATATGTTTCAGCCATCATAAGATGTCTATCGCAATAGAAGATTCATCATTTGATATCACATTTGATATCTTGAGTATTGGTCTATCAGAATGTCAACACGTGACATTCACTAAATACTATGAGTATTGGCCTATCAGAACATCAACATATGATATTCACCAAGTACTCAATAAGGTATTGGCCTGCAGAACATCAACACGTGATATTCACCAAATACCTATCATATATCTATACAAACAACTCATAGACCGTCAATGACATTTAACACTTAGTTGTTGATTTATAAGATATATCTATGCAAACAACTTATAGACCGTCAATTTAATGACATCTAACACTTGGTTATTTCTTTACAAGATGTATCTATACAAACAACTCATAGACCGTCAATTTAATGACATCTAACAAGTTTAGTTGTTGCTTTAACTCATCATGATCTGTTTCAACATTATAAATAATGTATATCATGATTTAAGTTATTGTAAGGTCGTCACCTTCCAATAAATTGTGCAAATACAAGTGATAATTATTTGGAAGTCGTCACTTCCTTATGATGTACACAGGAGGTAGGCCCATTAAAATCATATAGTCGCACATTTAGACTTTCAAACTCCCTCTGAATATCAATCATCTGATCTCCTCATCAATGATGCTTCTGATGGAGCATCAAACTCCTTCTAAATCTGATGTCAATTCTCCTTTAACTACAAGAGCATCCTCATAAAAGATCAAGGCAAATAGCTCTTATAATTCGTATAGAAATACAAATAAGAGAGAGACTACAATGAGTAGATAAAGTAATACTCAAGGATAATAAATACGTATTTGTGCATCAACATCTTTGATACAAGTTGCTCCAATGAGGGTCCATGTACATCAAATCATAAAACACCTTCTTAGATTATTTGAGAGACATCTCCCCTTTGAATTATCTCCCCACTAAGAATGGTTCAATTGGAAATGTAAAATTGGTTATTATTCTCCCCCCACAATGTACAATTCCCACTCTTATATCATTAAACAATTCTCATGTCTTCTTATGAAATGACTTGATTTCTCCAAGAGAGGTGAAACTCTATAATTGATGTTTTCTTTCTGTAAAGAGACACCCTTCCTTGAATGCATGCTTATTTCTTAATGCTTGACCACGGTCATAACAAATTAATATATCTCTTTAATGAAAGTCACTTTCAGGAATTTCACATAGACCCGTACACATTATGTCATAATGTTTGAACTCCACACTTTCTTTCCAATCGCTCTGATGAGCTTCTTCAAAATTTGGTTTTCACCAACATATCCAAAATTTAGAAAAATCCAACGTTGGATTTATGAGATATAGTCCCTGTACTGAGACTAAATTTTCTAAGACAGTCACACATTCACCATCAACAAACTACTCTCTTACATTTGCAGTATGGCTCTGATACCATGTTAAGTTTTAGGATAGCTGAAATTGTAATAGCACTCTATGTTGTATGTTTTTTTTCCAAACGCAACAGTCTCTCTTTCATTTATATTGCAAATGAGGCTAGGAGAGACATGTCTATTCATTATTGTTTATAAGAAAGGACATGTCCCTTCCCATTAATTATCATTTAATCAATCTTATAATATTTCATCAATCAATTATTAATTAAGAATAATTTAATAATTTAATATTGAATATTAAATTTCATATAATTAATAATAATATAACATATATTATATGTATTCTAATGATCATACGACTGAAGCTACAAACATTAACACTTTTGATATGATGTCATCTTTGATAATGTAGATAAATACTTGCATTGTCAATTGTTTTACTAATCTATACTCTAAACTGAGCGAACCACAAAGGGATAATATATTTTATATTCTGAATTCAATAATTGATGATCATGCAATTGATACGATCTCCATTATATGCATGCCCAATATATGGAAGAGGCATGAGGGAATAGTCGCCTCTCATCATAATAATAATGAAGAATCGTTATTAATTATTGTGAGAATCAGAATGATTATTACATTGTTACCATTAACCATGTGTTGGTTATACATTGTTAAGACAAGTCTGGTTAGTATGAGAATCAGGTAAGTGTAGAAACAAATGATAATGCAATGCGATTATGGTATGAAGTAATGTAACTATGTAGATGATGCAATAATGCAATTAGGAGTATGTGATTGTGATGTAATGTTATATGCAGGTTGATGTTATAATGAGATGGCATGATTATGATATGAATGTGATTACATAACTCTAGATGTATCTATGTATGACATGATTATACCACTATTGTGTGTGTGTGTGTGTGTGTGTGTGATGCATATATATATGGGGGTATGTATGCTAGTGTCATGGATGGATGCATTGTAGTATGAATGCAACTATAATGATCAATTATTAACCTTATGCATGAAATGCATAATATGAAGGTGGTAAGTCGTTCTGCACTTGGTCATTATAAATTTCAATCTTTAATTGAAATTTATTTTAATCATATACTTAATGTCCTGAATTGGGGACATAAAAGTCTCCCCCTCTTGGAAAATGCTTTCCCACAAGCATTCTTATGACATGAGGATTCTTGAATCCCACGTAAATATGAAGAATGATTCTATACATGTGTTGATGTTATTGAACTCATTAAGCCAATCGCTCATTTTGTAGACTTGTAGATCCCAAAGATTGTAGCTTCTATTTGAATTCCCAATTGTTCGTTCTTGTGTACCA
Source organism: Thuja plicata (assembly GCA_018584345.1). Taxonomy (NCBI): domain Eukaryota; kingdom Viridiplantae; phylum Streptophyta; class Pinopsida; order Cupressales; family Cupressaceae; genus Thuja; species Thuja plicata. The sequence continues at coordinate 880,508 of MU226082.1, forward strand.
TTACATAGATGCTTTGTTGCTTTGATTTCAACAATTTGACTTTCATATCCAAGTTGTAAACGTTCCTATGAAAATCTTGTGAAGGGTTTCATATACTAAACCTCCTTGATTGGAGAGTATTTAGTATCACCGTTGTTAAGATTTGTCCCTTGACTCCAAATGTGTTTGTACATTTTTCTAATAGGAGTTGCACCGAGGTCCCAAATCTTGTGTTTATCTCTACCTTTTTGTGACTTTAAACTAATCAATGCATTCATTTTGCCTGTTTCAACCTCAAACAATGGATTAGGAATAAGTTGAAGATTCTTTTGTCTCTAAATTCATCTTTTTTCAACCTTCCTTTATCTGTTGTACAATGGGAAACAGGGAGTAATGAATAATGCGATCAATGAATTAATTCCCCATTTCATTAATTACACATTAGGAAGGAATAATGCCTCCAATAGGCTCAAGAAGTGACTCAAGCACTAATCATGGACAAGATCTGTCCTTCCTTAAGTGATGTAATGAATGAAATGAGAATGATTTAGTAATGTAATTGATCTATTATATAAGTCACTAAAAATTTGTTGAAAACTAACTGTAACAGACAAATAATGAGCTGAAACTTATGGAAACGAAAACCAGAAGATGAAATTGACTTGTGATAGAAATTTGAGCTCAAAATGGCCAAGACGTGTTAAGATTGATGACGTGTCCCTGGGGCAGGTTGAGTTTGGTGACGTGTCCTAGGTGTTTTTGTCTAAAACTTTCACAGATCCTACGACTATATATGTTCTGCCCAAATCTATTATGACGGCTCTATAACATGTTCCTACATATAAAAATGGGGAAGAAGGTTGGATAAAGGGGTTTGTCTTAGTCAAACTCCTATTTAGGAATGAACCTTGAGAATGAAATGAAATTGCATAAGGGATTATGAAATGGAAACTAGATCTTAATTACATCATGCCTTGATGATGCAATGCTTCTTTGGATATGACCATAAATGTTAATACAATAGCTTTAACTCTACGAAAAACTAAAATAAAATTATGAAATATAAGTCTTGGATGATGGATGTTGTAGTTTTCCGTAATACTTAGTGAAGAATAAGAAGAATGCTTTGAAGGATGGAAGACTTGGATGCTTGAAGACCTTGAGAATGCTCTTGAAATCTAATTGTTTATTTGATTCTTGATCATGAATGCTTGCACTTGATAATATATCTCCTAGTTATAAAAATAAGAAGAGATGGGGGGTTTATACTGTCATGCCCAAAACTAGGGCAAAACACACAGAATTTTTTTATTTTTTTTAAAACACAAGTACATAATACTAACAATGGATGTGTTGTGGAAAGGTGATAACATGGTGAAGTTAGTCGTCGAGTTGCAAGACATATTCATAGATTGAATTAGGGTCACACCACATACGGATGCAGAGTTGGAGCATCAACTTGTTACACGGGTTACATGAACTCTTGGGTCAGGTTGAATTAACTATGGTTTTATGTTTAACCACGTGTAGTATCATGATGGTAATTTAATTGTTAAGAACATATGTTGAATTAAGTTGACCTAGCAATTACTTTAATTCTTAGCCTAGATTACAACTTTATCCATTTAAATCTAGTACCAATTCCCTTTCAACCTTAGCTACTTACGACATTTAAAGTAACCTTTAGACATGATTCTCGGTCAATCAAATTTACTATACAAAAATCATTTCAACCCTAAAACATTTGAAAGTCAGTTAATTAACCCTATCTGCATAACATCTATAAACAACCCGATATAACTATTTCACACACATTAGTTAAATAAATAAAAGAGAACTAAATTAATTACAAGATTTAATATGTATAACCTTCCTTAACTATCCTTGGACCCACTTAAACATATGTATTAAAATATCCACTAATATAAGGACTAAGTAAATTATGCTCTCTTTTTAAAAAACAATACATGAAACATTTACCATTTATCATAATAACAAACTCACTATACAAAATAAACTACTAATTAAAATCTACTAATCAAAATCTAATCTAATTCCTAACCTACTAATAAAAACAATTAAGTTAACCTCTAATAGAAAAATTAAAATAACCTCTAACCCCTTTTGAACACATGAGCAACATATTTCAATTATCATAATAAAATTAAATTAACAACTAACTAATATTAATGATCCATTTTAAATAATTAACCATTGGATAAAATAGACTATTATTTTATAAAATTTATTCAATACTAATTAAATCAGAACATGTTAATAAATCTATTAATTACTGATCCTAATCAACTAATCGAACTAACCCTACTAATCTAGACCTATTTACCTACCCATCTTTCACATCACCCCCTATTCCCAAGGCCCACTTGCCAAGTGGGTGGGGTGATGGATATCTCAACCCTACCTAAGGCTTGTGTGAGTTTTATGCAAGGAGAGCCTTTTTGAAAAAGGCATGCACATGTTTCAAGGTAGAGGTGGGGACCACCTCAAGGTTTCCCCATTCTAATGCAGCAAGAAGGAACCTAAGCAAGGGTAGGTGGGAGACATGTCGGTCATGTTGTAAATTTTATGTCAGGTCAAACAAATGGAGACAAGGAAATTACGCATGGACTGGAAAGGCTTGTCTTTTGGAAGGGAATTAATGCCATGTCAACTCACATCCTACGCATGGTGGTAAGAAGGTAAGGAGGGAGTATGTGGGTGGGACCCACGAGGATGCAAATCAAGGTAAGATTTGTTTCCCATCATTAATAACATTTTTTTTTGTTTAATGTGACCTCTGCCACCACATACCTGCGCCCATTTATGGGAAGGGGAGTGTTATATAAGTTATGTGTTGTAATCTCTTATTAATTTAGAATTTAGTTTTTTTTTAACAACTGTGTTAGGTCAGGGAGTTAGAATACTAACTCTAATTAGTAAGAGCATCTTGGGAAGGGAATATTCTCTGTGGCAAAGAGAATTATTTCCCTTTTCATACAAACTCCAGATAGCATTTTTGCTCTAAAAATCTGGGAAGTGTCATTGATATTATTTGGTTTTAGCTTCTATCATTGATATTATTGATTTTATTATTGGAGTAGTTAATTGTATGCATTTGAATTATTTTATTAGTGCAATACACTAAGTGAACTATAAATTGAATATTAGTATTAGTTGTTTTTTACATTAATACACTAACTTGTTTGATTTACTATTGTTATCAAGTTTATTTTTTCTTCTCAAGAATTGAGGTTGCAATGAAGATTTTAAGGTGGAGTGTTGAACCTATTGAAATTAAATATAGATTTCCAAAGGAAGAATGGAGTATTTTTAACTTGAAAACTTACAATCAAATACATTATAGAGATTAAAAGATTCATAAATTCACAAGATTTTATATGCTATGAAAAACTATTACATTGCCTTTCTTTTCAATATCGGATATCATTATACCATGAAAGATTAACTTTGTTATTCTAAAGAATAGAATACAATAAGCATGAAACTAAAGACTCTTAATTTACATTATGGTAATATTTCAAAATACAACTACGCATATTCAAGATGGAAGATCTATACAATCAATGGATAACATACAATATTTCTTTCTTTAATGAAGCTATTACATAATGAATAAGAGATCTTCACATATTACTTGATAAAGTTTTCAATATGAACATTACAACACTCAACAAGAAATGAATCTCAATACAAAAAGGAGTAACCATGCAACATTAAAGTTGCTCTCACACAACTACACCAAAATAGAGATTTCTCCCAAGCTTTCCACAATCATCTTGACTTCAGAATCTGCAAATACATGAGGAGAACCGTGGGAAGCTCACCTCTCATCCTAGGTCTCAAGGAGACCACCCCTGAGCTAGGAGAATCGGTAACCAACGGGGATAATCACACATCCACATACATGAATACAACAACAAAGAACACCCTCCTGAGACTTGCACAAATGGATTCACCATGAACCCATAAAAGGGGTGAAGGTGGATTTCCATGTAGGAGAATGCCAAAATAATACATACAAATAACATGTCTCTTCAAGGCTAAGACCACATACATCTTTCCATCCAATCTTCTCCTTATCTCTCTCAAGATTAAGATCAAATACAATGGCATGCAAGGGCCTATACACCTTGCAATTTTCTCCCTCTTATCTCCATGAGAAAAGACTCTACACTATCATGGAATCCAACTAACCCCTTCCCCCATACATGGCTACTTTTTCCCTATACAAGGGTGAGTAATGCCATCACACCCTTCACAAAACTCTCATATTCAAAATAAAGATAAAACCATGAGCAAGAATTCAAACCCAAAATCTCATTCCCTTACATAACAATAATATAAATACATTTCACATATGCAAGAGAATGAAAATAAACATACAAATCTACTTGCAACAAAAAAAATCACTTTCATGGCAATGGAGACCAACCTTCACAATGTGTTATGGCAAATGAATTTTGAGAAGAGCCCAATCCCTTATCCTTCCTTAATCCAAACCCTAATGTCTCTGAAAGTAGAGAGTGGGTGAACACCCACTAACTCTACCAAGGGTCTCTAAAAAGACCTCCAACTTCTACCCACCCACCAACATTAAATTCAGACTTGACCCTCAAGTCCTTTGGCTTTTCCTTGTCCCCTATCATAAATGCCAGATTGGAAAGGAGTGTGGGTTTGGATAAAAGGTCAAGACTTACTCCATTTTCGTAGCATATGGAACATGGGTCATAAAATAGTTCACCAAAGCCACTAGGGGATTCTAGATGTGCTAAAAACATTCCTAACCCATACCCCTTTCACTAAGGTACTAGGATTTTGCTAAATTTGACCCTTAGGACCTCTTTTTGGCCTCTAGAAGTGGATAGAAAGGAATTAAATCAAAATGATCAAATTGGTGGAACTTTGCAAGTATCTCCAACAAGGAGTTTAATAAGGTTCCTAATGGATCAGTTAGGCTTATGTTTACATTGCCAACCTTAGTAGACATGTCATTACATAAACACATAACGAGTGTCAAGTGACACTATAAAATGACATAATACAACATTGACATGTCACTAATTACATAATGAAAACACCTAATACATACATACAATTTTACGGTCATGAATAAAATCACTTAACAACGAGGTTCAAACCTCTTCATTAGGTTCAACCTTGGCTTTATAGTTTGCACATATGGTTGGTTACTGATTCTCTGACTGATTCCATGGTTCTCTTTCCTGCACACTAAACTCGAGCATTAGTAGTCCAAGATAATAAAATCACATGCAATATACATATTCAATTCATACTTAGCAACATTAATCAATAAGCAGAATTAAATTCCTAATTACAAATTTCATACAGAAATGTTTAAAACATAATAATTTCATAATCATCATGACATAACATCCATGAAATAATCAAGTCTAATCATGATATGATCTTCTCATCAATTCACCTATCTAAACATGTATTATCAAAATCAACCACATATTCTAGGTCTAATCCATACAATATAATCATCATCATAAACATATTATCTCGAGTCTCTGTCAGGATAATCAAAAAGTGTATCAATGTATTAAAATAAGTGTATCAACTGAGCTATGATGGGTCGGGGTGAGGCCTCACATATACTCAATCCATCATTTCAGGGCTCAAAAATGATCCAGACTGACCATGAAATCAAATCTCCCACTAATACCCCAATGTCAGGATTCGGGGCAAATTTGGGCCTCAAACCTCAGGGACATGTTTCCATTGGCAACATGTACCCTAGAGAATGGGACAAAATTTGAATGAGAGGTCAGGGAAATAGGGTAGGTGCAGGGTTTCTTAGGTACAACTCAATTAGAGGTCAAGATAGGTCAGGAAGGCCACAAATAAGGATATAGGGCCTAAGTTATGAAATGAATTATTTGATTATAGGAAAAATATATGAGCACACTTAGAAGTAAGGGGAAACCTCAAGTTTTAAAGAAATTGAATTGATATAGGACTTATAATATTAATTTGAAGGTCCAATAAGTGTTAGGAGAGCATGAAATCAATGTGGGAACCCATACATACTAAAATGTGGCTAAAATGAGCACCTAATTAAGGGTGCTTACTTTTTAGGATGATACAATTAGCCCCCACTTTAGCAGGAGTATGAATCCACCTCATGCTCATAGTAAAGTAGAAGAAAGAGAGAGAGAGAGAGATAGATGAAGATCATGGGTAAACTACAAGGAGATAAAATATCACTAAGTTTAAGGACATAAGCCCCCAAACAAAAGATAATAACTTGTACATCCATATGGAAGGACACATAAAACCAGAACAAAACCCTAAAGCTTACTAGGATTCTAAGTCAACTAGTTGAAGAGAACTCACTAAATAAAATCTATCAGCCTCTAGCATCATGCTCATAAAGTTATTGTAAAAGCACAAGTGGTCACCTAAAAAAATCAATAGAACACGTCAGAGATAAGACAAGACTCCATGATCTGACCCACTAGAATAGCTACAATAACATGGGGAGAGAGAGAGAGAGAGAGAGAGAGAGAGAGAGAGAGAGAGAGAGAGAGAGANAACATGGGGAGAGAGAGAGAGAGAGAGAGAGAGAGAGAGAGAGAGAGAGAGAGAGAGAGTATAATAGTCTAGCAAACTGTGTTGTGCTAGGTGATTCATGGTAGAAGAAGAGGAGGAGATGGAAAGGCTATCAAGTTGTGTTATTATAGTCAAATCTACCTTGAAAATTTTTGCACCCAGGGGCGGCTTAAAAAGCTTTACGCTCAGGGGCAGCTTAAAAAGTATACACTCAGGAGCAACTTGAAAAACTTTGCACTCATGGGCAGCTCATGCGATCAATCCTATGGAAATAATTATCTCCATAGGGATCCAAAAAGGATGATCAATCCTAAGGAAAGAATTGTCTCCTTATGGGTCAATAAATTAGATCAATCCTAAGAAAAACAATCCCTTCTTAGGGATCAAAAAGTGATTGATCCTAAGAAAAACATTGTCTCCTTAGGGATCAATAAACAAAAAAGATGTATAATATACAAAGGAGGTCATGTATATGCCCCCTCCTTATTATGGAGACACGGGGATATGGTAGCATCACAAGGAAAAGAGAACAAGGATACATACTTCCATCAACAAGAAGATATCCTTAAAATAACAATGTATGCTTGTACCCTTAGCAAAGAGTGAAGACCCTTGTTGGACAACGAAATAAAATATCGTGAAAGGATATCTGTAAGTGTGAAGAGACCCTTTAAAGGAAGATATCTTGGTTATAAGGTGTCTACCTTCAAGAGGAGTTATTGAACAAAGATAATATCTTCAAGACAAAGAGGGAAGGAGAACAAGAATGCACCCTTTTAGTCTCCCTATTTCTAGGTGAAAAAGGGATTCTTGATGAAGGATAACACACTTTAAGACCCCAAGAAAGGGTATTTTTTTAGGATAGACATTCTCTTTTCAAGCATGGAAAAGATTGTCACTCGGGATGTAAATCTCCTGAAAAGGAGAAAATCTTTATGCAAATAAACAACTTCATGCAAAAAAGGATATCATGTGATAAACAAAGACCGCATAACCTAGAGAAAGTGAATCCTTAGAAAGGAATAAGAGGTCGAGAAATTAAACCTTTCCCCTCAAGAGTGAAGGTAAAGGAAAAGATAACCCATTATAAACCCTAAGTGGCATATCTTTTATAATAAAAATGCACTTTCAAGCAAGAATAAGGTTGCAAATCAGGATGTAAATATCCTAAAAAAGAGAAGATCCTTGTGTAAAATAACAAATTCATGCAAGCAAGGACATCATATTATAAAAGAAGCAATTTCACAAGAGATATTAGATGTATTGGAAAGGAAAAGAAAATGAGGAAGGAGGATCAAGTATACACACCTTCCCTATTGATAGGTAAGGGGATACTTGACAAAGGATGAACAAAGTATACCCCTGTATGCCTTTCCAATTGGATTAATAACTAGGCACATCTCCCACAATCATATATTGGACATCCATACCGAGCATCTATCTATCATATGGAAAGTTTCATTTAATATGTCAACCGAGTGGCGTAAGCTTGAAATGGCTCTGCAAAATATATGAACTAAGTCTCCATTGTAACCATATTACTATTGCTTGGAAAGGAAAGTTGCATAAAAGTAAGTACTTTGTAAATAAACCTATATGAATCTTATCTATCAAAGCATAACTGATCATAAGGAAAACTTAATATGTTCAGTTCTACAAGTAGGAGCTACTCTTCCTACTTTGACTTTAGGAACAAACATAGGAACTATTTCTGTGTGGCTGCATAATAGACAGAGAATTGAACAACAACTATAAAAGCAACATAGTAAAATACAAAGGATCACTCACCAAGTGGGCCCCCCCTGGGTTAGTGGATCTAAATTCTCTAACACACTATATACTTGGTACAAGCATTTCTTTTATTTTTACAACTAAACTTGAGTACACATAAGGAATTGAAAATTGGAAATTGTATTGCAAAAAATATTACATGAATATCAACCAAGCTTGATTGTTTTTCTTCTTAAATAGCTCTCCCCCGCGGGTTACTTCAACAACTTATTTATACTAGAACTTGCAAATAACTAACTTAACTTACTGGCCACTTCCAACAAAATAAGTGGATTCAGTTATTACATTTAAAGCAGAAATGAGAAACTTCTTAATAGGAAAGAAACAATCTTCATATTTATCAGTGGGAGAGCATATAGGACAACCACTTCCTGGATTTTCTTAATAGTAAAACATCTCTAACTGATTCATTAAGAAGTGGGGCGAATCAGCTAGGTCTTTAATATTGTCCTTTCTTCCTCTCCATGCTAAATGACTCGGTCCAAGAGCTTGACGAGATCCACTAAATTCATGTTTGTCTATTTCTGCTTGTTGACCTATTCATGCAACAAGATGTTAGGAGCACAAAATATGTAGATGCATTCATTTCCACATTCCATTGATTCATTAAATCTCAGATCTCATTAATATGTATACATCAAATGACTACAGGAAAATAAACTACTTGGTTGTAGGAACCCACTATGCCTCAATCATTCTTAAAGGAATAATATAAAGATAGCTAAGGTTCAAAAAATCAAGTATCCTTCTAACAACATATATAAGTCCATAACTATATAACCATCAAATACTTATCAATACTTGCTCAAAGTCTTAGACCTACTATAGGAAAAGAGTCTTAAAACATCCTAAAACTTAAGAGTTTTTGAAATAGAGAAACATAAACATAGATAAACATGGTCATTGTTTTGTCCCATCATTCCCCCCAACTTAAGATCTTGGTGTTCCTCCATCAACTACAAATTTCCTGATCATGGTGTTTATTCTGAAGATTTTAGTTGAACTTTCCACTGCTCCTTTTGCTAAGCTCCAATAATTTCCTTTGTTCTCCTTCAACCTCTGCCACTTGGTCACTTCTTCACTCATGTCATGCTCATTTACCACATCAATTATGATAATAAGTGGCCAAAGTAAGAGTGGAGGTTGGAACCTTAGAGGAAGCCAATGTTCTTGTTTTGTCTGGCCCAGTTCAATGTACCATGATGCCCTCTATGTTTCAACTACATAGTTTTTTGGGGAATGTGGCTCAGCTTTTTCAAATTCTCAGGCAAACTAATCCATCATTGTTTAATAAAACCAAGGACTAACCTACCTTCATTTATGGTCATCTTCTCATAATCTCTAAATGCCTCTTATCTTAAATCTTGGATTCGTGCCCTGTGTTGATTAACTGTGAATAAACTCAGCCAGTCCTAATAAAGTTTCTTGACCTTATTACGTTAAGCTCTTATTATCAATAAATCACCTACCTCCTCATGTCGGTAAGTTCTATCTTAAAGCTCCACATTTGTTTTATTTTGTATCCATGACATCATCGCTCATAATTTGATATCTCCTATGTAAACAAGTGGATTACAATTAGTATCACGAGGAACAAAAAAATTGTGCAAAAATAATGCAAACAACAAATTCTTGATGGTTGTAGGAGAATTGTTGTATGTATTATATAATTCTTGAGATATTTCCATGGATGGATTCAACCCCTAAACCACCCTCATCAATTTTAGATTCAAATATTTCTCCTTAAGGTAGAGGGCCTAAACCCTGGCTGGTGACCTACACTGCATAAGTTCAGGAACTAGGTTTGTAATGGAAGTAATTCTATCTTTCAGTATGTTAATTTCATCATCTTTGTGCTGAAGTTCAATTCTCTTATTATCAATTATTCTTTCCAATTTCTCCTTCTCTAGCTTCCATAGAGTCTGTTGTATCAACTTATCTTTTTGCAAGCTTAATCCTGCAACAAGTGTGGTAGAAAGGTCAGGAGGTGTATCCAGCTCTTGGTCCTCTACATATGGATATATTTTTGGTTGTTAAGCACCAAACCCTCTGGGTATACTACTATGGCAGTTTCTTTCATTTGTTGTGCTACAACAACCAATTTGGTAAGGTCATCTACTTCTTGATTTTGTGGAACCTTTTGTTCCTCTTTCTGTGCAACACCCCCTGTTCCATGCACACTTCTTACCCTATTTGTGGAGAATTTTCCTCCATGAAGGCATCTTGATTCTTAGGTACGGTGTCATGGCTAATATTTAACTCTTTCTTCATATCAATGGATTCAGGGGATTCTACCGCAACCGAGGTTGATGTTTTCTCATGAGTCTTCTTTGGGGGTTTTCTTGGCAATCTATGACTCTTTTTAACACGTGTTTCCTTAGTGATACTTCATTTTCCAATTTTCCTAGGAGGGTTCTTATTTGTGACAGTGGTTGTAGGAGTGTCTTTTTTATTAGTCTTTCTCTTGTTGGGAGAAGGAGAAACTTTTTCAGTGTCCTACTTCTCTATTTTCTCTTTTTCCGGTTCAATCTCCTTATCCTTTCCTTTTTCTTTCCTTATTGTTGGCCTAGTTCTCACATAGCTCTGAGGTATAATATAAACATTAGGTTTTGGTGGGATAATCTCTATGTCATCATTAGATGTTCTTGAGGCTTGAGCCTCAGTTGTATGCTCAGTTACAGGGGTTTCTATTGTAGAGGTTTCCTCAATTTGGCACCCTGAGGGTGTAGGATCCTTTCTAATTTTGAAAGTCCCCCCAGGTGTACTAACCCTATGGAACAAAGGAGTCCCCCTAGGTCCTAAAACTTCTTGTTTAAACTATTTAATAGATACAAAATCATCCCATGACATGGTAGAATTTTTCTTTAATGCCCTTTCAACTAGAAGCTTAATTAAGCAATGGTGTGAAATAGAATTAGGTGTACCTTTTTAAACCTTAATAACACTACACAGAATTGTAGAGGACTTTTGGGATATTCATTTTCCATTTTTTTATGCCGAATGTGGTTGAGTGACTTGAAATGGATGAAATGAAGATATGACAGACAACCCTTGCAAGTGAGGTATCTTATCACATAAGAAGCTATTACAATATAATCTAGTGACAGTGATAGTATCTTTGTACCTTTCTTGTCTACTGAAAGAGGAGGGTCACATTGCAGAGTAAATTGGGCGTGAGCCATTTTGGCATCTTGGGTCTCTGGAAAAATTTCACCCTCTTAAGGTAAACCACTCACTTCGACTATTATTTCCTCAAAAACCTCTACTCTTAACCCTGTCACTTTTTCAACATTATTCCTTAGAGAATGGGAAAAATTGAAAGCAATATTATCATTAAAATCTATGAGCTTTAGGAAGTAATCTAACCATCCACAATCTTGAAATGATTTCCAACACCTCTGCTCATGTAGAAGGCCATTGTGAACTACTGGCTCATGGCAGATGGGCAGACCTCCCATGGAGAAATGTAAAAATAATTCCCATGTGATTTTTAAATTTGCTTGCTTACCCTCGCTGACATTTATGTAAGTAGCTCACTGATCACAAAACTTAGCTTTGTTCTCTGAAATTATGACTGTAACCCAAAATATTTTGGAAACCCTTATGTATCCCTATATTCTGAACTGTTATCTACACACTGTAACTTAATTGGAATTCTTTCTAAATTTGAAACATTCACAAGAAGAATTTTGAGGAGTTGATGGGGAATGAGTACTTGAAAATATCTTATTTTCTCAAAATGTCACATCAAACAACACAAATATAAATGGCATATGTTGCTCTTTTCAAATGATCATAACACATTTCAATGTTGACATAACCCAATTGATGACTGGACATGACATGCAAGCATGACCCCCTGAACTTAAAATGATCAATAGGTCCTCCTATTGTAGATGGTAATACGTAGGACTAGGGTCATGTGATAGAAGCATATATACAAACTAAACTAAAATAAATGAAGTAAAGTGTAATAAATAATCACATAGTGCATGTGTACCTGTCACTTGCATTGTCATCAATTGATCTATGCATTTCTTTATGGCATTAATTGGAAGTGATGGCAAAAAAGGTGACGATGAGTTGATGATGTGGAAGAAAAAAAAGGAACGGTACAGAGGAATGGATTTTATTATGGAAGAAATTACTTCCACATAATGTGGAAATATTTAGTATGAACTTTGGAGGAAATCACTTTAAGAAGAAGGAAGTTGGACACTGGGTCCTATTCCTTCGGCTGTAGGAACTTCAATTGATTGGTCCTCTAAGAATTGTTGTAGGAATGCAGATCTGCTTGTTGGTTTGTGAGACAACTTCAACTGATTATTGTTAACAAGAAACTTAAACCGGATAGGATCAATGGTGGCTAGTTGAACAAATTCATTGTCATACACATTGTTAATTTCATATGGTCCTAGCTAGGAGGTAAAGTTCCCTAGTCAGTAACTCTTTCCCTTGGGACTCCATACCTGGTAAATATTTATTCATAGAGGAATTCAACAACCTTATTGTCTCTTGCATGCTTCATAGGTCTAGCTTCAACCCATTTTATAACATAGTTTGTGCATACTAGAATATACGACTTCCCATTTAAGGAAGGCTCAATGGGTCCTACAAAATCTAGTCCCCATTTTTCAAATGGAGTCCTCACCACCTGCGGAAATAAAGACATCTCATTGGACCTTGTTGGTCTTCCCATTCTCTGGCACCTATCACATTTCTTTGTGTATTTTGTTGCATCTTTGTGTAATGTTGGCCAATAATATCCTATATTGAGAATCTTCATGGTTGTTCATTTAGCTGAAAAATGGCTACCACATGGTTCATCATGGAAATAATGTAAGATATCATATGTCTCATCTTCTCTTACACACCTTCTCATAACCTGGTCTGGTCCAGTGTAGATCATGCATTCTGTTATCCATGATAAATTGAAGCTTTTTTCTACAAGTAGTCTCCATTCCTTTGGTGAAAATTGAGGAGTCTTTCCAACAACTAAATAATTGGCAATGTATGCGTACCAAGGATTGTGAGACAGGAGCATCCTTGGTCTGCTAGCAATCTTGCATCATTTTGTGAGTTTGTGTTACAATTAGTAGTTTGCGTGTTTATGGTTGTGGTTGGTCCAGTTGGAATTTTATCTATTGTGCATGTACTGGGATGTTAAAGACAATAATTTGGATGTTGTTATGTGATCACTCCTTATTTGGTGTTATATTGTTCAAGATATGTAGGATTCTATGATTGGGAAATAGTTTTTTCTCGTTCCTCTAATTAGTTGATAGGTTTGGGTGCGGTTGGAGTTTCCATACGAGTTAAGCATTGCACTCATGGATTCTTATTCTGGAGTGTTCTTGGATCATTATCCTATTACCTCATCTTTTTGGGTTGATCGTGTGTTGGGATTTCCTTCTCTTTTTTGTCATGGGTAATATGTTCATGACTAGCATGGGATTACCTAGAGACTTGAGTTGCGATCAAGATTGTGGGATTCTTAGCCGTTGTGATCTTAGCGTGTGGATCATGGTTCCTTCATGGATTTTTCCATGTGATCGCTTCTTCCTATGTTATGTTTATAAAGGGATGGACCTATATTTGTAATATGTTTCCTGCTTTGGGGGATTTTAATTCCTGTACTGACTTATGGTCATGATTTTGTATAAAAGGAGGGCTTGGTTTGTGTTAAAGAGACAATTACGAGGGAGATAATGAAGGGAAAAAGGTATAGCAATGGGCTATTGACCTGAAGCTTGTAGAGATATTTGGGATAGATCTTATAGGTTTTTTCTTTATAGGTGGTCGTAACCGGGAAGGCCTTACAGCTTGGCATGTATGGTTAAATTATGATCAATAAAGCATTTCTTGCATCTTATTGTGTCAAGTTCTTCGTTGTTTATGTTGTGTTTACTCTTACTACAAGGTTGGAAATCTCCTTTGGGGATTATCTCACCTTAGTACTACATCAGATGGTATTAGAGTTAATTTAGAGTCAAGTTTGATGTTGGCGGTGTTTGAAAATTCATGTTCACGAGCTTGTGATTCCCTGGAGAAGTTGTTTGCGAGGTGGTAGAGTGAAGTTCATGCTCACATCAACTTAAGGACTGTACAAGGTGGTCCAAACTTGGATTACTTTCACTTTAGGTTTTGAATATGCCTCCTAGAAGACTAAGCCCTGGGATGATTGATAAGATGAAAGAGGATTTGCGAGGTGAGGTTCATAATGAAATTAATGTATTGAGGAATGAAGTCATGGATGGTATCATAAATGTTGTTGTTGGATTGCAGAGAGGTCCCGAAATAAAAGATGCTTACGAGGAAGATGCTGACAAATTTAGATCTATAGAGATTGCTAGATTTGCCGATGAAAATGGATATGATAGGTTAATGAGAACTATGGCTAGAGTGAATATTGGTCATAGGATGAAAGTATCTAATTTCTCAGGTACATTGACTCTTGAAGACCTGATTAACTGGATAGGAGAGCTTTAAGACTACTTAGAGCTTGAAGACATCTATGATCCTTTTAGGGTTGCATTGGCACATACTATGTTGAAAGGATATGCTTCTCTTTGGTGGAAGGAGTTGTAGAAGAATAGAGAAGATGAAGGAAAATTGAAGATTATTGTATGGAAGTTGATGGTTATTAAATTGAAAACCAAGTTCATACCTAAAGATTATGAATTAGAATTGTTTAAGAAGTTGTAGAATTTGAAGTAGAAAGATCTCAGTGTGAAGGATTATACTGAGGAGTTTTACAAATTGACCATTAGATCTAGACATAGAGAGTTGACTAAAGAGAAGGTTTCTAAATATGTTAATGGACTGGGATATAAAATACAAGATTATTTGAGTATGCTACATGTTGGTACAATTGAAGATGCTTATCAATATGCTTTGAAGGTCAAAGATAAGTTGAAGAAGAGAATTCTAGAAGAAAATTTAAACAGGTGGCGGAGAAAGATAATCTTGTTAAGGAAGTTAAATTGGTTGCACATAGGAGTGATGATCATAAGAGGGATGATAGAAATTGGTTTAAAGGCACTCATTTTAAGTGTGGACATAATGGGCATAGATCTTTTTAGTGTAAACAAGTTCTTGTGGCTTGAGAGGATCCTATTATTGTTCATAACATGGCTAAACCTGAGGATGGTGAGAATATTATGCTTAGAAGAACATTTCTGACCAAGAAGCAAGTTGATCCTTGTCAACAGAGAAATTTATTTAGGACTATGTGAAAGTCTGGTGGTAAATGTTGTAAGGTGATTGTTGATGGAGGAAGTACCGATAACTTGGTTTCTGAGGAGATGGTTCAAAATCTTGCTTTGAAGAGGTTGAAACATCCTTTACCTTATAGGATTAGTTGGTTATAGGAAGAACATGTAGTAGAGGTTAAGGAACATTGCATGGTAAGTTTTCACATTGGTTCTTATAGGGATGAAGTATTATGTGACATTGTGAGTATGAGTTCTTGTCATGTTTTACTATGAAGACCTTAGCAATATGATAGAGAGTTTATTCTTGATTGTAAAAGAAATTTCATTACTATCATGGTAGATGGACATAAATTTACTTTGAATCCTTTGAAAGGCGGAGACAGGAATAAGTAACTTGAACTTTGGAAGGAGATATGAGATGACTACATAGGTTAGTACATATATTAAGGTTCATAGATTTGACAGAATATCAGAGGGTACTAGTGGTAAAAGGAATCAGAATAAGATTTAACTAGGATATTATCATGTTGGTACATCTAATTCAGATAGAAGGCATGAGTGGAAGAGTGATAGGCAAAGTCATTTGCAGTACTTGACTGAGAAGGGTGGAATGACAATGCAAGTAGCAGATGCAGAGAATATGTGGATTAAGAATGAAATGGGATATCTATCTTGAATCCCTTCAAATTTATATAAGATGCTCTTATGGAAAATCTTTAGTCACCTAGGGTATCTGATGCAGGAGCATCCTTGGTCTTCTTGATATCTTGCATCATTTTGTGAGTTTGGGTTACAGTTAGTAGTTTTTGTGTTTCTGGTTGTGGCTGGTCTAGTTGGATATTTAGTTGTTGTGCTTGTACGAGGATATTCTAGACAGTAATTTGGATGTTGCTTTGTGATTTCTCCTTATTTGGTGTTATCTTGTTTGAGATATGGAGGATTCTGTGATTGGGCAATATTTGTTTTCTTGTTTTTTTTATTGGTTCACAGTTTTGGTGTGGTTGGAGTTTTCATGCGAGTTAAATGTTGCACTCATGGATTCTCATTTTGGAGTGTTCTTGGATCATTCTCCTATGATCGCATCTCTTGGGGTTGATCATGTGTTGATATTTATTTCTCTTTATGGTCATGGGTAACATGTTCATGACTAGCGTGGACTTACCTATAGATTTGTGTTGCAATGGAAATTGGGGATTCATAGCCATTGCAATCTTAACATGTGGATTGTGGTTCCTTCATGGATTGTTCCATGTGATCACTTCTTCCTATGTTATGTTTTTAAAGGGTTGGACCTATATTTGTAATACATTTCCTGCTTTGGGGAATGTTATTTCTTGTGCCAAGTTATGGTCATGATTTTGTATAAAAGGGGGGTTTGGTTTGTGTTAGAGAGGTAGTTAGGAGGGAGATAGTGAAGGGCATAAGGTATTGCAGTGGGCTTTTGACCTAAAGCTTGCAGAGATATTTGGGATAGATTTTAGAGTTGTTTTCTTTGTAGGTGGTCGTAACCAGGAAGGCCTTACAACCCAACATGTATGGTTAAATTATTATCAATAATGAATTTCTTGCATCTTATTGTGTCAAGTTCTTTGTTGTTTGTGTTGAGTTTACTCTTTTTGCAAGGTTGGATATCTCCTTTGGGGATTCTCTCATCTTGGCAATGCATCAATATGGAAAACAAATGCTCATCTTGAAGTGTATCTTCAATGGTTGTAGGATCATTTGTTACTTGCAGAGGGGATAAGAAGTCAGCCACCACATTTTCCTTCCTAGGTTTATCAACATGGTGATGTCAAATTCTTGTATTAGTATTAACCAGCATGCTAACCTCCCTGTAATAGAAGGTTCATGAGATATTTGATGGTTGCATGATGCGTGTGGATAAACAATTTACACCATGTGATGTAATGCGTAAATTCATTGAGGGCATATATTACTGCTAGCATTTCTTTTTCAGTGACAGTATAGTTGAATTTAGCTCCTTGTATATTCTTGCTAACATAATAAAGGGCGTGTTTAATTGATCCTTCTTTCTAGCATACGACTTCCCCTACAACATAGTCTGAAGTAGTTGTATGAATATCGAATGGAAATGACTTGTCAAGTCCTCTTAATACATGAGCTTGTGTTAGAGTTGTTTTAAGGATTGCAAATGCTTTATCACAATTTTTTGTCCATTCAAATTCAAATTATTTCTTCAAAATATTGTATAATGGTGCTGCAATTTGACTAAAATCTTTAATGAATCTCCTATAATAACCAGCATGTCCTAATAAACTCCTGACTTCCTTATACTTTTTAGGAATATGAAGGTTGGAGATTGCCTCAATTTTTGATAGATTTACCTAAGTTCCAGTTACTAAGATATAATGTCCCAACACCACACCTTCCTCCATCATCATGCAACACTTTTAACTATTGAGAGACAAGTTATATTCCTAACATTGTTGTAATACCTTTTCTAAGTTAGTGTATGCCTCCTTAAAATTTGAACCATAAGTGGTGAAGTCATCCAAGTAGATCTCCATACAATCAGAGGAGATACCAGAAAAGATGATTATGACAACCCTCTGAAATATTGTTTGATCATTATAGGGACTAGAAGATAAGAAAAAATAGGCAAAATTTACCTAGGGGCATATGAATGTTGTCTTATCCTGATCCTCTAGATCAATCTTAATCTAGTTATAGCCACTAAATCCATCCAAAAATGAAAAATATTTCTTACCTACCAAATTATCTAAGACTTGATCAATGAAGAGAAGAGGGAAGAGATCTTTCTCGATTTTAGCATTGAGTTCTCTATAGTCCACACATAAAATACATGTGCCTCCTTTCTTAGGGACTATAAAAAGTGGTGAAACCCATTGACTATCAAATATTGGATAAATAAATCCAACACTCAACAACTTTTGTAGTTCACCTTTGACTATCTCTCTAAGAGCAGGACTGATCCTCCTTTGAGGTTGCCTCACTGGTTTGAAGTCCTTACTAATATAAATTCTATGAGTACATTTCTTTGGATCTAAGTGCTTCATATCACTATAGTCCCATGCAAAAGATTTCTTATGAGTATGAAGTAATGTGAGCATAGATTCTTGATGTGACTTGTTTAGACTTTTGTTTATGTTTAGGCTCTTCCCATGGATGACTTCAAGTTGTTTTGTTAGCTCCATAATAACAATTTTTTTTAAGGCTTATGACTGGACTTCATGTGGCAATAGAGTGTGCAAAGAGTCTGTGGCTGCAGGAAAGCATGATGAGGAGAACAGAGGAATAATGGTCTACAAAGGACATGAATTTTTGGTACAGATTTGATGTTCTACCCAATGGTTATTTTGAATGATGGAAGAGAGGATGTCATATTATTCTTGTGTAGAAATAAATGGTTCTTGGTCTATCATCATGAGCTTTATGATAGAGTTAACCTCAACCTCTTCCTCTCCTATGTCTGGTCATAAAGCTTGATCTTCACCAAGTTGGGGTTGTGCAGGAGAATAAAGTGTAACTTTCTTGGTTGAGAGTCCATCATAAATAGTCATGTTTCCTATCCAACATGAAATAATGGCATCTGTAGTATCAAGTCAAGACCTTACTAAGATAACTAGGTAACTTCCCAATGTTGCCTTGGGTGACAAAATTATAAAACCAATAGGGTATTCCCAAGAATCAAGGGTGACAATTAGGTCTTCTACCATACCATTAGGTTTTACTGTGGAAATGTCTGTAAGTTGCAGTATTGTAGGAGTGGCTCTCAAGCTTGTGATATCAAGTTGCAACATGATATCCTTAGTCATAACATTTATGGTCGCTCCTAAATCAATAAAAGCATTCATAACCTTAACCCCATTAATAACAATTGTAACTACTAGACTCCTTAGGTCAAAGTATTTAGGAATAGAGGCCTTTTCAAGCATCAAATTAGATAATTGACCTAGAACATGGATGGTTTTAGGATCCTTATTCTTTCTCCCTAGTTTCTTCAAACAAGCCTCCCTTATTTCTTTAGTGTAAATATGTACTTCTTTTATAGCCTTTAACAGGGGTATCTCAACACAAATGTGTTTTAGCTTATCCATGAGGTCAAAAGTAGAGTAATCCTTTAGCTCAAGTACTTTATGATAAAGTAGCTGAGAAAATGAGGGATTTTTTGGATGAACTTGACTATGAACAATCGGTTCAACAAATTATTCTTGAACTATTGCTTCTAAGGGTACTTTTGTAATAGCAAGGGAAAATGGTGTAGGAAGAGTAGTTTCTGAACTAATATGAATATCATTTATGGCATATGCATGTTATTGATTCAGGTCTGATGAATAGACTTTCTTCTAATGAGATTGGTTATTGAAATTAAGAGTTGGCTAAGCTGGTAGTTGTGTAGGTTTTAGCAGAGTTGTAGTGGCTGAGGAGGTGGATTTGGTGGCATTAATGCTTATTGTTGAGGTGGTTGTAGGAGACCAAATTATGGATTAGGCCAATTTTTGTCTCCCTCTCCATTGAGGTGATTGTTTCCAATCACCTTATGGTGGTTGTCACTAATTTTGGGGTTGTTTCCATTGTGGTGCAGGATTTTGGTAGTTTGACCATTGAGATTGTGGATTACTCCAAGGTTGTGGTTGATAATTTCTCGTATTAGAATTAAGCTAGAGTGACCATTGAGTCCCAACAGAATTTAAAAAATGAACAACTAAAAGTCAAGGGATCTTGTGGCATACCTTGTTTTGGAGCCCGTGGCCTCCTTTGAGCAATATAAAAGACCTAGTCGTCATCATCTTGGTCAGGGTTGAACTCAGTAGGTATTTTCTTAGCCTCCTAGTTAGCCATTATATTTCATCTACAATAACTCTTCTTCTGTCTGTAGTGTGGACACAATTCAGCAAACATAGCTTCAACCTCCTCATGTTTCTTCTTTGCTAGAATTGTGTCCAACTATGTTGCCATGTTGTTAATAATGTCCTTCTTAAAATCATACAACATATGAGTTATCTCTGTCCTAGAAACTCTAGTACCACTAGATTTCCCCATGGTATTCCTATATTCTCTTCCCTTCTTAACAACAAATCTTGAATAGTTTAGGAATATTTTCTATATATCATTCCAAGATGACTGAGTTATGTCTCATCTTGCCATCAGGTCCAGAGCTTTGGTGCATTCCTCATTCTCTCCTCTAAGAAAGAGAAGCTTTTGTGACTCCTCATTGAGTTCATGTTGGGTGTTCTTACATAGGCTGAAGAGAAACCAAGATATGTATTCCTCCAAACTCTCATCCTCTTTATGTGGCATTTTAAAGATGTAATCTCCTCTCATGGCATTCCCTCTACAATATTCCTTATACTTCCCTAAGAGTATTGTCTTCATCTTGCCCCAATCATGAACAACATCACTTCCTAGGCCCATGAACCATCTCAGTGTTGACTCCTTAAGAGTTTTAGGAAATAATTTAATTCTATGAGCATCAGTAGTGTAGTCATAACTTCTACAAAGGATATCAAACACAAAGAGAAAGGTATCAGGGTCCTCTGTTACTAAGCCATAAAATTTAGGAAGGACTGAAGAGGGGATATTATTGATTTTATTATTATTGAATGCTAGTCAGCAATAGGAAATGAGAAAGTGGGAGGAGTTTCCATTCTTACTGGGCCTCTTGGTGGACCTTTAGGTTGATAGAGCACCAAATCCAACTAGTTATCACATCCTTGTGGCTGATTAAAAGGAATTTCAGGATGGTGGATATGCAAATTGGCTAAGATTTCAGCAAAAGGGTTCAAGTCAAGAGGTTCTCGAAAGATGTTAAGGTCAAATGGGTATTCTTTTGAGGAAGATGATGATGTAGGTAGGTTTTGAGAAGCATGAGCAAAAGGGTTTTCCTCTTCTTCTACTTGTACAAATAATTCTTCTATCTAAAAATTGGTGTTATGGGGAAGAAATATTCCTAAGGGATCTCTCCTTATCCTACTCATATAGGTTCAATGATTCCTAAAATGTGACTAAAGTGTGAAAATGATGAATATAAAAACTAGAGGTAACATGAACTAAACTAAGAACTTGATTCATGACTGCAATAGATTCTTAGCTTGACACCATCTCGAGCAACGATGCCAAAAATGTTCACCTTTCTAATTGGATTAATAACTAGGCACAACTCCCATACTCATAGATTTGACATCCATATTGAGCAACTACGTATCCTATGGAAAGGTTCATTTAATATGTCAACCCAGGGGCGTAAGCTTGAAATGGTTTTACAAAATATATGCACTAAGTCTCCATTGTAACCATGCTACTATTGCTTGGAAAGGAAAGTTGCAGGAAAGTAAGTACTTTGGAAATAAACATATTTGAATCCTATTTATCAAATCATAACTGATCATAAGGAAAACTGAATAAGTTCAATTCTACAAGAAAGAGCTACTCTTCCTACTTTGGCAACATGAACAGACACAATAACTATTACCGTGTGGTTGTAGAATAGACAAAGAACTAAATAAAAATGAAAGAAATTTAGTAAAATGCAAAGGATCACTCACCAAGTGGCCCCCCTTGGGTGAGTGTATCCAAGTTCTCTAACACACTACATACTTGGTACAAGTATTTCTTTTATTCATATAACTAAACTTGAGTACACATAAGGATTTGAAAACTGAAAACTATATTGCAGAAAACATTACATGAATATCAACCAAGCCTGATTGATTTTATTCTTGACTAGCTCTCCCCCACAGGGTACTTCAACAACTTATTTATACTAGAACTTGCAACTAACTAACTTAACTTATTGACCACTTCCGACATAATAAGTGGATTCAGTTATTACATTTAAAGAAAAAATGAGAAAACTTCTTAATAGGAAAGAAACAATCTTCATCTTTATCCATTGGAGAGAATAATGAAAACCACTTCCTGGATTTTCTAAATTGTAAAACATCTCTAAATAATTCATTAAGAAGTGGGGCGAATCAGTTGGGTATTTAATGATGTCCTTTCTTTCCTCTCCATGCTAAATGGCTTGGTTCAAGAGCTTGGCGAGATCCACTGAATTCTTGTTTGACTATTCCTTCTTGTTGACTCATTCCTACAACAAGAGGTTAGGAGCACAAAATATGCAGATGCATTCATCTCCACATTGCATTCATTCATTAAATCTCAGATCTCATATATATGTGCATACATCACATGGTTGTAGGAAAATAAACTACTTGGCTGCAGGAACCCACTACGCCTCAATCATTCTTAAAGGAATATTATAAATATAGCTAAGGTTCAAAACACCAAGTATCCTTGTAAAAACATATATAAGTCCATATCTATATAACCATCAAATACTTATCAATACTTTCTCAAATTCTTAGACCTACTATAGGAAAAGAGCCTTAAAACATCCTAAAACTTAAGAGTTTTTGAAATAAAGCAACAAAAACATAGATAAACATGGCCATTATTTTGTCCCATCATCCCCCTAAGTGAAATATTATTTATTATAGAAATTCACTTTCAAGCAAGCATAAGGTTGTAACTTGAGATGTAAATCTCTTGAAAAAGAGAAAATCCTTGTGTAAGACAAAAAAAAATCCATGCAAGAAAGGATGTCATGTTGTAAAATAAATGAGTCAACAAAGGGAGAAAATGGATCCTTGGGATAAATAGGAGAGTGAAATAGTACCCTTTCCCCCTAAGTGAGGAGACAAGAAATAAGGACTATTATGTTGCTCACAAAGTATGACTGTACCTAAAATTGCACCACCACAAATGACAACGATCCCTCAAAGGATAGGCTAGAAATGTCACATGGTGAGGAGAAACATAATATGAACATAAATTCTATTTAGAATGATCATGACAAAGATGTCATTCATTGTTACATGTCATTTTAATCATAATGCAATCAATGAATTCCTTAATTTTATACTTCAAGTCATAACATCTGATGATACATACAAATGGAAAGATTTTATTGTTTGTGTTTGTGATTTTTCATTTATTTTTCAAAGGAAGAGTAATTAAGTTGGATTTAAGAAACTAAAACAAAATATCCTCTTGTTGAGATGATAAACTAGGAGAAGAATTTATAGATTGCTTGGACAAATGTGAATGTTGGAAATCTAGAATTTCTTTTTGAAAATGTGATGTATATTTCTCATTATTTTCAATGCTTTGTTGCACACATCCTACACCATGTCCATTGGGAAGGTTTAACATATCAAAAAATTTAGGGTATCCTTTAGGTGTAATGGGGTTTAAATTTAAAGATGCCAATCAATATCCATACATGTATTAGAATAAGGTGTTTGGTTTTCAAATTAAAGGATTTTGTCTTTACTACAAAAAGTTGGTGTGAAGTTTAAATTTCCCAAGCATAATCTTGAAGAGTTGATGGTTTGCTTATTTGTATTGGAGGAAGAATTTAAGAAGGAAATGGAGATCAAATAGTATTGAATTGATTAATATCCTTATGTGATAAGATTAGATTTATAGGAGGGAGGACATAAGGGATATTATCCTCTTGAGGATTTTTGTCATGTGTGTATGGTACTACATGATAATCGGGTTGCATAACACCTTTTAAAACAATAATTGGTTTTTTTTGAGGGGTATCTTGAATGGTATTGACTTGATTAGGTTATTTTTTCTCAAAATATTCATTTGGAAAAGGGAGAGCATCAAGGATATCATCCTTTTTTTCTAAGGTAATTTCAAGAAAAACTTTAGGAGAAGGCGAGTCATAACTCATTATCGCTTCATCTCTTGAGGGAAGATGATTGAAATTGATAAGAGAGGTAGTGTCATTAAGGGAATTGTAAATCATATCACCCTTTTCGATCACAAAATCATCCTTTTACACAAAGGTAGTCTCATGGGGGAGGTACATATCAAGAGAATAATCAACATCATTTTCTAAAGGTTCATCCCAAAGAGGGATATCATTAAGAGAAGGCTCAAAAGTATGTTCTTGAATCAATATATACTTATGAGGGAGAGAAGCTTTGGGAGAAGAATCATTGAGTTGTTCATAATGGAGATTATTGTAAACCCTAAATCCTTCATCCTATTAATTAACTTATGATAAAAGGAGAGTTTGGGAGTTGTAGAGGAAGGCTTAGTAGAGATGAAGTCATCAAGATAGTTTTATCCATCATATCAAAATCTTGACTACTAAATGGATCATCAAAAGTAGTAAAGGTTTTGATAAGGAAATCAAACATTTTATAGTGAAAGAAGCTAATGTTATGAAATAGAGCATAAAAGGAACTAGTCTAAAGACACATAACAATGCATGATTTTTTTTTGGATTTTTATTGTTTTTAACATGTGAATGAAAGAATGAATCTATGAACAATATGCAATTTTTGTCTTTTTTATTAATTAACATAAAAATGAAACTAAAAATGAAAATTAAATGAATAAAATGTAACAATGAAATGCATATAAATTAGACCCAAACACCAAATCAATGATTTTGTACTTTTTAGAATTTAAACACATACACATGCAAGATCTAACCATCTAAAAAAAAAGGTATAATGCATGAAATATATGGGTTCACCAAAATGTACAATGGGAAATGGGGAGGAATGGATAATGTGATAAATGAATTACTTCCACATTTTATTAATTACACATTAGGAAGGAATAATACCCTCAATAGGCTTAAGAGGTAACTCAAGCACTAATTAGGTACAATATCTATCATTCCTTAAGTAATCTAATGAATGAAATGAGAATTATTTTGTAATGTAATTGATCTATTAGAGAAGTCACTAAAACGTTGTTGAAAACTTATAGGTAACAGACATATAATGAGCTAAAACTGACAAAAACGGAAACCAGAAGAGGGAATTGACTTGTGACAGAAATTTGAGCTCAAAATAGTTGATACATGTTGAGATTGGAAATTTTTCCTAGGGACAGGTTGAGTTTGGTGACATGTCCCTCATGTTTTTGGTTGAAACTTTCATAGATATTATGACTTTACCTATTCTGCCCTGATATGTTTCAACGACTTCGTAACCTATTCCTACACACAAAAAAATGGGGAAGAAGGTTGGATAAAGAGGTTTTACTTAGTCAAACCCCTATTTAGGAATCAACCTTTAAAATGAAATTAAATTGCATAAGGAAAGATTAAATATAATCTAGATCTAAATTACCTCATGCATTGATGATGCAATGCTTCTTTAGATATGACCACAAATATTAATGCAATGGATTGAACTCTACAAAACCCAGAAGGAAATCATGAAAGACAAGCCTTGGATGATGGATGATGTAGTTTTCCACGATGCTTGATGATGAAGAAGAAGAATGATTTGAAGGATGGAAGACTTGGATGCTTGAAGACCTTGAGAATGTTCTTGAAATCTGATTGCCTGATTGATTATTGATCATGAATGCTGGCACTTGATAATGGATCTCCTATTTATCAAAATTATGAGAGATAGGGGTTTTTATACTCAATCCATCATTTCAAGGCTAAAAAATGATCCTAGTCAACCATAAAATCAAATCTCTTGCTAATACTTCAATATCAGGTTCCGGGCCAAATTTGGGCCCAAACCTCAAGGAAATGTTTCCATTAGAAACATGTACCATGGATAATGGGACAAAATTTGAATGAGAGGTAGGGTAAATAGGGTAGGTGCATGATTTTTTAGGTATAACTCAATCTGAGGTCAGGACAGGTCATGAAGGCCACAAATAAGGATATAGGGCCTAGGTTATGAAATTAAATATTTGATTGGAGGAAAAATAGATAAGTACACTTAGAAATAAGGTCCAACCTTGAGTTTTTAAGAAATTGAATTAATATAGGAATTATGATATTAATTTGAAAGCCCAGTAAGTGTTACGAGAGCGTGAAATCAATGTGGGAACCCATACATATTAAAACATGGCTAAAATGAGCACCTAATTAAGGGTGCTGACTTTTTAGGATGATACAAAGCCATTATCATCTTTCCATATTTTCAACTTCCCTAGTTTATCAATATCTAGGCAATGAGGCAGGATACAAGAAATGACCTTTGTATTATTCTTTTCACTCACAACTATAGGTGAAAGAGAGTTGTGATTGATATCCTTGAAAAACTTCACATAACTTGGAATTTAATTTCTTGATTCAACCTTGCTTATGATGTTTCCCGTGCATGATCCTTGTGAAGATGTAAGGTCACTCGCATCATCCTTGTGAATCTATGTACTTGATCTATATGCAATACATGATGATTCAATATCATGTTCTTCCTTTCCTTGCACTGGTGGTGTTTGATTATCATTTCTTTCTTTGACCCTTTCTCAAGTTTCATATTTTGTAACTATACCTTCTTCTTTTGGTGTTACCACTTCTAATGTCATTTCTAACATTCATTGTGAGGAATGAAAGTGTGAGGATTTTGTATTGTAATCATTGATATTTTGTTCCTCAAATGTTCATGTTCTCTACTTTTCCTTCTCAAGTCCAAGAGATGAATTATTTTCTTCTTAGGTGAATACTTGACCCTTATCTCTATGTAGTCATGTAGGGATATATCCTCTTGAAGACCTCCATTTAAACAATCTTCTCGCCATTTATATTATAGATGAATTAAAGTGGGTTCTTTGTTTTCTTGTTGTTCTACCTTTGGAAGAAAAGTAGGGAGCATTG
This sequence comes from Thuja plicata, assembly GCA_018584345.1. Lineage (NCBI taxonomy): Eukaryota > Viridiplantae > Streptophyta > Pinopsida > Cupressales > Cupressaceae > Thuja > Thuja plicata. The sequence continues at coordinate 907,727 of MU226082.1, forward strand.
GTCTAAATTTAAGGGTGTGATGTTTTGAGTATTCCTCACTTCCTCTATTTTCTCCTTGTTTTCTATCATTATTAATGCCAGTTAGTAATCCTACTAAATGAGCCAAATTTTCTTAAATCCTTCTTTGACCTTATATTAATTGATCCATACCATTGTTTATTATTTCATTTTCTTCCATACTTGTTCTCCTTTTTTGTTGTCCTTTTATGAAATTTCCCCTTTGAATTCCAAGACTAGTTCCTCAATTGTCTTCATTTTCACAGGTTGGCGGGTTCATAGACTCTGATACCAATTCATAATGTCTCTTTTTATCCAATTTGAGACACTACTTGTAATTCCCCAATTCTATGAATATAAATCAACTGCAAATAACAAATGCTTTATTTGATGCTTAATTATAATGGAAAATGACTAATAATGTACGAGTGTTAATTCCAAATGCATACAATACCAAATAATGATAATAATTGCATAATAATTATCACAATATATAGGGGTTGTATATGATATTACAATGAGATATATGTGTGATAACCTGGAATGTCATCTCTAATATATACAATAGATCCACACAAATATGTAGGTTGTCTAGTGCAATGACAATGTTATCTCTGATGTACAATGAATCACGTCCAATGTAGAGGTCATATGGTACAATAACAATTCTTTATTGCATAGGTTGTATCATATTTATCTATATTACTATGAATTAAACAATGGAAGTCATCTCTAATATGTCTTTTATATAATTATGCTTATGATATGATGTTGTCTTTGATAATGCTGATAAATAATTACACTATCGATTGCTTTAGCAATCTACTACTTTTAAAAGAACGATCCACAAAGGGATAATATATTTTATATCTTGAATTCAATAATCAATGATCTTGCAATTGATACAATCTCCATTATATGTGTGCCCAATATATAGAAGATGCATGACAAAATAGTCACCTCTCATCATAATAATAATGAAGAGTCACTATTAATCATCATAATAATTAGAATTATTATTATGGTGGTTACCATTAATAATGTATTGGTTATACATTGTTATGAAAAGTCCGATTAGTATGAGAATCAACTAAGTGTGAAATCGCACAATAATACAATATGATTATGGTAAGAAGTAATGTAATTGTGTAGATGGTGCAATAATGCAATTAGGAGTATGTGATTATGATTTAATTCTATATGCGGGTCGATGTTATAATGAGATGGCATGATTGTGATATGAATGTGACTACATCACTTTGGATGTATATATCTATGATATGATCATACCGATGTTGTATTTATATGTATGATAGTGATGGTCGTGATGCATATGTATATGGCAGTATGTATGTTGGTGTCATGGATCTATGCATTGCAATATGGATGCAACTATAGTGATCAATAACCATATGAATGGAATGCATAATATAAACGTGGTAAGTCACTCTGCACTTGGTCGCTATAAATTTTATTCTTTAATTAAAATGTATTTTAATTGTATACTTAATATCCTTAATTGGGGACATTACATTCACCATTTTCCATTCCCTCCTTGGGGGAGAGGACGTGGTATTTGATCATGTTTCAATAGTTCTTATAGCACATGTTGGTTTAACACCTTTTTTTTTGCCAATATTGTACCAATAGTTGTGACATTAAAGTTGTTTGTGTTGATGATGATTACTCATAATTGAATGAAATGTATTCCTTAGATCTAAAAGCAATAAATCATGTGATTTAATATCAACACAATAATAAAACATGACTTAGTGTACAAGTACATCAACACATCAATAAAACATGACTTAGCGTACAATTATTGGTCTCACATTTTTGGCTCATTTTGGAACCTTGCCTAATGCATGTTGATGTGGGATCATATTTGATGATGTGGCCCTGAAACTATAGTTATAATTGGGGGACTTGTCCAGTAAGATATAAAAAATTAGGAGCGATTTGAGATTTCCACGTAGGATTTTAAGAAGCGCAAAGTTAAGGTGTTCAACTACCGGGTCCTCTCCCCTATGATTTCTCCTCATTCTAACTCTCACCTAAATTCTTTTTTTTCTTACTTATGTACCCCATAAATTCCTCATCTCTTGTTCCATCCTTGGATTCTCCATACCCACAACATGAGTAGGTACTTACGCTTTGTGTCATGACTTATTTAATAATTATTATTTATCATTCATCCCTACTCATGTCACCTTTGAGTTTTAAAAAGATTGGGAAGCCAAAACCATCATTAACCTCTCCAACTTTTGTGTTGACCCACTTGCCCACAACTTCCTAAAACATTGACTTGGCTTTTCCATTTTACCCTCAAGATTTATCAAAGTTAAATTCTTAATTGAGATTGAAAGTGTCATCCAATCTTAAAAATTATGTTTGTTAAGATGAGGGTGTCATAAGCCTTGTAAATCCTGTATTATTTGTTCCCCTAATGTCATTTGTAAAAGAGCTCATATAAAGACAACAATACATTCACCATCTACACTTTAGGAAGAGAATAAGATAGGCACAATCATCTTTGGAATATTCCAATTTGGTTTGATTAGATGCATCCACGATGTTGGAAGAGCATCTATGACAGTTACAACAGATGTTATAAGATCATCTATGGAAATTATGACTGATCGAATAAGAACATCTGTGATAACATTTATGTTATAATATTTCTACCTTGGTCGATAGATGCCCATATTAGTGAGATGTATTATGAAAACTGTAAGAGAAATTGGAAGGAGATATTTTGGGCCACATTTGATGATTCTAGTAAGGGAGGAATGGGATTTTTCCATGTGTATTTTTGCTTCTTGTTTGAGACACTACATTAGTTTTCCCTCCTACAGGTTTCTATAATTCTAGTATCCTGAATTAGTGATGATATCAAAGTTTTGTTCACTTGTGCAAGGTATCTAGGTGTTGTCGGATTGTAAGAGTTCTTCAAAGAAGTGTATTGTTATATAGTATTTCTTGATTATTAATATACTTGCTTTTCTTTCTCTTGTGTATTTTTTTCCCCTTAGGGGTTCCTCCATGTAAATCTAGTGTTAGCTATTTTATGGTTATTTCTTGCTTGATTTGATTTTTCGATTACAATACTTAAGGACTAATCTCTAAGTTTTCAAATAGAATACACTAAGTTGAAGTAATCTTTGTAACTTTTTTTATCTAATGAACATTCAGTATTAGAGCTGATAATTTTGTTCAAAGAGGGATGCCTTTATCTTGAAAGTGTTGAAGATCTTTTGTTGATGTGAGAGATTTTTCTTTGTGGCATTTGTTAATATTTGTAAAAGAAATTATACCATGGCCTCTACCTCTCACAAGGATACCAAGGAGCTTAATGGAATTGGTTACAAGATGTATAAGTTCGAAGTGGAAGATCTCTTTGAAAAAAGAGAGATCAGTGGCTCCTTGTTTTGGAAGAAAGAAACCAATTACCTCTACCATGTCGGATGAAGGTTGGAATAAGTTAGACAAGAAAGCATGGGGAACCATTTGGTTGTGTTGTATAGAATTTATCTTCCTAAATGTCTCTATAGAAGACATCAAATACAAGTTACGGATCAAGATAGATTAAATCCACCAAACTAAAAGTTTGTTTAACAAGTTACATCTCGAAATAAACTGGTATTTATTTAAGATAAAGGATGGTAATTATATTTTTGGACAATTGAATACTTTTAATTTGATTATAAGTCAACTTGTGTCAAAATATGTTAATATAGAAGATGAAGATAATTGTATTTTGTTGATTTGATCTTTGCCCAATTATTAGGAAAATCTAATTGCTGCCCATAAGTAGCGGTGGTACAAAATTGAAGACAAAAAGTGTTATCCCTATACTTATTTGGGAATAAATGTGAAGAAATGCCATGAATTTTAGCTCCCAAGATGCCTTGCATGCGTTAGGAAGGTCCAAGAAGAAAGGACCTAAAAGGGATAAAAAGGACAAATCAAAAGGATAATTTAAAACCCTCAGAAAGAGAAAAATGTTGGAATTGTAGTAGAATAGGACATGTGTGGGAGTGTAGGAACAATATAATGAGTATTAAATACCCCATGGATAATTCCTTTGATGTCGATGTTTTTGATGATTTATTTATTTAAACTAATGATATTAGTAATGATGCTATGTTTATTGATTAAGGCGCCTCTTTCCATATGAATCCTTGAAATAAATGATTGTCTACATATTGAGCATATGAAAGAAGAGATGCTAGCCTTGGTGATAATAGCACAAAGATAATTGTCAACATATGGCAAAGGAGATGTTAGCCTCAATAATAATAACACAAAGAGAATTGTCAGTAAGGAAAAGATAAAGTTTTGTTTTATCGATGGGAAGGGTTAAAACCCTTGATAATCATTTACATATTCTAGGACTCATGTGAAATTTACTTTTAGTATACAATTTGAAATATTATAGAATGCATGGGATATTTGACAAGTCTGATTGCAAGTTGGTAAGGGAGAGTTTGGCAATTTCTAAGGGATTTTAAACAATGACTTGTTTAGGATATACACTTCCACTTTTTTATAACTCTTCCTATGCAACTAGCACTAAAAATGCATGTAAATTGTGGCACCATGGATTGAGTCACATTGTTGAAAAATATCTTAAGACCATACTAGATAAGAATTTGGTCAGCAATATTTCTTATCATTATTTTGGTAAAAATAATTTTTGTGAGCATTGTGTATTAAAACAAGTTATCATTTCCTATAGGAGTTGATAAAGCTAACAGACCTTTCAAAAGTATCCGTTCAAATGTATGTGGTCCAGTAGATATTAATTCTTTGGGTAGATCTTGACAATATGTGTTATTCATTGATGATGTCTCAAGATATACTTGGATCCATTTTATGCATTTAAAATTTAAAATTTTCACTAAGTTTAAAGAATTCAAGATCATGGTTGAAAAAAATAAAATTATAAGATAAAAGTGTTGAGATATTGCAAAGGGATGATATGGATACAAGGAATTTGATGAATTTTGTGAGCATCTGAGAATCTTTAGGCAAAATATTATAGCTTATACTCCCTAGAAAAATAGGGTAGCAAAATGAATGAATCAAACCTTAGTGAAAGGAATTAGGAGTTATTTAAGTATTTCTAAGCTAGATAAATACTTTTGGGTAAAAGTTATTTGTAATGCTTGTTTCTAAAGATCCTTTTGAAGTGTGGATGGGTAGAAAGCATTCAGTTTCATGCATAAGGGTCTTTGATTGTGAGGATTTTGTTCATGTGCTTCAAGATAAGTGATCTAAATTGGATCCAAAATATTAAAAATACATCTTTGTAAGTTACACTGTGAATGTAAAAGGCTATAAGCTTTGGAATCCTCAAACCCATATAATCATTTTTTTAGAGATGTGATTTTCAAGGAATTTAGAGCTTGCTCAGGACAAGAATAACTAAGGAAAAAACAAAGATAATGCATTTTGAAACAATGATTGAGAAGCAAGTAGATGTACATGAGGAAGAATGATTAGATGGATGAAAAGATGGAGAAGAAGAAGAAGAGGATTTAGAGAGTTTATATGTGGTGTAGGATAAGTACACAAATGAAGAAGAAGAATAAGAAAATCCCACCACTCCTACCTTAAGGAGGTCCACAAGATAACTAAATCAAGTTGATAGGTATAATATGTTAGAGTAAAAAGGTATTTCACTTATTAATTAAATCATTATTGATTTAATTATTCAGTCACATTTTTATCTCTAGTTCACTTAAGCTAAAATTTAGGCGTATAATAATTAATTCTTTCTTAATTATTATCATGCAACCTACGTTTCTCCACCTTCTAGTTTTTGATCTCCTTTATAAGGATTGATCTCTTTGTAATTTGTATTCCCTCTCTGAATGAATATTTCATCTTTTATATCAATCTCTGTCTTGTCTCCATTATTTTCTTTTGTAATAGGTTATTTGCATGTAGTGGATCTTGGTGATAGAATTCTATGAATTCTAACATGGTATCATAGCCTTGTTGTTGCAGTTTGTTCTTAAGTTTTTGAAGAATTTTTGGAGCTATGAGGGTTTCAAGTTTACAAAGATTTTCTATGTGGATATGGGGGAGCTATTGTTCAGAGCACTTTGGGCACAACCTGACCTCACAGTTGCGTCTAGAAGGCCCAAAAACCCCTATTTCCATATAAGGCACGTGATGACATGTAACTGATTGAATGTTTGACAATGTTAAGTTGAAGATAATGCAAGGCATTAAATCAATTAATGGTTTGTATTGTCATTGATGTCAAATCGATATCATCTGTACGGTCATGTATATAATGCCAAAGACTTTAGAGAATCAATGGAACAAAGGTTATGCTTTCAGCAATGCATAAATGTCAAGTATTCACCAAGTGACAAACAACATTGACGGAGTGCACACCATCGGTAAAGGCAAAGAAGAAAAGTCACAGTGATACCCGATGAGCAGAAGACAGTATTGCCTGACGAAGCAAAACCATAGGATGCCTGACAAGCTGAAAACAGAGTTGCCCGACGAGTAAAATCCAATGATGCTCGACGGACAGAGATCCCAAAGCTAACTAGAGTCACACCGACGGAACTGGGAGTTGTCACCGACAACTAGCTGCAGAGTTGACCAACAAAACAGAGAGTTTAGAAAATGACAAAATATCTAGTTGGCAAGAGCTAAAGACAGACTTAACTGGTTGTTTTCTTTGTTTATTCGACCATAGTTAAGTAATTGATTTAAAGAAGATTTGTACAGTTGACAAGAAGATAACTACGAGATAAATTAGGAGTTATGCTTTAAATCAAATTGGATGTATTAATTTTCACGCCAAGAATCAAGAAATGGTGAATATCATGTCTATATAAGAGACAAGATTAATTCATTTTTGTATGCATGGGGAAGGGGAGTGGATAGAAAGAGGATGCTGAAGAGAAAATGATGAAGAAGAACTTCATATAGTCCTGATCAATCAAGCTGAAGGAGAGCTAAAGAATTCTGCAGACACCGACGAACAGTGAAGCACAACATCACAAAGAAGAAAGTGTGGAGCACAAAGAATTGAATTGATACATTGATCAGAGAGGTGATGTACTTAAATAGATTTGAAAATCTGCAATTCAAGTTGCATTAGAAATAGGTCATAGTGTTTCAGTTTAACCATTGAAGCATCAAGTCTCTTAACTGAGCAGGACTTAACAGTCTTGTATATATTGAGGTACATCCCAAGGAGTGCCAAAAAGGTTGATTCATGAAAGTCGCATTGGACTTGCCCGATACCTATTGACAGTCTACGAAGGAAGTTGATTCAAGGATGGTAGCAATAGATGCCTGATACTAAGTGACAACCTCTATGTATAAAATCCTCTAACAAGGTCACACTTAACAGTGTGTTTGTAACCTTTAACGGGGTTGGCTCCTAACAGGGCTCACTTCAGAAGAGTACAAATTTTGGGTACCGTACCAGTGGTTTTTACCCTTAACAGGGTTTCCAAGTTAAAATCGATGTGTTATGTGTGTATGGTTTATTACTTTACTATTTTACATTTCACATATGCATTTCTGGGTTGATCGGTATACTCTAGTTATTTACTGAGTTTCGGTAAATAGTTTTACTGCTTATCGGTAATCAAGGAGAATAAGGACAGACAAGAAAAACCAACAGACAGTTATAAGTATTTCATGCAATGCATCTTGTAGGGACATAATAATCTAAGGTTTATTTGATTGGTGGTAAATAGTTGAAGGATAAATTTTGAGGCCACTGATTCACCCCCCCCCCCTCTCAGTTATTACTAACAATTGGCATCAGAGATTGTGTG
>MU226082.1:921791-958235 GCA_018584345.1 Thuja plicata
AGAAGAGTGAAAATTTGGGGTACCGGTCCCAGTGGTTTTTTCCCTTAATAGGGTTTCCACGTTAAAATCCATGTGTTATGTGTGTATGGTTTATTACTTTACTATTTTACATTTCACATATGCATTTTTGGGTTGATCGATATACTCTGCTTATTTACTGAGTTTCAGTAAATAGTTTTATTGCTTATCGGTAATCAAGGAGAATAAGGATAGATAAGGAAAACCGACAGACAGTTAATCATTATAAGTATTTCATGGCATGCATCTTGTAGGGACATAATAATCTAAGGTTTATTTGACTGGTGCTAAATAGTTGAAGGATAAATTTTGAGGCCACTGATTCACCCCCCCTCTCAGTTATTACTAACAACACGTCTAATTTGGACACAGTTGCATTGTGAGGCAAAAAAATTGTGCATGTAAGGATCTATTTTGGCACGCCACCGAGGTAGAGAAAACAATTTTTGTTTAAAAAAATTCTCATATCTTGGAGCCCTCTTCAGGCTTTTGCTCATAACTTGAGCAAACAGAGGCCTTTTTTTGCAAACGTGATATCGTTGGAAAGCTCTTTCTGAGGCAAACAATTTGGCAGAGGTTTGATTTTCTAATTTTTATGTTTCCCTAGCCTTTTTTTCTAGTCAAAGAGAGGACTTATTTTTAGCACTTCCAGGCCTCTAAAATGAGCATACTGACTTCATTTTTTGCTCACGAACAGGCATTGAAAAGCTCTTAACAATCTCTCTTCAGATCTAAGACCTATTTCCAAAGAAATTGATTGAGTATTTTACCCATTCATTATGAAACATTTATTGTATTATTTCTTTTTCTACTTCATAGTTGTACTGGGGTTTGATTTCTCTCTTTGTGGGGGGTGTTTTCTCTCACTTTCTATCATTTATCTCAGAAATAGAACACTCAAAAACAAAAACAAAAACAAAACCTTATGCATCTTTTGTCTAGTTCTGAAAGATAACTAATAAAAATAAAGCAATGCAATAATGATAGATTCTGCATCAGTTGAGCTTCTCACTCCTCACAATTTCCATGTATGGAAATCTCATACGACTCAAATTCTCCGGTCATGCTGGTTATGGTCTTGTTTAGACACTAGTCAACCAATCTTGATTCATCCTTACGAGCCCATATAATACATGAATAAGATAGATGAGGCCATGTGTGTTCTTTCTCTACACGTTTCAGATAGTTGTCTCTTCCATCTTGATGGATGTGATACCCCTCTTGATATATGGGAGAAGTTTCAGACTCTCTTTGGAACAGTTCATGAGTTCAGGGTACTTTAGATTAAGGCTGAATTGGTAGCTTTGGGTTCTGAGACATTTTCTTCTATTTAAGATTTCTTAATGAAATTCAAATCTATCAAATCTATCTTGCATGGCTGTGGAAAGAATAAAAAAAATACAAAGTGCATTTACCTTATTCTTTCTAAGCTTCGTAGTCCCTTTCAGATATTCTCTTCTACCTTTCATTCTACCGTGGATGTTTTGGGTCCACAATTCAACATGCCTACATTTGATGTGTTCTGTGATCATTTGAATCATGAGTAGGCAAAGCTATCTCAGCTTGATTCTCTTACAAGATCAAAGAACCATGCATTGGTAGCTCACCCATCTTTAGGAAAGTCAGAGCAGAAACATATATCACCGACGACAAAGTCTAGGAAGGATTCTAATTCTCAGCACTCCTTTGGCCCACCTTCTCCCAAGGGGGGGGGGATCGAAGACAGATAGACCTAAGTGTGCTTATTGTAAAAATCCCAATCATGATGAGTCTCATTGTTATGAGAAGAAGATATATGGATGTGCAAAACAAATTTCTAATTTGATAGCTCTTCTTCAGAAGAGAAACATTGATATTCCTTATTCTACTTCTCACAGGTCTTCTTCTTCATCATCATTCCAGAAAGATGGACAAGACAATAGAAAGGGTCATGCATTATGTGCAACCACTATTCCACACTCTTCTAGATGGCTCCTGGATTCAGGTTCTTCACACCATATGTAATCTTCTCATGATTTATTCTTGTCTTTTGAGGCTTCTCCTACCCCACACATTTTGATGGGGAATAACATTGTTATGACTATATGTGGGAAAGGTTTGATTGACATTGATGATGGTGCATTCCATGACGTACTTTGTGCTCCATCTTTGTCCTCTAACCTTCTCTATATTTATGAGATTACCACTGTGGGACAGGGAAGATAGTCGAATTCACTCCAGATTTAGTACACATCAGAGACAGTGAGACATGCAATATTGTTGCAATACCTGGACAATTGATCATTCTTCACACTTGTACTCCTCTCATTTTAGTCCACCATCTCCACTGTCGGAGAATAGCTCTCCTTTTTCATGAGAGTCTGTTAAGGTGAAGTTAGGTTACTTGAACTTGTGTGTTGTTCCTGAGACCAGTGTAATGTCTTTTACACCTCCACTTATTATTGATTTTACACATATTCAACATGATTCCTCTTTAGAATTACCTGACATCATCGCTCTATGCATAAAGCCACTTGGTCAAGTTATTAAGGACATATCAGAGGACATTCATCTCCTGTTAGATGATAGATTCAACACATTTATTGGCCCACCTTCATGGGAGATTCCATTACAGGAGTCTCATGCATTCTCTTTTGAGCATCAGCTAGGCCTTCTAGTTTTACCTCACATTCAGGTGTTTCCTCTTTGTTGTCCCTTGGCTTTGTTTCTTTCGCATTGGAGACACATTGGTTTGATCATCGACATAGGGGTTCTATCAGTCTGGGGGGTCTTTAGAGTCTCAATCCTCTCTCATGGGGGGGGGGGGGGGGTTGGTTGTACTTATGCTTTTGAGAGAGTGTCTTGAGCCATTTCTTTTCTGCATGCTTTTCCATCTCTTTTCGGAGTAGAGTTTTTTCCCATGTGGTTTTCTCTATTTATCCACTTTAGAGAGATTTGGTTGTGATTTGGTACCTGACTAGGCCTTGTTGTCATGACCCAAATTTCCTACTTTTAGTACTTTTTTCTAGGTAATTTAGCTTCTCCCTAAGTTTATCTTAAGGGGGGTGTTAAAGTAAAAATGTATTTTCACTTATTAAGTCACATTTTTTTTTTTTTGATCGGTAAAAGGTTGTAGCTGAATATTTTATTGATTTAAAATAAATATAGAAATCTCCATTCAGTGCGGGCACTGGTAGGAAAGAATGGAGAAGAAAACCTGAAGTCTAGCCCGGGACCATAGTCCAGATAATGATAGAGTACATATTTAGTTAAGAGGGCATACCCTCTTTTACACAAGATGAAGGCATACCTTTGTATACATAATTTCAGAGTAATTAGAGTCAACTTATATACAAAAATCTCATTCTTGGTTTTTTGAGCTTGCTTCTTCCTATAAGTAATTTGTGTCCCTCAAGATGGTCTTCCGTAGGGTTCACGATATTTGTGTCCTTATAACTTATGGTGTTCCTGCAGTATCAGAAAAAGGGGATACAAAAGGAAACCTGCAATATCCTTTCTTAGACATGCTAGACTGGTCATGTTAATAAAATACTATCGATCTAACAATATAAAGAGTTAAGCTATTTCACATGGAGTTAGTAGCTAAATTCTTTCATGTACCTATATCTATTTAGAAAGAAAATATCTTTAAGTTCCTGTTGGTAAGGATATTTATGTTCGAGTCTGAACATATATATGTTTGTAAACGTGTTGATATTAGTCTATCTAATCTTGAAACCTGATTAAGCATTAACAAGACAAAAAATTTGTGGTGTTGTGTGTGTTTGAAAATCTGATCCTGCATATTTAGTATTAGTGATAGGAAAGGATAGTTTTATAGAGGGCACTATGTTATCTGATGATGCAACTTCCCTCAATAAATTGTGAAGTCTAGAACAATTTTGTATGGTAGCAGGAGGTGCTTTTTAAAAAAAATAATAATTTAAAATCTGTCCCTTTGTGCATATATGTATATTTAATGTATCTGGATAAGGTCTACATTCAGTCCTTGACTGCATAAATCTATTTATATATATATATATCTATATGTATGTATATATTATACATGTATTTGAAATATGTGCATATATTGACAAAATATATATAACGTGATTAATTGATTTTGTTCTTGTTTACTGGTTTTGCTTCCCATATTTCATTAAAGTGAGCCTAGAGGACAGTTACATATAGATACAAGAACTTAGAATGCAAATAGAAAGTTAGTATTGAGATTCAACGACATAGAGAATTTATTCATTCATCCTTTTACAATTCAGAGATCTAATATAATGTCTTCATTGCTAACGTTACGATGCCTTGGAGGGCTAAGTGGTTCGATACAACAGCTTAGCTCGTCATCATTTTCCCAAGCACTAACTTGATCCTCGACAATATAGTTGTCAATCCAGTTTGGATCATCTGAAGCACAGACATGACAAAAAAAGAGCAGGAAGTTGAGGTTCCTTTTTACAATTGGTGCCCAGCTTACAAGATATTCTATATCTTTAGTTTCCAAAATGGGGTAAGTTGGGACCGTTCTTCCCCCAATAATTGGAGAATCATAGAAGCATGGTTTAGGAATGGTCAGGTCGCTTTTGATGTTGGCCATGGCTTTATCTAGATCCCCTAAGTAAATGTTTTTGAACAACCTTCGACATAAAGTTCCTATCCGGAGTTTATCAGATATCCACATGGAAGGCAACTGCTAAAAAAGAGTAGTGATGTCAGAGTTAACTCTATATTTGTCTGAGTTAAAAATGATCTTCCTTCCCAGCACCCTGTATACCGCTCTAATAACTAGAAAGTGTGAAGAAAGGAGGATATTTTCTAATCTCTTCCCGGTTATAGGTCCTTCAAAGGTAATTTACACCTTGGGGCCTCTCAACTTAATGGGAGTCGACATGATTAAGAAATAAAGTTAAGAGGGGAAACCAAAGCGTGATCTATCGATGCTGAGAAGGAGGGTTAAATAGGGAAGGGCAAAAGTTGAATAGCCCTGGAAGAAGAAGCGGTGTCGGTTAGATTTTAAGCTGGAAGTTCCTACAGGTTTTAAGGATATGAGGAGATGTGTTTTTGAAAGGAAGAGAATCTACGCAGAAACCATATAGGCAAAGGACAAAGAAGAAAGTTCATCCAATAAAACAAAGTAGGATATTTAAAGAGGTTAACTTTGGGGACATCTAATGGACGCTAAGCGAAACAGGGGATAAGTTGTTAGTTAGAAAAGAATATTTATGTAACTGGTATTCTATGTTTCATAAAATAACTTTATGAATATTTTTATCTTGTATATTTATGTACCTACAAATGTGTGTGTATATATGTAACTATGTGTGTGTGTGTGTGTGTGTGTGTGTGTGTGTGTATTAGAAATGTTTGTTTATAAGTTTTATGATTGAATATCTTATTAAGATGTGTAGTTGTAATTGTTAGTCTTTATACAAAAATATATATTAATGTTGGTTAACCTCATATGTATACAAATTAGATGGTTTATTTTAGTGTATATGTGTGTGTGTGTGTGTGTGTGTGTGAATACATATATATATATAACAAAATATATCTATATGTGTATATATATCAGTGCAAAGCTATGAAATGAATATATAAGCATAATTAACTGAATATGTGTGTGTGTGTGTGTGTGTAGATATAAATATATGACAATTTGGGACAACAATTTTTTCTGCACATATGTATTGAAAGGAAAGAAAAATAATGCTTTGCAAAAATACGAATCACAAATTTTTGATGATCCTCGGAATAAGTTTTAAGAGCTAAATTTATCTGTTCTAATTTTTTCAAACCAAAATATTTCCTTCAGCATGCCTAATATTCTATTAACCATTTAGTCTTAGCTACTATAATTATATCAAAAGTTTTACACTGATAGGATTCAAAAATAAACGTACTCAGTTTTGGCAAAGTAGCTAGAATAACAACAGCTAAACTAGGATGATATTTAACTAAAAAAGGAAATAACTTATGTCTTCCTCCTCATCGGCATGTGAAAGACCAGTTCTTCTTCATCAGATTCCTCTATGCCCATGTCGAACCTTCTTTTTCCTTGGACTACTTTAAAACCTTTTGTGGATTTCCTTAGGATAGTAGGTGGGAACATCTGAATGTCCTCCAATGTTATGGCCCCAAAGTCAGCTTCTACCTGAAACCCTTCTGCCTCCAGGTAATATTTCACCCATTTCACATCTTCACTTGGTTTCACCCTAATCCATTTTAGAAGGAAGTTGAGGTTCCTTCTGATGATATCCATTCTGTTATAGAAAACCTTCTTATCTTTGAAGAGTAAAATCAACCTTCTCACACAATGGGTACAATTAGCCAGCGAACCCATAGGGTTTGTATAGTACTCTTCCGGGAAAGGAATCATAAGATCCTTGTTAATACTGTTAATAGCAAGAAGGATGCCATTGCAGTATTTATCGTTGAAGATTTGGATGCACACAAAGATTACTTCACCTTTGGGAATTTTCAAGGTTAGAAGAATGGCGGCAAATATAGCTATTATGTTACAGTTCACCCTATACACAAATTCATAGTTAAAGGCCTCTTCCCCCATGATACGGTTCATTGCTCTCTTCCCCATATCATCTGTCTCCAATAGTTTATCCCACCTTTCTGGTTTGATGGATCCCCTGAAGGCCCTCAAGTATTTTTCCCCACTGCATATGAGTTTGATATTCGACTCCATTCCGTTTCTAAGAAGAGGCTTTTTCTAAGATTAAAGTTACACTGCAGTCTATGGTAAAGAGAATGAGGAAAAAAACTCTTATTAACAACTAAAAAACCCTAATTTTCTCTCGCATTGGGTAATGCTACAGCTCAATAAATGCTCTTAGCTATAGTTTTAAATGTGCTCTACTATATTAGTTAGATATGGCTGGATCATGTTGCATGGGATGGCAAAGGTTTATCATTACCTCAGTAGCCGTGTCAATGATGTTATATATTGTCATCCGCAAATTGAGTATGATAGTTTAGAAGACATTGTCATTTAATTAAAAATTTCTTAAGTATTGTTTATTTTCTATTAATGATCATCTAAATGTATGACGACTAATTTGACCTTCAATGGCAATAATTACCATACTTTACCGGATTTAATACATGATGTAAAGGTGATATCAAAGTACGCCTATCTAAACACAATGTATCAATACAATGTTTATTTATAGCCTTGAAGGAGTAATAGGATATGTGTATTGAGGAAGATGTACGTCAGTATGAATGATTACATAACTATATAATTGAAATAAGTAAGTTCTTATAGTTATCGATTTAATTGTCTATCTCAAAGTATTATGTGAGAATGAAGGTTTGATGATTTTGAAAATAAAAGACATGGACCTGTAAATATACGTGTCTATATGATAATAATATGTTTATAAGTATATAATCTACTATGTTTAGGCATGTTGAAAGTGTGTATAAGAATTTTAGTTAATGCTATATTGAGCGAAAGTTAATGAATGAGAGCTAGAAGAGTATATGTTCTCATTGCCAGAGGGTTTAATGGGTTTATATATGTGTATATCTGAATAGGGGTAAAGATGTAGCTGACAAGAGAGGGCTAAGAGTTTGCAGGCAAGTTTGTAAGCAATTTTGTAGCAATAAAGCAACATGAATAGAGAGCAGTGTATCATATATAAGACATTTTGATTTTGAAGTGAAAGGGGATAATCTCATTATGAGAATAAGAGGCATAAGCTTTCTCCTGTGAAGATTAGTCACAATATTTGATTGTGATAATGTTGGTCTCATAGATTAAAAGAGTTCTATAATATCAAGGAGGTTAAAATTCTATTTGCTTAGTCTTAGGCTAGGCCAAAGGTAAAGATACGTGTGTATTGTTATCTAAATTAACTAGATAAGTTATATGATTTTTTAAAACGTGTCATTTCATAGTAAGATTAGATTGGGAGAAGAACCAAAAGTATGAATATATAAGATTATTATTATAAATATAAGTGTATCTTTATCCCATCCCACCTACATACATGCATACATAATTACATCCTTATGTACAACCTTTATTGTACATACCAACATACTTACATATACACATACTTGTGTTCATGCCATCCTGTCTATGTATGTATATAAGGTAAATAAATGCTCCAATAAAGGCAAAGTCTGTCCCTACTATCCTGTGAGTAAGTATTAAATATATACATTTATACATCCTTACATACACACTTTTGTACATACATATGTATAGACATTTATCTGCATACATATATACATACATACATGTGTACATATTGACATATATACCTACATATTTGAATACGATTATGAGGAATAGATATGCCTCCAACTGAGGAAGGCAAGGAGTGCCCGTTGAGGCACTTGTTGTTTACTATAATACTAACAATCTAAGGTAAGGTAATTCCATCTGCACCTAAGTTAGCCAAATGGTTTGCTCTCACATTTCCTTCACGGTATATGTGGTTCATGGTTGTCTTCTTAAATTATTGACATAAAGATACAGCTTGCGAGAGAAGGGAGTTTAATTTCCAGTTTGGGGTGTTGCCTTTCCTTAAGGCATTAATGATGATTGTAGAGTCCCCCTCAATTTCCAAGTGATCAATCCCTAAGTTTTTGCATAGTTGGAGGCCTTTCACAAGGGCAGTCATTTATGCCCAGTTGTTAGTCTCAATTCCAATGGGAGTTTCCAAAGTAGCAATTTCTATGCCCTCACTATTATGAATATAGCATCCAATACCAGCCTTCCCTAGGTTTCCACGGGATGCCCCATCGAAGTTAAGTTTAAACCATCCTCATGCTGGTGAAATCCATTTACATTCTCTTCGTTTTAAATTTTTCTCAGGGGCACCTTTACCTATAAAAGGCGGTAATGCCAGACCTATCCATTTTCCACGCATCTTTTCATCCCAATGACTCATTGAGAGATCAGTTTTCTAAATTTTGACCATCTTGGAATTTATGGTCTCGATGATAGTAGCTTCAATTTTGTTGATAGTCTGTTTGTAATCCAGTTTCTCATCTCTAAAGATTCTTCTATTCCTTTCTTTCCATATTTACCATATGAGAATAGAGGGGGCTACAATCCACAGATTTGCATAAATACTACTTTTCTTAATAGTAGGTCATCCTTGGAACATTGCCAAGAGGGTATTGGGAAAGACAGAAGACCCTCCTAAATTGTTTGAGAGCCAATTCCAACAATAATTGGTGTAAGGACAGTTTAGGAATAAGTGATCTATGTCTTCTTCCTATTTTTCACAAAGGTAGCATCTGCTAGGACCTGAGAATCCCATTCTCTTGAATCTGTTAGCCATTAGGAGTCTGTATCTAAGGGATAGCCAGGAGAAAAGGCCTGCTTTAGGGAGGTAGTTATTGTTCCAGCATAGGTTGATAGGGATATCTGTTTTAGGTCTATTATGTTGTCTATTAATAAGGTTGTATCCATCTTTTGTATTGTATTCTCCAGTCTTCGATCCATCCCATACCAGCCTATCTTTACCTTGATTGAGAATTATCTTACGCTTGTTGAGAATCTTAGTAAGGGATTTAGAATCTATAGATGATAAACCTATATTATCAAAGGATTTCCATATCCATACCTCCCTGTTGAAGGTGATATAATTCTTAAGGTAGGGTCCTAATCTAGCTTCTAGATGAGTTTTCAGGTTATTATTGTTTAATAATTTTTCTAGGATGTCATATCCACCCCAGGAGTCTGACCATAAAAATGCCTCTTCACCATCACCTAGGTTCTAGGTAAGCTTATTCATTATAATATGTCGGCGATCCAACATAAAATTCCAGATCCTAGAGCCTTTTGGGGGGTTAATTTCTCTGAAAATATTGATGGGGGAATTGTTATGTAAATATTTCAATGTCAATATCTTAGCCCATTTGGATTTTGGGTTCCTATACATCCTCCATATAAGCTTGGATCCCAGGGCTTTCCCTTGATCTACAATGTTCTTTAAACCAGCACCCCCTTCGTCATTTGGGCGACAGACCTTATCCCAGGAAATCAATGGGATTTTGTCCTTTTCCCCACAACCTTGTCATAAAAAGGTTCTTAGGTGTTTGTATAATTCTTTTTGTTTGTTTACTTGGAGATGAATGCAAGAGAGTTGGTAGGTTGGCATAGCTGCCAATACAGATCGGACCATAGTTGCTATTCCAACAGAAGAGAGCCATCTTCCTTTCCAGGTGAGCACCCTACTTTAAATTTTGTCAATGGTAGGGTTCCATAGTGCTGCAGATCTACTACCTTTTTCTAGGGGGAGCCCTAGGTATTTGCAAGGAAGCACACCTTTCTTGAAGTTAAGTATGCGACATATGTCCACTTCTATAGCTATGTCCATGTTAAAGAAGAACACTTCAGATTTACTTTAGTTGATTTCTTGTCCTGAGGCCCTAGTGTATTTATCTAGGATGTTTGCAAAGGCTCTTGCCTCTTTTCTATTGCTTTCCCCATACAACATAGTACCGTCCAAAAAATTTTGGTGGGTAGTTGGTTCTAAGTCATTCATTATAGCTATTCCCTTTATTAAACCTGTCTCCCTGGCTGTGGCAATAGAACGTCCCAATGCTTCAGCCATGATAATAAATAAAAAAGGGGAAATTGGGTCTCCTTGCCTTAAACCTCTAGAGATGCTAAAGAAGCCTTCAGGAGTCCCATTGATGAGGATTGAAATCACAGTAGTAGCAATGCATTCAAAGATTAGATTAATCTAACATTTGGCAAATCCAAAAGCCTCCAAGCATTTATAGAGAAACCTCCAGTCCACCTTGTCGTAAGCCTTTTGGATGTTGAGATTAATGAGCATACTAGGATTTTTGCTCATTTGGACAGAGTGAATAACTTCATTAACTATAATGACTCCATCAAATATAGATCTGCCTAGAACAAAGCCAGTTTGTTCTTCGCTGATAATTAGGGGAAGGAGTTTATGGAGTCTAAGTAAGAGAGTCTTAGTAAGAAGTTTGTATAGCGTATCGCATAAAGCTATTGGTCTATAGTCATTTGGACTTTCAGGTTTTTCTTTTTTGGGGATGAGAGCTACAAAGGTATTATTTACTTCTTTAAGCATTTGTCCCGAGTTTATTACCCCCTCCAAGGCCTCCATTATGTCATTACCCAATAAATCCCAACATTTCTAAAAAAATATGGCCGAGAATCCATCTGGGCCAGGGGATTTATACGGGTTCATCTTCTAGAGAGCATTTCTAACTTCCTCCAGTGTAAATTTTTCCATCAACATTTTGTTGTGATGTTTTGTTATAATTTTGGGTATATTTTTGAGGAGTTCTGATTGATTAGATAGATCTGAACTTTCGAGGTTGTTAAGGATTTTATTAAAATATTGAACTGTTTCACTTGCTATTATCTTTGGGTCTTCAATCTTCTGACCTGATGCATCCAGAATGCTTGATATTCTATTAGCACATCTTTTTTGTTTTATACTATTATGAAAAAAAATTATGTTCCTGTCACCAGCTTCTAGCCAAGACTCTCTAGACTTTTGTTTCCAGAAGATCTCTTCTTTGGAAAGAATGTCCTCATAATCAGAGAGGACAACCTTTTATTTGAGGTAGAGCTTCTCATCCATTCCAGATTTGATGACCTGAGAGTTGATCTCTTCAAGTTCTTCTTCAAGCCAAAGTTTAGATTCAAAGATGTTACCGAAATTATCAGAGTTCCATTCAAGCATTTGTTGTTTGATGTGTTTTAGTTTATTTACAACTATATAGAGCTTTGATCCTTTTAGAATAGGTTCTGACCACCACTGTTTAATGAGTTTTAAGATATTGGGGTCTCTAAGCCAGATTTGTTCAAATTTGAAGGGACATTTCTTAGGTTTAGCATCCAAGAGGATACTGAGCTGAACCAAGAAGTGGTTTGAACCTGAAATTGGTAGGATGTTGGATGAAAGGGTGATGTTTGAATTATAGATACTGCCCATAAGGAAGAATCTATCCAATTTTTCTATAATATTGCTAAAACCTTTCCTTCTATTATTCCAAGTAAAGGAATTATCTTCAGTTGGAATTTCAAGGAGAGACAGATTCTCTTTCCAGTTGATAAAATCATGGCCCCCTCATGGATGAGAGCCAATGCCACCTCTCTTGTCTAAGATTTTGCTGATAACATTGAAGTCTCCTCCCATAAGACAAAGATCATTCAGGAAAAGGTTGAGAAAAGTTTCGATTTCATTCCATACAGTTAATTTATCTCTATTTTGAGTGGGTCCATATACATTAATAATATTGAAGGTTAGGTTATGTTTGAAACTCTTAAATTTTGCACACATCCATGAATTTCTATTCTCTAAAATGTTAATTGACAAGCTTCGGGGATCCCATATGATGGCCAAGCCACTAGAAGCTCCCGTTGCAGGGGAGTCCAGTAAATCTCTGAATCCTATCCTATTCTTAAAAATTGACATATCTGTCTTGTTCATTTTAGTTTCCTGAATTAAAATGATATCAGATTTAGATTTTTTAATATAGTGCAAAATAATACGCTACTTATTAGGGGCATTCATGCCCCTAACGTTCCATGTTAGGGTATTCATGATAGCTTGGGAAAGAACTTCCCCTTCTCTACATTCAGGAGTGATGTTATTTTTTGTTGTCCTATTGCTTCTCCATCCAAAGTTCTAAGTTCAGAGTTTGGGTTTCTACCTCTTTTCTTGGCAGCTTTAGCACATTCAGGGGAGCTACAGTTGACTTGGTTGATAGCAATACCAAGTGATTCTGGGACAATTTTTTCTAGTTTATCAAGATTAACTAGCCAATCTTCTAAATCATCTTCTTTCAGTTTCGAGGAAATGATTCCCTCTATGAGAAGCTTTCTCTGAAGGTCTAATTCTTCCTTATCACAAATCTCATCCATAAAACAATCCATAAGTTCATCAGTTACATATTCCCCCATGTATAAGGCTATAGTATCCACATCTTCCCAAATTTTGGTTTGATCATTGTCATTTGAGCTTAGGGGAGCATTGTTTGAGGAAGGATCTGAAAGGTGCTGGTTAGTAAGAGCATCTTTGAATGAGCTAGAAGGGCTATTTGGATCAATATGAGCTAGAATATCGGTAGGAAGAGCCTTTATATTTTTGGCTGGGTGTGAAGGGATTTTTTCCAAGGTAGGGGAGGAAGAAGGGTTGTCTCAGGGGAAAGGAAATAGGAGTTTAGGTGATGCAATAGGTTGAGCAAATGTAGTAAGTATAATTGCATGATTGGTAGGAGCAGGAGAGGATTTACCTATGTTGGGCTTTAGAGGGATAGATATAGAAGTCTTTATGGGGGAAGAGGGAGGCCTAAAGGGGGAGATCACGAAACCTCCTCTATCATTGGCCAAGGATATATTTAGCTTGTAAGGGTGGATGGGGCTGGGAATACGGTCTAGGAGAGATAGAGGAGCAACCATTTCTAACATCTTGTTAGGTTCCTCTATATCCAAGTTAGCATAAGAGATAATAGGGTTGATTTTATGTGTTGATTTCTTGCCTTTGATAATGACAGGTTTGAGAATTTTTGTATTTATGTTCATCCTAACAATGATTAATTTTTTAGAGTACAATAGATTCGTATCAATAAACCCTACAAATTTTCCGTAGAGGTTACCAATCTTTCTCACGAGTTCATCGTTAAGGAATTCAACTAGCATATTTTTCAGCTGGATAACCCTTTCTACTAAGAAATTCTCTAATTTAAGCGGATCGAAGAAGGGTACCCAATCAAGAACAGTGAAATCTATACTGTTGTAATTAGGGAAACCCTCTATAAGCAATTTAGCCTTTATTTCTTTACTCCCGCACATAATGAAAATGAAATTTTCCGGGAGAATAATTGCACTTACCTTATCCTTTAGCATCTGTTCTAACTAGAGTGCAATATTTTTAGAGGAAGAACCTATGCCATTCCATCTACAGAAAACCCTAGATGCAGCGCAAGTCTCTTGTGTTCTTTCCATTAAGTCATCAGTGATCTCCATGGAGTAAACATCATCAACAAAGGAATTGAAGAAATTAGTGCCATTCCTGCGGTGAGGAGTGTAAAGAGCATCCAGAGGCTGACCCCGCTGCGTGGATTCATGGGAGGGGTGAGAGGATTTATTAATCTATGGAGGGATAATAGCCTTATTCCTGAGATGAGGAGGAGTATACAGAGCATGAGGAGGGGAAACAATCTTTGAGGGTTTCTGGGCCAGATTAGGTGGGGAGGAAGGGTCGGGAAGCCGTGTCTTTGAGGCATTATGCACTTGACCCAGAGAAACCTGCATTGGTGGGGATAAATTGCGATGTTGAAGATTAGAATTCATAGGACGGAGACAAGAGAATCTATTGTTGGTAGGAAGGTTGAAGGTTTGTTTCCAAGGGCGAGTTTTAGAGGGTATTTTAGAATGTCATCGCTCACGTTTGGCATTTTGACAATGGGTAGGGATCTAAGGGTTCTCTGGAGCATCGATACAAATGTCTTTAGAAGAAACCCTGGATCAAACATCAGTAGAGCATTTGGCTGGGAAATCATGGATGGTAGAGTACGAATGAGGTTTGTGACTACCAAAAGAGGATGTAACCATCAAGATGAGAACATTTTGTGCATATTTTGTTTTCACAAAGAAACGAAATTGAGAGTCGTGAGAGTCGATTGTCTATAGGCAAAAATGCAGACATGAACGCAAATGTAGAGCCATCTTTTTAACACTTGAACAAGTAATTAACCTTTATTCAGTCACCTTTTTATCTCTAGTTCACTTAAGCTAAACTTTAGGCATATAAAAATTAATTCTTTCTTAATTATTATTATGCAACCTAGGTTTCTCCACCTTCTGGTTTTCGATCTCCTTTATAAGGATTGATCTCTTTTTAATTTGCATTCTCTCTCTGAATGAATATTTCATCTTTCAAATCAATCTCTGTCTTATCTCCATTCTTTGCTTTTGTAACAGGTTATTTTCATACAGTGGATCTTGGTGATAGAATTATATGAATTCTAACATAACCCACCTAATTTATACTATAAATTTACTTTGTTGAGTAATGACTATGAATCTAGATCAGTTCACGAGACTCTCTCTCCCAAGGAACGTGAGTCTTGGATGTAGTCTATTTCAGAGGAAATAATGGCATTAGAAAAATGTGACACTTGAGATCTTATTAGTTTGATGGTCAGTTAGAATGGTACAAGGGTGAGCTGGTGGCCAAGGGATACTCCCAGAGGGAGGGAGTTGATTTGAGTAATTTTTTCTCTCATGTTCTCTTATCAACATCTATTAGATTCCTATTATCTATTGTTGTTTGTTGTGATTTTGAGATTGAGTCGTGGATGTTTAAACCACTTTCTTGCATGGGGATCTTGATAATAATATTTATATGCTACAACTTTATGGGTTTTTTTGTAAAAGGAAGAGAGGACTTAGTTTACAAGTTCAAGTAATCATTATACTATCTGAATCAATCACCCAAGATGTGATACCATAAGTTTGATACCTTTGCATTAAATTTCAATGATGGGGATTCATAGGGTATATGTTAGAGCATAGGATTTAAATTATTATTTAATATTTGTTAGTTTTTAATCGTATGCAAAAATGTTAAAAATCAAATGTCAGTTTTCTAGTTGTTAGGAAGTTAGCATAAATTAGAAAATTGTTAAGAAGTTAGTATAAGTTAGAAAATTCCTATTATTTTGTTTATTTTCCATTTCACATGAAGATTTTGATGATATTCCAAATCTTTAATTTTGACATACATAAATGTGTATACAATAATGCATTTTTCTCCTTCCAAGAGGATTTTGGATATACAAGTCTAGAACTTTATTTGTAGAGAATTATATCATTATTTTAATTTCTTCTCTAATTATAGAGATTTGTGTATCCTTTATAGAATTGAATCTCTATTTGGTACACATTATTTTTCTTGTATTGCTATCAGTTGTTAAAAGAGCATTCTCTAGTCTATGGGATTCACTTATCATTCAAATCTGCAACTTTGTTTGTAGAGAATTATGTCATTATTTGAATTTTTTCTCTGGTTATAGAGATTCTTGTCTCCTTTATAGAATTGAATCTTTGTTTCGTGCTCATTCTTTTGCTTATTTTTATATCAGTTGGTAATAAAGCATTCTCTAGTCTATGGGCTTGCACTTATCATTTACATTTATTTAATCTTAAAAAAAAATAAAGATCTCAACAATAATAACTAATTGCTAAAGACTTTCGCATTCATATCACGAGAAATTGTCATCAAGAAGCAACTAGAGTTGTTTAATAATCATTTTTCTTTTATATTTTTGTGCATTTCTTTGAAAAATCATTTTGTTCTTCAATTAACAATAGTTTACATAAGAATTATTTTGTTAAATGGATGGACCCTTCTAGAGCATCTTCCTTAGAGGTTTCTGAATACGGTTTTGAATTTTGTGGAGATATGAGAAAGTTATGGCAACTTTAATATTATTGTCTTAGCTACTTAATTTAAGTATTTTTATCAGTGGTTTGCATGCATAAACGTGGTGTTGTTCTCTTTGACATGGTTTTGCTTCAATAAAATATGGAATTTAATTTCTTTATTTATAAAAGTTTATTTGTTAAGTTATCCCAAATATTTTTCAAAATATTGATCTTAAATATACCTAGGAGAGTATTAATTCCATTATTTATGATCCAATAGGTATTTTTCTCTAAACATTTGTCAAATTGTGTCTAGTGTAATTCCAAACCTCCTTGTGAATTGGTTTTGTTCTAGCATTCATTTTCTCAATTTAATTATTTCTATCCAATTCTAGTAGAGTCGGTCCATATTGTTTGTCCTTTTTTTTATTGTTGTGAAGTGTCAAATATTTTAGTGGAAGTGTCAAATATTTCAGTGGATCTTACTTGTAATAGTATGGATTCTAATATGGTTGATCGAGTTGTTAAACTTGTTGGTTTAATAACCACATTGCCTGATAAAATTAAGGATATTGCAATTTAGTGACTTCTTGGTCGCGAAGGCCACCGACCTACATCCTAATGTGATTTCTTGAGTTCTATGATAGATTTGGAGATCCTAAAGTGTTCTAGATTTGAATTCTTGACAAGGATACATGGTTTTCCTACAACATGACCCCTAACGATGACAAAATTTATTTTGCAAAATTAAAGCTCTTTGGTATTGTTATGGTTCTAGTCACTGAGTGATAATATGCTCATAATATAGTGCTGCATAGAATCTACTTGTCATGACTTTAAAGGTGTAACATAAGAAATGGTGAACCAAGTATAAGTGTGTAAAGATGGCTCACTGAATCTAGGTTGTTTGTTATTGTGTGGATGTGTAGATTTCCTATGTTACATTAGGAATACCTCCAAAGACTTCGCCCCTAAACCCAAATCAGATTAAAAAATCCCAAATAATATGTAGGGATGCTCTAGACTTGAAGATGGTGTATGAAGATGAATTCCTTTATTGTTAAGATGTGTATGATATGTAAAGTGATATGAAATATTATGAAAGAAATGCAAACTATGATAAATGATATGATTACTAACTTAGTATGATATTGTATGTCGTTGCAACCTACCTGTGTGGAACAAGTTCAAACATGCAAACATTAGATGAGCATAAACAAGTGCACCCAAGACTTGTTTAATTTTCTAAAACTTAGTTCGTACACAAAGCTTCTTCCACAACCTCTGATGAGCATAAACAAGTGCACCCAAGACTTGTTTAATTTTCTCTTAGAGATTTTTTGGGTGTGCTCTCCCAACACAATATTTAAGTACCACTTGACTGGTAATAGATGAACGATCTTAAATGCAAATTAAATAGAGCAAGATTGAATAAACTCAAGGACTGGTTATGTAGAGCTAGCTTCAAGCATTCTATGCAAATACAAAGAGTGGATATGAAACTAATGCAATATTATAATGAGTAGTAAATGCAAACTCAGAGCTACAAATGGATGCAACTACCATATTTAAATCAATGCATGCAACTACCAGACATGTTAGTAATAAATCTCCATGAATGCAAAATAATTTTAAATGCTTTAAGAACAAAATGACATAATAACTCTAGTATGAAAAAATGAGAGGTGAATTTATCTTTCCAAGGCTCTTATTTACAGGATTTTGGAGGGCTTGGGTGATGTGACATCCACATAGGTGTCACATGAAAGGCACATAAACTATGCAAAAGTCCAAGGTTGCTCACACATGTGTGAGCAACTTGGAATGTGATGAGCCAATGTGTACTTCAAGTACACATGTAGGAGATTTTGTCATAGATGTGTAACAAAATTCATAGCTTTGGTCCAATGAACAATTTTGGTAAGTGTAAGAGGTTGTCATCAAGGTTGTAAGAAACCTTGTTTATGAATTTTAGGCAAATTTTGAAAAGGTGAATCTTGGAAATTCGCTCACACATGTGTGAGCAAATAATTTGTAATAATAGATGTAGGAATTAAAAAATTAGTCTAATTAACCTTGATTAATTAGTAAATAGGCTTATTTGGTTGAGATTGATGAGGGTAGGGTAGGATCTAGGTCTAGATTAAGATTAAATTAAATAAGATTTTTATTTTTTTTGATCGGTAATCACTTTTGACTGGAGCTTTGAACCAGTGGGATCACATTTGGGGGATCCCATCCCCATAGTGTTTTTTTTTGTGAGGTTGTTGAGGTATTAACACCTCCTAGATCTAATATTCTTAATTGAACCGCCTAATCTCTCCCTCGAAGCAGAGCACCTTCTCTCTCTGTCCAAGCCAAGCACCTTATGTCTCCCTTTTTTCAGCGAACACCTTATGTCTCCCTTAAGAGGTGGTAATGCATCCCCTTATATCTCCCTACGCGAACACCACCCACACTGTCGACGCCAACCCCTTATCTCTCCAAACGTCGACAATCATCCTTATGACTCCCACGGTGGACCTCCTTATATCTCCCAGCTGCAAAGTCCCCGTCAAATCCTCCCTTATCACTCCGCGTGTGCACCTTATGTCTCCCAACAGGGCCCCGCCACCGTCCTCCATCAACAACAACACGCCAACCAATGATCATTCAATATTGGCAGTCCCGCCATGTTGAATCTGCTCGTGCATGCCTTGGTACACGTGCCTGTGACCACCATCAACAACGGTTAAACCTGCAACATCTGGAACGTAGGGGTGATGGAGGGGGGTCCAACACTCGACCTTCCAACAACAAATTTCATGACAAAACCGTCACGCTGTGGGGTCATCCCCCAAATTAAATAAGATTTAACTTAATCACAGTTTAGAAGAATAAGTCATGCGAGGGATTAAATAAATAAAATTTATTTTTAAAATGGACTATGGAGGGAAATAGTATTAAATTTATTTTAATACATTGGGGATAAGTATTTAAATTAAATTTAGATACCTGGGAGATGAATTTATTTAATTAAATAAATAGATGAAAGTAGTACTAATAATCAATTATCATAATGTCATTAAAGAACACTAATTAAATAAAAAAATAATTAATGTAAAAGGATAATTTTAGGCATCTACATTTTGCCCCTCTTTGACGTGGTGTCGGAAATGGCATCACGCCAAAAAAGGAAAAAAAGATGCCCCGGAGAGAAAAGAGGGTCCTAAAAGTCATGTAGGAGCAATGACGAATGAGTGTGCCCCCTCGAGGAAATCATGCTAAAATTAATTTTGGGGTAATTTTCTTGAAAAGGGGACACAAGAAGAAAAAGTATCAAAAAAGAATGGGAATTGGACAATTGCAGGACTTATCAAACAAATAGGAAGAAATGAGACAAAAAACAGGTGTTGGGACAAAAAATCAGCCCTGATGGGTCTCTAAATAGGCTCTAGGGGCTCCAAGAGGAGTCCTTTTGACACACTCAAAGTGAAACAACTAGAGAGAGAGAGAGAGAGATGGTGGACCCACAAGAATTATTACAGCTAGGAGAGCGAGTGTAGACACAACAAAGGCTAGTCGACGTAGGACCACCTGTGAGTATTCCAAGTGTGCTTTGTCCTTTATTTAAATTTGTCCATTTAATATCTTTTTAGCATTTATTAAGGGGGAAAACACTAGCAGTGCGCAGACGATGATCAGTGAATTATCGTGTGTGGAGTTGACGATCGATCGATCATCGCCTACGAGGATGAATAAGGGGGAGCGCATATGAATATCTCTGGATAGTCATCTATGGGGATGAAATTCAACATAGTTGAGCAAGGGAAGGATCTAAAGAGTCAATCATGGATTGACATCTTTGTGGATCGACATATGCGTTGATTCGTGTCTCAGCCTACCAATCCACGTCTGCGCCGATTGGTAAAAAAATGCCACGCGGGGAGTTCAAGGACAAGATACAGGGGATTGGGGATAGGATGCCCCAAGATGGAGTAGGAAAATAGGAAACTATGCTTAAAAGAAACTTACATATGTGCTTGACTGGATGTAGGAGTCAGTGCCATCATTCAGATCATGAGAGTGCTGACCTGAAGCTAGCAGAGTGATTGACACCAAAGGAGTGGGGGCATGTAGCACTTTTTGGAATAGAGTATGTGCATTTATGGCCCATATTGAGAGCACATAATTCGTTGATGACAACCCTCATAGAGAGGTGGCATGATCCTACCTTGATTTTTCTCTTTCCAATAGGCATGGCGACCATTAAACTCCTTAATGTATGATAGATATACTAGATACATATCAGAGGATTGATTCCAGAGTATGTGCAGGAGGGGATGGACCTATTTTGGAGGGACATATGATTGGATCATGACATTGAGAGAGTGGTTGAACTACTCCACAATAGGTAATAATAATCATGCCAAAGCTTCTCCTAGGAATAGTGTATTCAAACTAAGTATTATTTTCCCTATCATGAAGTGCATTTAAATTATCAACCCAGGGACATGTATTTGAAATGGGACAACATGATTTGTGCACTAAGTCTCTCATAGAGTCATGTTACTTAAGTTGCAGGAAGGAAAAGACATGAAACGAACTTACACTATTGCTGCAAGAAAGTAAACACACACAACTACTTAATGAAATTGATGCTGACAACTATAAGTTCAACTTTAACCTATTCTACCAACCCAAAGCATTCAATATGATTATCCTGCAGGTACTGTAGGAACATACACAAGTTATAATGCTACAAGAGGAAATAGTGAATTCTACTTGAAATGATGTAAATGCTTAAACAACTTAACCTAGTATACTCTATTCCACCTTTCGAGTGGGCTCCCTTGGTCTGCTTCTACTAACTATCAACATATAATATAACTCAAAATCACTTCTTCATTATATTTCCAAAAAAATTGACTACATCGTAGTGAAACAATACACAAAATTAAAAGAGTAACTTTTCTTTCAATTGCAACAATGGTACAATCATCCAACTAACTACAATCTAACAATCATATCCCTTTATATAGAGGATTGATATTTATTTGAACATAAAGATAAGGTCTGACTGATTCATCCCATAAAGAAAGGAAAATGCAATAGTCCACAATAGAATATCATAAAGACTGGATAACCGCTTCAACATAGTATTGACCGTAGAGGAAATATAGCACAATTGTGTTCCTATATTCCCTAAAATGATAGTTCCTTCAATTCATCATGCATGTTTCGCAGTGTTATAACGATTCTCCTCATCTTAACTAGGACTTCATCTCTTCTTCATCAATGTTTCTGATCCACTCTCAAGTTGCTTCTCTTTCCCTGGAAAGTTAGTAGCACATGCATATATATTCAAGTTTTCAACCATTCAACTTAATCCAAATGTTAGGACATACATTCAAACAATTATATGAAAATTGGTGCAAGACACCTCCTGAAGATCCTCATTTTGCTTGCTTTCTTGTTTGTAATAAGGTGCATCCATGAGATCACCCTTGTGTGTGTTTGTTTGTTTGGGTCTTTGATGTAAGGTGAAGGACCTATGGTGAGTTATAAACCTAGGTTCCTGAAACCATGGTTAGACTTTGTTAGTTGTTATTTTGTGTGTCTAGTTAGAAGTTATATTTATAAGTCCTTATTTAGGTCCCATTCATGTGTTGGACCTCTCCCACACCTTGGGAGGTCGGTAAGGTTGGCTTTTGCCAAAATTAGCAACTCTGTCACTTAGTGCCAAAAAGTTGCCTTTTTCCAAAATGTTGCATGAGCAACTTTTGCAAAATGTTGCTCGGTATATGAAAACTCCTTTGTAACCAACCTCACCCACCTTTTGAAGCTTATGAAACACTTGGAGGATCCTATTAGGTAAGAGGATACCTTCCATGAAGGTCAGATCACAGACTGTACGAAGTTTGATGTTTGAGCAAGGAAATAGAAGAGTGTTTTGAGTCATTTTTGTATGGTACAGCCTGGTATAGATTCATTTTGAAGATCCATTAGTAGAAGTTTGTAATGAATTTATTCTTCTTACCTTTCTAGTTGATTCGAGGTTTTTTTGTTAAGTTAGTGAAAAGTTATCGATTTTACATTCTTGTTGTCTGAGAAACCAAAGCTCTACTGGACCAGTCTCAAAGATGTGATCCTAGCAAGAGATTTATCAAGTGGATCTCCTTGGCCACTTGTAAAATGGTAGCTAGGATAATGGTCTTTAGGAATCTATAAGCTCAGGCTCTCACTCTTAGTCCTTCTATTTTTAAGATCAAGCCCTAGGCTAATTATCCCTTTATAATTAGCCTAGTTTGTTAGTATAGTCACATGCATGTGCAACATATGAGTTGGGGGATCGAACCAAAGGTGTTTATAGACTAAATTAGGGTAAGGGAATCCATCCAAATCTCTGAATTTCATCCATGAACCCACCTCTTATCACTTGCCTAACAAACCAAGCCTAAACTAGCTAATCAAGTATGTGTGTTTTGTGAGAGCTTAGGGGTGCAGGAGTGGATTGATATGTTGATGCTTTGGGAGGTTTAAAAAATCCATAAAGGGTATCTAGAAACCCTATTAGATCTTTTAGATCCCACTGTCACAAAGAGTTAAGTCCCAAAAACCCACTAGTTAGGGCTACAAGGAATCCTAGGCTATTTGGGGTTCGACTAACCTTGGGTCTTCAGGACCAAAAATAATGATGGATTCTTGGTCTCTAGGGTCTGTGAAGAGTCTTCAATCCCTTAGGATAGATTTTTGAATCCAATGGTGAAGTTTTACACCTTATTGTGTGGTTTAGGGAAAGTGTCCCTAAAGAAGAAATTGCTTTGTTCCATAGTTTGATTTGAAGAACCAAGAGAGAACAAGGGAAGCTTATTAACCCCTTGGAAAAGTCAGGAGACACCCTAAGAATACTTGTGTGGAGTTGGATTGATCCAATTTGGAGTTTGAAGAGGTATCAAAGAGCTAGGGCCCATTAAGGTTTTCTTGTAGTGCTCTCTGCATCAAAAATATTGTGGTATATATATAATATTTAGCAAAGTATGATACTACTATCTACCCATAGGTTTTTGGATCTAACTGTACTTATAGTATGTTCATAAGTTGAAGTACTTAAAAGTCTCACAAGTGTTTTGGAAATGTCTTAGAACTGAGCATAAAAACAATATGAAATAAAGACAAATTATTGCCCCATCATCTACCCCCCTAAAAGAATAATGCTTGTCCTCAAGCATTAAGTTTCTTAGAAACTCCCCTGAACTCTCCAACTTCTGTCTTTCCTCTTTTCCTTCTTTTGAAAGTGTAATCGAATCCTCTAGTTCTTTCCTAGAAGTCCATCCTATAGTATTCCTATAGCTGGTCCAATTGTGTAGCATTAATGTCATACAAAGTTCATAGAAGCATAGGTGGATGGAATGTCAAGGGACACCAGAGCTCATGCTAGATTTGTCTTCCCAACTGCATGTATTTAGGTGTCAAGTGAATTGTTGCTTCTAGGTTGAGAGGACTATGTGGTTCAAACTTCTCAAAAACCTCTGGCAACCTGTTCTATTTTTTACACTAGCTAGGGCTCTCTGAAATGTGAAATAAGACATCCCTTGATACTCTATGTAGAATTCATCTCTGACAACAAAAATTTTGTCCCTGGTTTCCGTTTTTGTACTCCCATAAGTGAGACTGGACCAGTCCCTTAGTAGAACATCGGGCTTACTACTTTCAGCCCTCAAGGGTAACTGTTTTGATTTTTCTTGATCCCTGTAATTTTCTAATTTCTTGTCATAATTAGTTTCATTGTCATCCACAACATCAAGGCTTTTAGATGTATGTCTCCAATGTAAATCAAGGGATTCCTATCAGTCTCTTCAGGAATGATGAAGTTATGGAGATACAGTTCACAAAGCAAGTTTTGCTGTCAAACAGGAAGGGTTTGGCATAAACCATAAAATTCTTGAGCTGTCCTAAACTTAGAATCTTTATCTTTGATAGTCATCATCAATTGGAACAAGATAAAATTCTCTTTCAAGCAAATGACATATACTCTAGGAGGAGGCCTACAAGCTATGATTTGGTTGACCAATTTTAAGGCATGGTCCATCATCTATTTCTATCTCAAGTCTTTTATTTCCTCTTTTTTATCATCAATCTCTTTTTGAATCTTCTTCCTCTTTTCTTTCCACAGAGTTGTCTTAAGAACAAAGTTATTGTACAAACTAAAAAGAATGGACTGCAACGTAGGTGGGCCAAACTCTTATGGACAAGTCTCTTGTCTTTTCTTCTCTCTATATGCCTTCTCTAGATAATTAGTGAACCAAGTTCTCCTAAAAGGCACAATAGCATTATGAAAGCAAGAGTGAGCTGATGGTTGAGACAACTGAAGTGTTTCCTGATTACCTTCTTGAACTATTTGATGAATTTCTTTAGGTTCACTTTGATGTGTGGGAGGCTCGTTATCAAATGAATCATTTAAATTCTGGGAAAGATATGGAACATTTGGTTGAACTGGGGAATTATCTGAAACATAATCAACATGGGGTTCTGTGGCAGGTTTTTCTAAGGGATCAGCTTGGCTATTTGGGTAAACTTGTGGATTTTTCCCTCTCATCCAAGAAATTCTCTACAAGAGAGTCTTTGTAACCTCCACAACTTTCTTTTTAACAGTTTTCTTCGATCTCTCTTCTGCAAGAGTCAACTTCCTTTTCTTAGTTCTTGAAACTGTAGGGTTTTGGGGTTCATTCTTAGGAACTGAAGTTCCTTCACTAATCTTTCTTTTTCCTTTGTTTTTGGAAGAGGTAGGTACATTTCCCTCTAGAGTAGGACAATGTTTATTTTCCTCAAGATTTCTAGGTTCTCCTTCTTGGGTAGTTGTTTCATCAGCTGGCTCAAAGGGTGTTGCACTCTTATTAACAGGTTGTTCAATAGGTTCGTCCTAAGGTTGAAAAGTCTTGACCCGAAAAAATTCATCCCATGCCAAGGGAGACACATGCCTAAGAGATATTTCAACTAATAATTTAATTAGGGCATGGTGAGAAACATAATTTATTTTTCCTTTCTGGGTTTCTTCAACACTAACGCTCAACATATTATATAGAAAATTTGGAATGTTTACTGGAAAATTATGCCTAATATAGCTAAGAAATTTAAAATGGTGTGCATGCAAATGAGAAAACCTTCCTTCACATGTGAGGTACCTTACAATGTGTGACACCAGCTCATTGAATGGGTTAGGAAGTGACATGCGCTTGTAACCCTGTTTGTTCGCTTCCAACGGAGGGTCTAAAGGAAGAGTAAACTGAGCTCAAGGTGACTTAGCATCATGTTTATTAGAATAATTCTCCCCCATTGTGGGCAACTCAGTCACTTCTGTAATGCATTCCTCTATTTCCAAAACTGTCAAATCCCATACATTTGCCTTTCCTTCCTAAAATGTGTTCATAAATTTGGTAGCTACTTCCTCGTCAAATTATGTCAACTTTAAGAAATACCCAAGCCATCCACAAGCATGGAATCTACGGACTGCTTCTACATTAGTGAGAAAAATGGTATGGACCAATGGCTCATGACGCATCAACTGCCCTCAATTGTTCCAAACTCTTTCTCTAAATTTCTTTTGCAATTTGCCAATTCGTAAATTTTCTCTGCTCTGAAATTTCGCAATTTCTTTTGAAACACCCTGAAATTAAGCTCCTAACTGCACTTTAAACTACATATTTTCTTGCAATCCCTATGTTACATTTTTGAAAGATGAGCAATAATAGCGCTTTTGGCAAGGAATTATAACTTTAAGCACAAGTATCTTCCACATAACTTGATCATGTCTTCTTAGGGTCACATCAAGTCCAAAATCAAGGATATTTGGGAATTGAGGTACGATACTTGTGCAAATAAGAAAAGGACTTAATAAAATAGAGCACAAGTATAGATTTGAACTGACAGATAATCTCACAAAGAATGATAAGTACAACTAGTAGTTACATGGAAAAATTAATACACTTCCCCACCCCCTACAAAATTAAGACAATTGTCCATACTTGTCATACTTAGCACGAGGTAAGAAACTGGCATAAGGCCAAATTATAGATATGCACATTATTAGATATAATTATCAAAATGTGTGTGCTAAAAGTGAGAAAAATTGAAGAGTTGTACCTGTCATTATATTGCCACATGCGCAAAAATGGTGACGAGAATGGGATTCATCATCATAGGAATTAGTGTTGTGGATGTATGCATTAGCTGATGTGGCATTTATTGAAAGCATAGAAATATGGAAAAATGTGATGACATAGAGGATGTGTGGGTGGAAGGTAGAGAAGTGGAGTGGGTTGGAAAGAAGAATTTAGAAAATGAATGGAGAACGAAACTTCATTAAAAATGAAGTGTTCATCATGAGCATACCCGAAGGAATGTTAAGTTGAAGCTGCAGGAAGAAGGTTGGTACCCTCTGCTATAGGAAGTATTACCTGTTGTGCTTGTGGAATTATGTCTCTAAATTGCTGCATGAAATCATCCTTGGTTTGGGGTTGATGGTATAGATGAAGTTGATGCCTGTTGACGAATAGTTTGAAATGAACTGGATCAATTATTTTCAGTTTGACTGCTCCATTGTTGAAGACATGATCTATCTCATATGGTCCTAACCACCTTGTTTATAATTTGCCTTGTATTTCTTGAAATCTTGAATCAAATAGTAGTGCACAATCACCTATTGTAAATTGTTTGTTCTTGATGTGGGAGCCATGCCATTTATTCCTCTATTTTTGGACTATCTATGTACGCTTCAATGTAGATTTTCTCATCTCATTCAAAGATTTAAGATATAGTAGACAATCTTGCTATGTTATAGGAAGATCAATGATTAGCTTCAGAGTAGTAAGCAATATTTTATGCTCGAACTCAATGGGAAACATGGTTGCTTTCCCATACAAAAATTCAAATGGAGTGAATCTTGTTGTTGTCTTCCATGTGGTTATGTATGCCCATACTACTTCTGAAAGGCGACTGCTCTAGTCACAGTGATGGAGGTGAACTATTTTTGTGAGTATTGCTTCCATTTCTTTGTTGGTGACTTCCACCTGACCATTGGCTTGTGGATGGTAGGGACTGGAATTCTTGTGTTTGATGTTGTATTCATTCATGAGTGCTTTGATCAGGTTTGATGTGAATTATGCTCCTTGATTGGTTACGATCTCTCTCGACACACCATAGTGGGTGAATATTTATTCATACAGGAACTATGTTACTTTATTATCATGGGCATGCTTCATTGCCTTCACTTCAACCCATTTGGTTACATAGTTTGTGCATACCAGAATGTAGGACTTTCCATTAGATGGAGAGTCTATAGGACAAATAAAATCCATGCCCCACTTGTGGATGTAAAGGCATTTCATCTTATTTTGTAGGATGACCCATCCCTTGGCATTTATTACATTTTGTGGCATAACTGGCTGCATCTTTGTGAAGTATAGGCCAGTAATAACCTGTTGTTAATATTTTCATAGCTATCCTCTTAGTTGTAAAGTATCCTCCGCAGGGCTCGTCATGAAAAGTATGGAGGATATCATAAGTTTCCTCTTCACATAAACACCTTCTCATGACTTGGTCTGGACTAGTATAGAACAATGTATTGTCAATCCAAGAAAATTGAAAACTTTTCTCAACGAGCAGTTTTCTCTCCTTAGGAGAGATATTTGTAAGCATCTTTTCAACTGTAAAGTAATTGGATATATCAGCATACCATGGGATCTTGACAACAATATGGAACAAATGTTCATTAGGGAATTATAATCTATCATAGAGGTATCAATGTCATCATTTTGGAGTCTTGATAAATAATCAGCTACAACATTTGCTTTACTTGGCTTGCCAATTATTGTTATATCAAATTCCTGTAAGAGCAAAAGCCATCTTGCTAGCCTTCCTGAGATGACAGGTTTGTTCATAAGATATTTTATTGTTGCATGGTCAGTATGAAAAATATTGGATATCCTGTTACATAATGACATAATTTATTCAAAGCATAAACCACTACCAGTAATTCTTTTTCCATGATTGTATGATTTAACTCTCGCCCATTTAAACTTTTGTTGATATAGTAAATACCATTTTCAAAGTTATTAGATTCTTGGCCTAAGACAACACCTATTGCATTGTCAGAAGCATCAGTATGTATATGGAATGGTAAAGGCCAATCAGGCCCTCTAAGTACTGGTGTTGTTGTAAGAAGGGACTTGAGCTGCAGGAAAGATTCCTCACAGGTTGGTGTCCATGTAAAATCAACTTCTTGTGTAAGCATAATGTATAGTGGACTGGCTATTTGACTGAAATTTTGAATGAAATGTCTATAATAACTAGCATGTACTAAAAAGGATCTAACATCTTTTTTCTTAGTAGGTGTAGGCAATGTAAGAATTACCTCAATTTTTTGCAGGGTCCACTTGTATGCCAGCTTCTGAGATGAAGTGTCCTAGCACAACTCCTTGCATAAACATGAAACATTTTTAACTATTCAGTGACATATTGTATTCTTTACATCTGATTAACACTTTTTCCAAGTTTTTCAAAGCTTCTTCAAAAGTAACACAAATGTGGTGAAATTGTCCATATAAATTTCCATGCAGTCATGTGACATATCAACAAAAGTGTTGATTATAGTCTATTGGAAGGTTGTTGGTGCATTACATAAACCAAAAGGTAACACGAAATATGCATATGTTCCCCAAGGATATTTAAATTTTTTCTTTTCTTGATCCTCTGGAGCAATTCTAATATGGTTATATCCGCTATATCCATCAATAAAAGAGAAGTACTTTTTACCAGCTAAGGTATCTAGAACTTGATCAATGAATGACAAGGGAAAATGATCTTTCTTTGTTGCATTGTTTAGTTCTCTATAATCTACACATATTATCCATTTACCCCCCTTTTCAGGGACTATTGCCAAAGGTGAAACCCATTTACTGTCTGAGATTGGATAAGTAAAACCAGCATCCAACAACTTTTGCAGCTCAGTCTTTACAATTTCTCTTAAGGCTGGGTTAACTCTTCTCTGAGGTTGGCAGAGTGGTAGACTGCCTTTATTGATGTAAATTCTATGTTTACAGAGTTTTGGGTTCAATCCTGTCATATCTCCAAAGTCCCAAACAAAAGTTTTTTCATGTTTACAAAGGAGTTGAGTTAACAATGCTAATTGTTGTGGTAGAAGTTTATTGTTAACACGAAGATTGTGTATAGGAGAGAGTTCCACATTAGTTGTTAGCTCAAGAATTGATACTAAAGATATAGGGCTTTTAGATATCTCATAGGGTATTAATTGGTGGATAATATAAGGTTCTACTGGAAAGACAAAGTTTTCATAGGTAGACAACTGCATAATAGAGCTTTCAAAAATATCTTTTATTGTGACAGAGTCATTAGTAAGGATACTTTGAATCACATCATCATTTTATTGCAATTTTAGGAAGGATTTTCTATGTAACATCATTAGTTGAGCAACATAGTTTAACTCTTCTTCCTCATCTCCCAAATCTGGCGAAATAGGAGTACTTAAATTTGGTTGTGGTTGGGCTGGAGGATATAATTCTAACTTCTTAATTACTTGGCCATCTAAGATTGTCATGTTACTTGATTTGCAACTAATATTAGCATCAACTGTGCCTAACCAAGGCCGTCCAAGGATAACTGGATAACCAACAATATTTACCTTGGGTGATAATATCAGGAAGTCAGCATGATATTCCCATGAATCCAATGTAACCACTATATCTTCTATTATGTCGTCTAGGGTGATAGTGAAACTGTCTGCAAGTTGCAAGACTATTGAAGTGGTCCTTAATCCCTCTATACTCAACCTAATCCTTAGTCATAACATTTATAGCAGCTCCCAAATCCACTAGAGCATTCTTCACAGACTGGCCATTAATTATAATATTAACAACTGGGCTTCCAAGGTTAGAGTACTTGGGAATGATTATCTTTCCCAACATAATATCTGCAAGTTGACCTATAACATGTATTGTTTTGGGATCCTTTTTCTTTTGTCTAGGCTTTTTGAGACAAGCTTCTTTAATGGCTTTCCCACAGAGAGGAACATCTTTAATAGCCTAAAAAGTGGAATCTTTATATGCATGTTTTTCAATTGGTCAAGGATATCAAATGGCATTTCTTCATGGGGTATAGGTTTGTCTGTCCTAAGCCTTTGAGGAAAAGGAGGATTAAATGAGGCGTGAACATCAGTTTGACTTGATATATTAATTGGTGGGACTGTCTTGGCAAAGTAGTTTCTGGAGGTGGTGCTGATGTTGCAGGAAGGTCTAGAACTTCCATTATAACAGGAGGTTCTAGTGCAGGTAGGGTAGTACCAAATCTCAAGTGAGTATCCATTATTTCTAATGCATAGGCAGGATCTTGTTGAGCATCAATAACATACATTGGTTGTTGTTGTTGTTACTTGTTGTTAGGATTGGGCTATGGCTGAGAAGGTAACTATGTTGGCCTTGGAGGAGGACTTGTGGCTGCAGGAGGTGGCATGATTGCAGGTTGAGATACTAGGGATGGTAAGGGTTGATAACTAGGATTTTGATTGGGCCATTGTTGAGGTCCTCTCCACTGGTTATATGGTTTCCAATTCCCCTGTGGTGGCTGCCATTGATTTTGAGGTTGTGGCCATTGGGTTTGCTGTGACTTAAACCACTGGTTATGCTAAGTATTAGGCCAGGCATTGTTCCAAGCAGGTTGGGAGTACTAAGAAGGATTTTGAAAATTTTGGTGTTGTTATTGGTTATTATAAGGATTAGAAAATTGCAAAGGGTCCTGAGGCATACCTTTTCTTGGGGACCATGGACGACGTTGAGCAACAAAGAATAATTTCTCATCCTCTCCTTCTATTTTCCTGTACTCAGTAGGAAGGTGTTGGTTCCCAAATTTGCCACCAGCTTGCACCCACAATCCTTCTTTTTCTTTCGACAGTAAGGGCATTATGCAACTAGCTGTGCCTCAACATTTGCATGCTTCTTTTTAGCATGCATCGTATCTAGGCGTGTAGCAACATCATTGATAATATATTGCTTGAAATCTGACAGCAGGTTCAAGATTTCCATCTTAGAAATGCCCGAGCTATTTCCTTTAACAAGTGTGGATCAAAATCCTCTGCCCTTCTTTACGATTAATCTTGAATAGTTAAGGCAGATTTTCATAAGATCATCCCAGGAAGATTGAGATATATCTCCTCCAGCCATAAGGTCCAGTACTTCAAGGCAGTTGTCATTTACTCCCCTTAAGAAAATGAGTTTTTGTGAATCCTCCTCCAACACATGTTGTATATTCTTCTACAAATTGTATGAAAAGTGTGAAATCTAATCTTCCAGAGTTTCATCTTCCTTCTGTGACATTCAAAAAATGTCATCTCCTCTCAAGTCACCCCCTTTAAAATATTCTTTATTCTTTTGTAGAAAAAGAGTGTGCATCTCATTCCAATTCGTTGTTGCATCAACCCCTAATCCCATAAACCATCTCAGAGATGACTCCTTTAATGTTGTTGGAAACAACTTGAGTTTGTTCCCATTAGTGTTGTAGTGAAATCTTTGACAAAGAATGTCAAAATCAAACAGAAAGGTGTCAGGGTCCTCAATTATTAGGTCATAGAACTGTGGAAGTGCAGCAGTGGGTATGTTTTTTAGGTCATCATTATTGATAAGGATATGAATAGGAAATGGAAAGGTAGGTTATGCCATTATTGGAGGTACTTGGAAATGATGTTGTTGCTAGGAAGTAACATTAGCCAAAGGATTATGAACAACATATGCACTGAGGGTGGAATTGTCAAGAAAACTGGGCAAAATTTCAATAAAAGGTTGATGGTCAAATGGGTCTTCTTCAGATGAAGGTGTTGAAGGAAATTCAGGACTTGCGTCGACAAAAGGTAATTCAACTTCTTCAAATTGTTCATTCAGATTAACAGGTTATCTTGGAAGGAATCTGCCATAGACATCTCGTCTTCTTCCTCTTCGATGCATGCAAGTAATTATGTAAACTTATGAAGAAAGTTTAGGACTGTAAACTACTATCTAGAAAATAAGAAACTATCTAAAAAATAATGACTCAATAAGGTCCTCATCTTGACACCATCCCCGACAATGGTGCCAAAAAAGAGCAACCCCACAATAGGTAATAATAATCATGCCAAAGCTTCTCCTAGGAATAGTGCATTCAAACTAAGTATTATTTTCCCTATCATGAAGTGCATTTAAATAGTCAACCTAGTGACGTGTACTTGAAATGGGACAACATGATTTGTGCACTAAGTCTCTCATAGAGTCATGTTACTTAAGTCGCAGGAAGGAAAATACATGAAAGGAACTTACACTATTGATGCAGGAAAGTAAACACAAACAACTAATTAATGAAATTGATGTTGACAACTATAAGCTCAACTTTAACCTATTCTACCAACCCAAAGCATTCACTATGATTATCCCCGCAGGTGCTGCATGAACATACACAAGTTATAACACTACAGGAGGAAAAAATGAATTATACTTGAAATGTTATAAATGCTTAAACAAATTAACCTAATGTACTCTATTCCACCTTCCAAGTGGGCCCCCTTGGTCATCTTATGTTAACTATCAACACATAATATAACTCAAAAGAACTTCTTCATTGTATTTCTAGAAAAAATGATTACATCATAGTGAAACAATACACGAAACTAAAAGAGTAACTTTTCTTTCAATTGCAACAATGATACAATCATCCAACTAACTACAATCTAACAATCATATCCCTTTATTTATAGGATTGATATTTATTTGAACATAAAGATAAGGTGTGACTGATTCATGCCATAAAGAAAGGAAAATGCAACAGTCCACAACAAAATATCATGAAGACTGGATAATCGCTTCAATAAAGTATTGACCGCAGAGGAAATATAACATAATTGTGTTCCTATATTCCCTGAAATGATAGTTACTTTAATTCATCAGACATGTTCCACAGTGTTATAATGGTTCTCCTCATCGTAACTGGGACTTCATCACTTCTTCATTAATGTTGTTGATCCACTCTTAAGCCGCTTCTCTTTCCTTGGTAGGTTAGTAGCACATGCATATATATTCAAGTTTTAAACCATTCAACTTAATCTAAATGTTAGGACATACATTCAAATAATTATATGAAATACTACGACATATATATAATATTTAGCAAAGTATGTCACTACTATATACCCATAGGTTTTGTGGATCTGACTATACTTATAGTATGTTCATAAGTTCAAGTACTTAAAAGTCTCACAAGTGTTTTGGAAATTTCTTAGAACAGAGCATAAAAATAGTATGAAATAAAGACAAATTATTGCCCCATCAAT
The DNA here is from genome assembly GCA_018584345.1 of Thuja plicata. Classification (NCBI taxonomy): domain Eukaryota; kingdom Viridiplantae; phylum Streptophyta; class Pinopsida; order Cupressales; family Cupressaceae; genus Thuja; species Thuja plicata. The sequence goes on from MU226082.1 coordinate 955,535, forward strand.
GAGTACCTACAATATGTAATATTTCCATTAGCACCTCAAGGTCTTGTTTATTTGAGATCAATAATTTTCTTAGATTACTAACAACAGACCTAGCTTCAAAGCAAACCTCTTGATATTAGAGAAATCCTTTGAAGTCCCTTAAATTCTATTCAAGAGAATGAATCTGGTCATATTGAATAGTAAGAGAAGACTCATGATCTACTATGGGAGGAGATTATAGATGAGATTTTGCTGGAGTAGAATTCTTGGAACCAGATTTAAGAGAATTATTAAGTCCCAATATTGGACCATTGAATAAATTTGATCTAGAAAGGTCATTAGGATCTATATTCCCCACAAACATTGGGCCAAGTCTAGTTGGACTATACCATTTTGGAGGAATACTAGGTCTCCAAGATCTTTTCACGATAATTCCCAAAGTGATTTGGGTCATGAAGCTCAAAGAAGAAGTTAAAAAGATCAAGATGGACACCTCAAAGAGAATCAGAGTTTGAAATAGTTCACGTTGGGTTCACCAAAATGTGGAGAAGGGAATTCATTACCCTTAGGGTTGACAAAACCCTGAGGAACAAATTGACCAACACACTAGTTAGATACGATGATCAAGATAACTATATTAATGCAAGATGATTGTTTTAAGTTTTAAATGACATGCCATGTAAAATGAAAGAATCAAATTAAATAGAGAAGATCAATAGATAAAAATATTTTGACTATTGGAAATGAAAGAGCCAACTATAAAGATTAACGACCAAGCCTTGCAAGCTCATTGCCTCTTACACCTACACAAGTCTAGGATGATAGTGTGGATGCAAGATGTTTGTGCAATACATTTTTGTCCTATATGGATACTGCATAGGAAATGAGACAGAAAATCAAGATAAATAACTAACTAACAAAAAAAACTATGCTAGTTGTACAATGGAAAATAGAAAACCAATCTAATGCTAGGAATGATAGATGACTCACCAAATTGTCATTTTTACCATTACGAGATATGTCCTCCCAAAGGCTCATCCTCAAACAAATCAAATTAGCACAACCTAAAAAGGATGAAGGGGTGCTAATGCAAGATCCAAGTGAGAATAGGGAATTGGGGTTCACTTTCCCTTTACGTGCTAACGAAAATAAAATGTGAATGTGTGTGAGAGGTAAAATGTGTGAATGAAATTTGATACTATGATAAAGTAAATAAAATATAGAAAGATATGGTATTAGATCTGATGTATAAGGTAAGTAAAAGGAGAAACTAGCAAGAGGGAACTTACGTTGAAAACAAGAAGAGGCCAAGGCACTTTCAGATATGATTTTGGCTACCGCAGAGCTGTCATAATCATGTAAGGTTTTGGATCTGGAACTCTGGTACTTGAAACTTCTTGCTGTGAAAATCTCAAACCCAAAGGACAAGGTTGAAAATGCTGACCTTGTCCAGGACAAGGGTGAAGATTGCAACCTTGTACTTTTGAATCTGAAACTAATGAAATCTGGAGGGGACTTGTAACTGGTTCTGATACTTCCAAATTTGGATCCAAAACTCTGAAACCGATTCCTGCACACTGAGAAAAGGGTAAAAGGTTGTGGAAATGGATTTTCCTTGGTCAAGCCCCTGTATAGGATCAAACTTGAAAGAGAATTTAAATTGCACAAGGAAAGTATTGTAAACAAGATAAATGTAAGTATTCACCTTGCATAAAAAACCCTTGTGGATGGATGTTAGAATCTGATAAATCCATGAAGATGCTTGTATGTATGCTTGAGATTTAGAATTAAGGATGTCTTCGCAAATGCAATGGATATACACTTTCCAATCCTAGATCTTGAATGGTTGTATGCTTATGGATCTTCTTGCTAGCTTGAGAATTCCTCTACTTGGCCATCATGGGAGAAAAACTTTTATCAATTGAAGAAGATTTTCTTTACTTGAATTGATCTTGAAGAAATGGAGACTTGGAGATCTTCAATTGGGTTCTTTCCTTTAAATATTGAATCCAAATCCTCAATTGCACAACTTGAAACCTTGCTTGCACTTGAAATCACCAAATAAGTTGCATGTAATGTTGCACATAATCATGGATACAAATGGATGTCAAAATGAGAGGTTTTGATGTCCTTTTATACTCATTTCAGGATTTAATATTGTCATTTCAACCACAAATAAAGATTTGGAAGAAACATTGCCGCATTGGCCCAGAGCTCACCGAAGCACACAACTCTAGGACAAGGCCACAAACGATGGCCTTGTCTTGACATTGATTTGAAGATAGGCCAAGCCTAGGGAAGTGTGATAGGTTTTGGGGGAAGAAAATAAATAAAGTGGGAATCAAGCGTACAAGACATTCAGACCTAAAAATCACCAAAATGGTGCCTAAAAGGTCCTAGAGGCTCCAATTATGTGTGCTAACATTTTAGAATGATACATCTAGCCCCACTTTAGAAGGAGTGTGAGACAAACTCATGCTCACAATAAAGTAGATCGAATGCATAGGATGATCTCATTAAGGTGAAGGAGACAAAGAAACATCAAGCCCCCCAAGTGACTTAAGTCCTCGTCAAATCAATAACCAAGAAAAGAGAAACACTACTAGAGAGAGAGAGAGAGAGAGAGAGAGAGAGAGAGAGAGAGAGAGAGAGAGAGAGAGAGAGAGAGAGAGAGAGAGAGAGAGAGAGAGAGAGAGAGAGAGAGAGAGAGAGAGAGAGAGAG